>CM052548.1:53330542-53381185 GCA_028533065.1 Trachops cirrhosus | reverse complement strand
AGCTATTGTAAATTGTGCTGCTATGAACATTGGGGTGCATAGGTTCTTTTGGGTTGGTGGGATTGCAGACTGGTATGACCACTATGGAAAACAGTATGGAACTTTCTCAGAAAACTAAAAATGGACCTGCCCTTTGATCCAGCAATTCCACTGCTGGAACTATATCCTAAGAATCCTGAAACACCAACTCACCTGCTACTTTAAAGATAGTAAACATTGATGGAAAGGAACACTCTTAACTGCAAACGTAATTAGATTTACACCAACTTATAACCTCCTTCTTTTTTTCCACTTTTATCATCCTTTCTAGTCTTCAGTATTAATCCATTTCAACCCCCCCCCACTGCATTGACAATCTTCCTCCATCAGGCATTGTCTCTCCCTACCCATCATCAAAATCTCACGCTCTCTTGGGTCTTTTACCTCAGTTAGTAACCACAATCAAGTTTTAAATAAAAAATAAAAAGTAAAATTGTACAATTTTATTCTAGCCCTTCCTCTTCTCCTCCTCCCTCTCCTCCTTGTTCTCCTCTTCTTTTTATTCTTCTTCTCAAAAGCAGCACTTCTAAAAGTATGTTATCATTGCCTCAACTTTTTCAGTTCCAAATCATTCCTCAGTTCATTTAGATCCACTACAAATGACTGGCATTTTCATTGATAAGTTAAAGTTGACATCAATTCACAAATGATGAGTTGGCAATTTAATTTGGGTCTGTAGCCAGTAGATAATACACTGACAGCAGTGAAGTCCATGAAAATCAATTGTCCTTAATCCTTCACATTTAGTTTAAGTGGGGAATTAAAAATATTTACTGATGTACAGTCCCTGTAAGACCAAGTGAATCATAATTTTATTTTGGTGGAATTCAAGCATTAAGGTTTTGAGAAATCTCTTTGTGGCATTATAGTGATCAGGTAAGGTGGAGATCCTAAGACCTAAATATTGACAGAATAAAGTGGGAACAAAAACTTAACCATTTCTAAACAAAAGATTACTTGAGATTAAATAAAGGACACTGATGAAAAAAAGGGAAATGGAACTTAAAGATAAAAGATTCTATATGAAAATACACTGGTAATAAGTTTGGAAGTAAGAATTGAGAGAATAATTCATGTAATATTTTCTTCTGGAGCCAAAATGAGGGCAATCTCAAGGAAGAGAAATGTTCTTGAAGAACAGCCATATCTCAGTCAATGTAGAGCAGTAAGGATTTTTAAAAAATAAAGTTTGCAAAAGCAAAACAGATTCTTTATAGTGGAACAGATTCTACAAATAAATTTTAAAGATAGTGAATGGGGCTAGTCTGTAATGGAAAGATAATTCACAACAGAAAACCTAGGCAAATATAGTGATCAGAGTAGTAGAGAAAGAATAGAGAATGTGTAGGATCTATATGATTTTGACCTTCATATTTCTTTTCAGTGGCATTTATATGGCTTAGATTCCAGTCCAGATGTCACTCTATTAAAGAAATTTAGAGATATTCAAATTCCCCCTTTATAATAGAAAAGGATGGATCCTCAAAGGGGAAGTAGAGATTGTATAGAGAACTCTGTGAAAAGTGGTAGAGAGAACAATAAAGGACATGGGTAATTGACTGTGGAAATACTGCAGTCTGGCCTCAGGAACAGGCCTCCATAAAAATAACTGACAAATACCTGCTACAAAAATATAATTTAGTAAATTGTATAAGTATGAACTAAGAATTTCTAACATAATATTACTGATACTTTCTCTGTATGTATTTGTGTGTGCAAAACATCTTATGGCAATAATGTGTGATTTAAAAAGTAAGGTATCAGAAGGATTTCAAAACTGAATTTCAAATGTGCCCAATAGGACTTTACTTTGCTGTACTTACCAAAGTGTTTTTCCAGAGTTTTTGGTAAGATATCCCTAATGGTTGTGGCCATAATGCCACCTTGTTGTGTTCACCACCAATGTATATAGATTGGGCCTAAGTAATGATAGCAGATTAGTATTTACAGAGTTTATACAGCAGATACTGAACTAAGAGCTTCATGAGGAGTCTAAAAATTAGTATTATAATAATATACTTAATATGTTCATTTCATAGTGAGATAATTTGCTTATCTAATGTTTATATAATTTGTATAATCCTTATTTAAAGAACTTTTCAAGATGCCATGAACACCACTTACTTTTACTACGTATCATTAATAGCTGATCCTCTCAAAGGCTTATATTCAAAATTGGCTAAAACATAAAGATAACATGATTTTCTGACTATTGCTTTAACAATATTTAGTTTGGACAAGATGAGCTACACACATACACACAATGTCTACCAGAAAGCATCCAGCCATGTAATAAGAAAAATAGAGATATTTATTAAAGAAGATAGAAGATACAAGAAACATTGTACATAAGAGAAGGAAATCTCAGTCCCCTTCATATGTATGCATATATACATATACATTATAGTTGTGTTTTGGGATGTGACTAAGGGTGACAAAAATTAATTAATAACAAGATTCCAAATGGATTTTTTATTTTTGAAATTAAGAAATTCAAATTCCTCCAATACAACAGTGCATTATAATGCCATATGAATGATGAATTATCACTTCTTACTGAAAATTTCCAGGGGGCTTCATGATAATTAATGTTTTTGAGCTATGTCTTAATACATCACTAATTTTCAAAGGAGGCAATAGGGGCCAAGAAATCTTAGGCAAAGTTTAAGAATGATCAAATATTTCCAGTAGCTTGGACTTGTTGGAACAGAGCTTTCACAGAAGTGAAAGTGAAAGTTAAGTCCTAAAAGTGGTTAAATAATGAACTGCAGTGTCGATAAAATAGCATCAAGAAATCTGATCTTTGCAGCCAATGGGGAACTCTGAAAGATCCTGAGAACTGATTTGACAGAGAGTAGTCTTTCAGAATCAGTAGCCAGGTATGCATGAGGGTTAGAAGTAAGTCCCTAGTCAGCAGGTTGTTGCAGGTGTCTAAGTTTTGTGTACTATTTTAGTGTGTTCATATGGATATGGATGTGAGAAAAGTCAAGATGCTTGAATAAGTATTTTAGCAATCCCATGAGGGAGTAGGGGAGTATAAAAGGAAGTCAAATGTTAATCCAAGACTTTTGTTGCAAATAACTGACTGAGACCTGATGCCAAATAAATAAACAAGGAGGGAAAAAGTGGCACTTAATATATCTTAATTCTCGGTAAAGAGGGAAATTCGTTTTAGTAATTTATCAAGTACTCAACTTATTAAGAGACTTCCCTCACTTTTCTGGAGTGTCCTGTTCCTGCTCACATTGATTTGGGAAGATTACCTAACCCAGTACAGAACTTAAATATGTAATAGATCTTGTTTTTCAAAGAGCTAATACAAAACATTCATAAATGGTTTCAGATTCAGAGGACTTAACATTTATCTTTTAATATTCAAAAGCATGCACTAGTACAGCTTCTCTGCTCATTTGAATACTTTATGACATTTTCTCACACTCATTATATCACATCCACATTCTTACTGTTTCATATAATTCAACCTTAGTTTTGAATGTCACAAATTAAATGCTCATAACATATCACTGAAGAAACTTTGAAGCTCTAAGTAATGGGTATCAGACTCAAACTCAAGATAATATATGAGAAGTTTCTACACACTAAATTCCTATTAAGATTTTGAAGTTGCCCAAGTTTTTAAAATAATGTAAAATACAACTGCAATTTGATCTGGGCTGGTTACTAGAAATCTGTATTAAAAGTACCGTATCAGAAATTGTAAATTTCATGTATGAAACATATTTAGTTGATATTTTGTGTGGTTTGAAAATTTTACTCTTACTCTGGGTCAGCTGGTCAGGCATATGTGGGTGCTTTTGTGACTTGACTTCTATACCTGTACTTCTGTTTACCAAATAATTTCCCCATAATAGGTAAATTTTATGTCTTCACTGTAGGGTTAAAGTTGTCAGGAGATGATGAGTTAACTTTTGTAGTTTGTATTCCTATTTATAACATTTATCAACATAAAACAGTTTAAACAAGTTTGTATCTTGAGGTTATTTAATTTATGGTTCTAACATAGGACGTCTGAAATCCAATACATTCTCACCAGCCTGAATTTGAAATTATAAAATACAGTGTACACATACATGGAGGATTAAAGAACCAAAAATGAATAACTTTAGCCATCTTGGCCCAACTCTAACAGTGTACACATTTAATGTTTTTCCTTGGAAGTCAGCAGTAAGAAGCCATTAACTTGTTTGACAAATTAAACATGATATTCTCAGTGAATTAACATAACAAAATATTTTTATTGCTTGTCAAATAGTTAGGCATTTATAAGGAGCTTTAGAATTCTGTGATATCTCTGTTCATTACATCAGCTCTGTAAGAGCATTCCATTGCATTACTTGGTAAATGTTACTGAATGTCTCTTTAATATACAATTAAAATAAAGAGAAAGTTTAAGTGATACAAGGATGCACCAGAATAACCTTCAACCTATCAATTTGCAGAGAGTATCTTCATATCTCTGGAGTTTATCACAATAAATTCTTATTTTCCATTCATGAATATGTTGTCTATTGATCCACATAATTCTATACAACAAATTTTTGCTGTTATTTGTAATTTTAATACATAAAAACATTTAAAAGTTTTTCTTATTTCATAATAAAATTATATTTTGTCTTTTATTTATTATGAAAATCCAAGCACTCTTACAATGATCTTTATTTTTCTGAAATTCTGGAATAATTATAGTGAAGTCTATTTCATATCTACAACCTTCAATATGAGGTGGTAGAGGAAAAATATAATAAAATTAAATTAAATTAATTTCTACAAACAAAAAAATAGGAACAAATCCAAGCATATTGTATAGTACTTACTTCTTTTACTGACTTTGGTGTTTGGGGAACATGAAAATATCTGACGTATGTGTCTGTGTCCTTGCTGAGGAATCACATTTGTTAGTGTGCTTTAGACTGTGTTCTTAGAGGTGTAATCTGAGAGTCTGGTTGTATGGTCCCCATACTAATCACTTTTAAGAAGATATCTCAACCTTTACTTCACAAAGAAAATCAGAAGTTTTCACTTTTTCACCTGCTTCCTCTCAAATTATCTTTTCTCTATAGATTTAATATTGAGTTCTATAACAACACTGTCCTCCAAGGGTTGCTGTGTTAGTAGTTTAACCATCTCTCTTATTTATCTGCAGTTCTTCCCTTTTTCTATATGATTATGTCAATGGCACTCTCACCCTGAAATCAAGAGCAAAACCTTCCCTTGAAGCTCCATCTCCATAAAAGTTTTGGGCTCTGTGAACCATATGGTTTCCATCACACTACTTAGTTGTATCATCATAGAGAAAATAGCCATGACTGCACATCAACAAATGTGCATGGCTCTTTCCAATAAAACTTTATTCACAGAAACAGATGGCCTAGTGGGCCTTAGTTTGTTGACTCCTCCTCTATATTCTTCCACTTTCTTTATTAAATTACCCTATTGTGGTTTTTAATCAACCTTCTTAGAAAATGATTGTATTTCTCATGGTTTCTAGGTTCTCATCTCTATTTTAGGTTTCAAAACTCTACAAGCTGACTTTCACACCCCATTACCTGGAAGTTTCCTGGCAAGAGTGACTTTTTACTTGAGAAATCATGGGGTTCTCTTCAGTTTGTCCCTTGCATTTTTGATTTCTCTTCTGTGGATTCTGAGAAAATGTATCTCTTCTTGTTTTATCTCTTTGTGATGTTTCTTCTCAGTATCTTTGTTGTAAAGAATGGCTTTAACTGTAAGCAACTGAAATTCAACAGCAACTGAAACAAACAAACCAGTGTAGATTGCCAAGATTGATTTTTCACCTATCTTGAAATCTGGTATTAAGAAGTCCAGGGCTGGTGCAGCTATTTGGCAATATTGTAAGAGAGCCAGGTAATTTCCATTTTACTCTTTCAATCTTCTTATCATTTCTGTATTTGTCATCATGTTTACTGCTTTGTGGAAAACTCTGCAGAATTAATACACTATGGACAGTCCCAGTGTCTACATTCAAATCAGACAAGAAGAGACACAAACTAGTGAATACCTACTCTGTTCCCTTTTATCAGGAAAGGAAGTGTTTCAAAGAACCCCTGTGGTAGATTCTCCTTAGATATCATTGGTCTACATTAAAACAAGTCTGATCTAATTAAATGTGAAGAATTAAGGACACTCCTAGGTGTAAAAGAAACTGTGAAGATTAATATTTTTATCCAGGCACAATGCCTCCTTTTTCAAAATTTGTTTTTCATTAGTAAGTAAGAAGAGTTGATGGATGTTGGTTAAACAATTGACTTTGCCTGACATAGTAACCTATACAGGATTACTGATAACTCTGTCCCAGAAATTTGTTTTTTGAACTCTTGCTGTTAAGGTACATGCTATTCCTGAGCAGTGTCATATATTATCATAGTTTGAAGTATAATAAATATGTGGCTGATATTCAAATTTTTCTAGCTAAGATTTTAGTTGTCTCTGTCTATCTTCTACCTAGCTTCTGCTTTTGGTTTCCCCATATAGTTTTCTGACTGAATATAGTCTAAATTTAACATCTTTTGTTCAACCTGCTATTCCTCATGTACCCCTACATTTGTTGTAACATCGTAAAACCAATCAACAGAGAAACTCAGCTTTCACCCTCTTCACTGCCTTTGCCCCATCTATAAAGTCTCTTTAACATCCCTTAAGGCTATTAAATCCGTTTCATACTCATTATCATCCTTATGATCACTGTCTTGGTTAGAACATGTATCATGTTTCACTTTATTGAAGAATATATTCTTAAGTAATTGTCTTATTTTTATTAATACTATCATCAAAATAATTCTTCTAAAATAAAAATCATTCCCTAGCTTTTGCCATAATAAAGAACAGCTTACACAGACCATCCTTAAATTATCTTCCACTATTTCACTGTCTTACTGATGACTTTCAAACCCTTCTATCTTCCTAGGTCCTTTTAAATTTTTTTATTTTAAATTAACTTTATTAGAGTGATATTGGTTAATGCAATTACACAGGTTTCAATTGTACAGTTTGATAATTCTTATTCTTTATATTGCGCTGTGTGTTCACCATCCAAAGTCAAATCCCTTACCATATATTTCATCCCCTTTACCCTTTACTACCTCCTCCCAATCCCCTTCCTTCAGGTAACCACCATACTATTGTTGATGAGTTTTTGTTTGTTTATTTGTCTTGTCTGTTCATTTGTTGTTTTGTTTTACATCCCACAATATAAGTGAAATCATATGATTTTTGACTTATTCCTTCTGACTTATTTTGCTTAGCATAGTATTTCCAAAACCCATCCATGTTGTCACAATGACAGTATTCTTATGCCTGAACAGTATTCTATTGTATGTATTGGGTTGGCAAAAAATCCCTTTATTTTTTCCACAAAATAAAAGACACGTTTCCCATTTTCACCAATAAATTTATTGATTTGGATACTCTGAGTATGTCAACTACCTCTCACATGGTATAACATTGATTATTCTCAAATAATGTCTTGATTTGATTGCTATTAACTTCAACTGGTCTATCCCACCATGGAGCATCATACAGCAAGAAACCTCTAGCACAAAACATCTCAAACCACTTCTGACAGGTCCAATCAGTCACAGTACCTTCTCCATACACTGCACAAATCTTTGTGTATGTGTGTTTCTGTTGCATTTTTACATTTCTTAAAATAATAAAGCAGAATATGCCAAAAGTGTTTGTATTTTCTTCCATCTTCAGTATTAAAATGGCTACACATAAATTCACCAGTTTTGATAAGCTTATTTTTTCAATGCATGCTGATATGATGGCTGTCATGATACAATCTAACAAAATTGTTTCAAATGAAGTTAAAGACAACTATGCACTACTAGAGCCATGTTATGAAAAAAAATAAGTTTTTGACCAACCCCTATGGTACCACTATCTACCACATCTTCTTTATCCAGTTATTTATCGAAGGATGTAAAGTGGTACAGTTTTCCACTATGGAAAACAGTATAAAGTTTCCTCAAAAAATTAAGATTAGAGTTACCATATGACCAAGCAAACTCCTCTTCTGTGTATCTACCTGAAAAATGTGAAACATTTACTCATAAATGTATATGTACTCCTATGTTCTTTGCAACATTATTCACAGACTCATTCTTAAAACTCTATTTGGTCAACTGGACATATTTATCTTATATTTACCAGACATTTCAAGCATCAAAACTGAATTTACTCCCTTCAAACTCCTTCCAAGTCTGTTTGTCCTTAATTCTCTGTTTTAATAGAGGTTTCAGCACCTCTCAATTTTTCCACAGAAGTTACATAGTGGTCATCATTGATTTTCCCATCAGCTTCACTACCAAACACCCTCTCTTTATTTCTAACCAGTCACAGAATGATATCAATTCCATTCTTTTAATACCTCTTGAGTGCACTCACTTCACTTTATTTGGACTACCACATCCTTATTTCAGGCCACTGTAATTACTTGCTTGGAATACAATCAAATTGTTTCAAACTCTTCTATGTTTTTTCCCAATATACAGATTTTTTTCTACAAAAGACCTAACATTGCATCATACGCTTGTCCAAATCATTCAACATCTTGCCATTGCCCACAAATAAAGTTTAAATGGCTTACCATAATTTACAAAGTTCGTCCAGACCTGGCCTCATGTATACCTTTACAGTTAATGACCCAAATACTCTCACCTGTAATCCCGCTATATCACCTGCTCTTAGTACCTACTGTACTGAAGATACTTACCATATTCATGCCCATTGCTTTCTCTGTTATTCAAGTCTTAGATTTTTCTCTAAACTGTAATGAGCAGATTGCTTGTCTGAATTATTTATCCATATCATAATTATCAATGATAGAGGCTTAGCTCTGTGCTTAACAAATACCCTCTATCTATATGTGGATGACCCATCACAATGTTTCTTGTGTTCATTTCTCTAGTCTTATGCCCCTTCTCTGAATGCTACTCACTGATATTTTCCCTTTCCTGAAGAGAATATTCACTTTTTGTTTTAAGGTTTTTTGCACATAGTATTCTCTTTGCCTGTAAACTTTTGCTTTTTTGACTGCTTGGAAAATTGCACCTCACAAAACAAGCCATCTTCCATGTCTAAGTGAGATCTTTAAGGGCTATTGTATGGCTTTGTTATTGCACTTTTCCTGTTTGTCCTAAGAACCACGTGATTCAAACAGGGACAGCACTTTCAATCTGGATTCTAGAGTGAAAAGGCACAAGGAGCAAAACCATAGCCAATCTTCAACAAAAATGCAAAATAAATTATTGTTGTTTCTGAGACTTAGAGAAATCTGAATAAAACATAAAATATTTTCAGATTTAAATCCAACCTGCATGTAGTCTCTTAGATATCTATCAATGTATGTTAACTTGAAATGTTACTTTATTGTCATAGGGAAAAGAAAAACAAAACTAAATTGTCTTACTTTCTCCTTAGATATTGAGTATACGCTCTAATTTCCTTCATTTATGATTCCTATTAGCCTCAATATTGCAAAATCGTCTCAATTAAAGTAAAAAATAAAAACTAAAAGCCACATTAAATCCTGCTTAGTACTGCAACAAACATGTCCCTATTGCTTATAACAAGGTTTACAAATGATTTTCTTCTTTCCATTTCCATTTTGTTAGCTCTCCTGAACTCCTCAGCCTTCTTTACTTGTATTTCCAAACCTTTATTCACTTAGACAGTTTTTAATGTGCTTATGATATATATGACTCTAAAGTCAATATACACTCCTTCAGCCAAGAGTTTTCTAGGGAGACTCATTCTCATTGAACTCTTTGGACTATTCCAGCCTTTAAAAAAATATTTTCACCTTTCACATCAGTGACCATTATTTCATCTTTTTCTTTCTGCTTCTATTCCAGATTAGCCTATATTCTTAAATGTTGTTCCTTTACAAATTAATATTTAACTAAATGAATATTTAACATTTTTGCTTGCAATTCTCAAGATACATCTCAAATTTAACTTCTCCAAGACAAATCGCATGAATTTACCCCCACAAATAAAAATATGTCACTATGAATTAGTTTTAAGTTTTAGATATTCATATAATCATAGAATATTTACACTTTTTGTGTTTGACTTCTTTTCATGTATTTTTGAGATTCATCCATGTTGTGTCAGTTTTGTGCTCCTTTTATCATTTAGCAGTAATTAATTATGTGAACATACCAATTTTGGCTATATTTAATAGTTCTATGAAAACATTTTGTGAAACCATTTTAATTTCTCTTAGAGACACACTGAGCAGTTATATTCTTGGGTCATGTGGTATGTGTTTATTTAACTACTTAATTTCCTACAGGTGGCTGTTATTAGGGTCTGGGATTGTTCCCTACTTACAAATTAATGTCAACCTATTATTATCCATAGTACAACAAACAACATGAAACCTTTTTTTTATGTTATCCCAAAGTCCCATAGAGGAGACACAGAGAGCCTAGATGGATGTTCGGACATGATAGTGATTTACAGAATCTTACATTTTAGGTGAACAGTAAAAAAGTTTGCCTAGATAAAAAAAAAATATATATATATATATATATAGTCCTAGTTAAAATATAAATATTTTTTATCTCTTCAAGTTGCTCTTTGTGAATATAATAACCCTGAAAAATGGCCTTATTTAAAAAACTGGTGACTTGCATTATTGGCATGCCCAAAAAAAATGTGTGGCTATAGGATAAACACATGGAGGGCTATGTCCCAACACCTGTATAATTTTCACTCTCATTAGCAATGCAAGAAAACTCTTTGAGTCATTCTAGAAGGTAACTATTAATTTGAATTTTCTTGATGGATAACGATTGAACATTTTTAAATGTACTTATTGACCAAATACTTTCTTTTACAATATGTTTGATCATGAAATACTTTTTTATTTTTAAACTTGGGTTTTTATCTTCATATTACTGAGTTTTAAGTGATCTTTATATATTGTGGGTATAATTTCTTCATCAAATATATACATTGTAAATCTTTTTTGTCAGGTCTGTGACTTGTGTTTTCGTGTTCTTAGTGGTCTTTCTTGAAGAACAGGATTTTCATAAGATTAATTGTAGTTTTTTTAATTTTATTTTTTAAGGTTAGTGCTTTTATGTACTAAGAAATGTTTGCTTAAGCCAAGGGTTTGAAAATTTTCTTCTACATTTTCTATCAGAAGTTTTATGATATAGTTTTTATATTTTTGTTTGTTTAATTTTGAATATTTTGCATGGTATGCAGTTGATTTAGAGTTCATTTTCTATTTGGATATCCACTCATTCTACCACCATTTATTAAAAAGCCTGTTCTTTTTTTACTGTTTTCCTATTGAAGTGTGTGCCCTTCCCCCCAATGAATTATGACTTTGCAAAAAATCAAGTAACAATATTTGTATACTTTTATTTCTGGAGACTTTATACTCTTGTATTGATGGATATGTCCATCATTATGCTAGTATAACACTGTCTTAATAGGTTTAAAGTAAGTATTTTAACAAGATAGTATACAATGGGATATAATTCATTACATTTATTAACATTATTATTACTAATCATTATTACAATTATTAATGGTCTATAGAAGAAAGGCTAGTCTTCTTGCAGCTACTTTGCCATGACTAAGAGGGCAATTTTCTGTTTACTTACAGTTAGAGTATATTTTTCTTCCCTGGAGTAAGTAAAGATTGCTTCAAATTTCTTGCTATTCCTTCTATTTAAATATAAAGGTTAATTCCTTCTTCTTGAATGTGGGATTATTTCAGTGACTTCTTGTTAAGCTAAATGTTGGGGGGGGATTAAGTTCTGTGGTTTCCAAGATGAAGTCATAAGAAATCTTATAACTTCTTTCTAGCTCTCTTGGATACTCTCTCTGTAAGACCTGAGATACCACTTAAGAATTCCTAAGCCTTCAATACTGTTATTCTGGGCAGGGGGCACAAGGTAGTAACATGATCTACAGTTCCAGCCTAACACAGAATTCCAGCAATCCTGTTAAGATACCAGATATGGGAGCGTAGTCATCTTGGATGTTCCAGACCAGTATGTCTGCCAGCTGACTGTCAGAATGACCTCCATCAGTGCCATGTGGAGTGGAAGAATCTCTGGATAGGTACTTCTCTGCTAACAAGTAGAGCATGAAAATTCCTGTTACTGTCTGTCAGGTAGAAGTAGGACACATATGTGAAATTCTAGTGGAAATTGTCAGTGTTCTTTTAGGAGCTTAATATGACACTGCATAGTTTCCAACCAAGGATAACTAAGATACTCCAAAAGAACAATGACTGAAAAAAATAACAAAATAAATTAATTAATTTTTAAAAACAATGACTTTGAGGTAATTCAGATTAGGATTCAAATCCAGGGATTTCCACTGGAAATACATAAACACTGAATGTTATTGTCAAATTTTCTAACACACTAACTTTTCAACTCGGTAAGTAGGGAATGAAACCTAGCAAGGGTCATCCCATCTTTGCTGCCTAAAACTACATTCATGTTACTTAGCTTTCCTCTATCACATGTCATCTATAGAATAATAATAGTGCCACCTCCCCCATGGAGGGATTGTGAGGATTCAGTGAGATCATCCATGAGAACTTAAAAATCAGGCAGAAAGATTTTTCTTAATAAATTCTAGATCTTGTTGGTAGGAGGATTAAATGAGAAAAGGTAAAGGCAATTATGACATGAAAGAGTCTGACTCATGCCAGATTCCTCCCTTCTTTCCCTAGGACACTTTGAACATTAAGGAAACAAAAACCAGACAGCCTCAAGGAGAACATGGTTCACTAGTTTTTATACAAGTTAAAATTTAATTATGACTCAGGTTGTAAGCATTTTACAAAATATAAACATTATTGCAATAATAATTAGTTATTGACTAAAAAATTACTTGCAGAGATTTTAAATTCCATTGTAAAAAGACAAATAGGCCTCAACTACAAAAAGTTATCATCACCTTGTTTTATTCCATATTAGAAGGCTGTAACTTGACTACAGAATAAAAACTATTGACTCTGTGCTACAAAAATGCTATTCTAAAGAGTTATACAGTTTAGTGTGCCACAGATATACATTAAAGGCACCATTTTATCAAAGATTTTATGAGGAAAAATGAGGAAGAGGGGGTGTAGTAAAGCCAAACACTGAACATGAATTTTGCTACTAAGAACTTCAAGCAGTCTTATTTGGAAATGTACATTCACTTGACAGCATTGAAAGTCAGTCAAATATATACATATTTACCTAAGAAAAGTATGGAGTGTGGAAATGTGGAAATGCTTTCCTATGTAGGAAGGTTTTTGATTCATTTTGCTGAGCTTCAGGAAATGTAGCTTAGCAGCTACCTTCATAAAGACTCCTAGTTATATAATGCATGCACCAATTTAGCAAAGTCTGCCATGTACAGCAATTTTGACACTGCTACATATAATTAGCATTTACCGCATTCAGTCAATTATGCCCCTTTCATCAATGTACAGCACTTAGAGCAGTCTGGCAGTTCACAAAAGTATGATGGACATCATGTAGTCTGCATTTCAGTCTATCTGCTCTCTGATATACTATAAGAAAGAATCGCTCCTGACTGAAACTGATATCCTCTGTCCTCTGCTTCCTGTCCACTTTGAAAACTGCAGCCTCATCATCCTTCCCTGGCAATTTTGGAGTTCAGGGTTTTACACCTATACTTGGTACACGTGTGCCTTAGAAACCCCTGGGATTCCTTTTTGCCTTGGCCTAGGGCTCTGTTAAAGAAGTGAGTTTGCATTGATGGTTTCTTGGGGAAGTGGGTGGAGCAGGGATGATTCAGCTTAGCTTTTAAGGTTTTTACTGTGAAGGCCATTTGAGAGGGGTAGGAAAATGTTCCTGCAGATAAGGGTTAGATTTTAAATCAGTCATACACTGGGTTGGAAGCTAGCTAGGGAAGCTATGTCAAATTGTTTAATTTCTCCTAACTTGATGTCTACATTGATAAAATGCCAATAATTATCTCTTCCTTGTGAGGTTTATTGTGAGAGTGAGGCTTCCTCATGTGAGTGTCTGGAACTAGACTTCCTCAGGGGTGCTGGTTCCCAATTCCCATGGTGGATGGGTTGATGGTTTTGTGACTGGGCATAGTCTGGTTAAGAGAAAGAAATGTCTAAGTCTTTTCTCTGCTGCCCCAGACAAATCCTGTCTATCCTCTTTGTAAACCTCAGCACTTAAGAGAAACTAACACACCCTGCAGGATTCTACCTCTAGTGTAGGATCTGTATCTATCAAGATCTTTTCTTCACCCAGATGCTCACCATCAATTTCTTTTTACTTTGCAAGGCACATCTGTATTCCTCACCCACACCCCTTCTCCTCTTTTTTTCTTGTACCATATTTTTATATTAGTTTCTTATTTTACAATAAAACTTTACTATCAAAAAAGAAAAAAGAAGAAAAGGGAGGGCAGAGGAAGGTTATTCCATGACTTTAGTTTCCATTCTTCCTTTTATAGGTCACTGCAATTCCTGCTGTTGACCATCAAATGCAAACTTCCTCCCTCTCCAGCTCTCCTAAGGAAAGTAAAGAGGCAACTGATCAATACAATAATAAACCTCATCCTTACTTCATCAGATGGTAAAATTATTGATGTAATCTAAGAACTGAAGCCCTAAATGCTTCAGGAGGGATTACAACTAGATTTGTTGTAGAGTGGGAGAGTTGCATCTCTTTCCTCCTGCAAATGGGTCTCCTTAGTACAGGGTTCTCTGTCTTCATCCCAGTTAATGTTACACAAAATTGGTGGGTCCAAACTTACATCTTATTTCTTAATTCTTATTCTTAATCTTAATTCTTACATCTTAATTCTTATTCTAGAATAATATTTATAAACCAGAACTATCTCAGGGAAACTGAAATATATGGTCTTCCTAAATACTGGGTGAGTGGCTGTTCTCATATGATATACTAAGTGGTTTAAACTTTACCCAGTGTGGTAAGCATAATTTTTTTCCCATGGCCTTCAATTCCTGTTGTCACATTCATGACTATATTATATGTATGGTGAATAAAACTTTGCAGATGTAGTTATTATTATTAATCAACTGATTCTAAGATAAAAAGATATTCCTGTATAATCCAAGTTGATCCAGTGTTATATAAGTCTTTAAAAGCAGAGCATGATTGCAGAAAACTAAAAGGAGAGACTCAGATATATGTAAGTATGGAGGATTAGCATGCCACTGATTTTTAATTGTATTTTATTGATTATGGTATTACAATTGTCCTGATTTTTCCTCCTTTGTGCCCCATTTACCCACTACCTCCCACTTCCTCAGGCAATCCCACACCGTTATTCATGTCCATGGGCCATGTGTAGATTCTTTGACTACTCCCTTTCCTATACCATATTTTATATCTCCATGGTTATTCTGTAACTACCTGTTTGTACTTCTTAAACCTGTAACACCCTCATCATTCTCCTCCCATCTGGAAACCATGAAAACACTCTCTGTATCCATGATTCTGTCTCTGTTCTTATTTGCTTAGTTTATTTTCTAGATTCAAATGTTGATAGATATCTATTTCCATTTTATTGTTCACAGCTTTGATCTTCTTTTTCTTAAATAAATCCTTCTAATATTTTATATAATAATGGTTTAGTGATGGTGAACTATTTTAGTTTTTTTGTTGTCTGGGAAGCTCTTTATCTGCCCTTTGATTCTAAATGATATCTTTGCTGGGTACAGCAATAATAACTGAAGATCTCTGCTTTTCATGACTTTGAATATTTTTTGCCAAACTCTTCTAGCCTGGAAAGTTTCTTTTGAGAAAGCAACTGACTCTCTTATGTGAACTCCTCTGTAGGTATGTAACTGCTTTTCTCTTGCTGCTTTTACAATTCTCTCTTTATCTTTAACCTTTAGCATTTTAATTATGATATGTCTCAGTGTGAGCCTCTTTGCATCATCTTGTTTGGAACTCTCTGTGCTTCCTGGATTTGCATGTCTATTTCCTTCACCAAATTATGGAAGTTGTCTTTCATTAATTTTTAAAAAAACATTTCAAATTTCTTGATCTTTCTGTTTTCCTTCTGGCACACCTATGGTGCAAGTGCTGGACCTCTTGAAGTTATCCCAGAGGCTGCTTTCACTATCCTTGCTTTTTGGGATTCTTTTTTCTTTTTGTTGTTCTAATTGGTTGTATTTTGCTTCTTTGTGTTCCCAATCATTGATTTGATTCTCGGCTTCATCCACTCTAGGGTTGTTTCCCTGTAAGTTGTTCTTTATATTAATTAGTGTATACTTCCTTTCTGACTGACTTTTTTTCATGCTTTTGAGATCCTCACTAAGTTCCTTGAGCATCCTTATAACCAGTGTTTTGAACTCTGCATCTGATAGATTACTTACCTCCATTTTGTTTAGCTCTTTTTCTAGAATTTTGATCTGTTCTTTCATTTGGGCTATGTTTCTTTGTCTCCTCATTTTAGCAGCTTCCCTCTGTTTGTTTCTATGTATTAGGTAGAGCTGCTATGACTTTCTATCTTAGCAGTGTGGCCTAATGTAATAGGTGTTCTGTGGGGTCCAGTAGCACAGCCTCCCCTATTGTCCAAGCTGGGTACTCAAGGTATAGCCTTTGTGTGGGCTGAGTATAGCCTCCTCTTGTAGTTGAGACTTTATTGCTGTTGGAAGGTCAATCTGAGGGATTTACCCAGGCCAGTCTAGCTGTGAGGACTAGCAAGGACTAGCTGTGACCACTGACTACCAACTCCTGCCCTTTATGGAGGATCAAAGTGTGAGAGCAGGCTTCTGGTGCTCTGACATGGTCTGTTGCTGTCCACTGGGTGCACAGGCTCTGAGGCTTCCTGGGTGGTGCAGGTCAAGGTCAGCCCCCAACTGTGTTTTCCTGGGGCCACTATGCCTGAGCTATAAAGCAATCTGAGATGACTGCTACTTGTACTGGGCTTGGAGATTCCCATGTAAAGCTGCATTGTGAATCTAGGCTTGTTTCTCTAGTCATGTGCCTGGGGCCACTTAAGCAAGTTGTGGGGTCTGGGGATTCACTGAAGATGACTGTTGATTATTTAAGAAGATTTAGGAAGCTGTGAGTCATGAACCAAGATTAGCCGTTAATATGGAAAAACAGCTTGGGTGGGCCCATAAATTGGGTGGAATGGAGAGTCTCTGGGGATCTCTAGAGCAGGGCAAACAGTGTTAGCCAGCTGGATGAAATCTCAGATATGACACCAGCCTCTGAGGCTCTGTGGGAGGTGGCTTCAGAAAAGAGAAAATAGTCTCTACCCACCTTTCTGTCTGGGAGAAAACTATCTCCCAACCATTTTATTGATGCCAAACACTTCAGTTTCTCCCTGTATGCCACTGTGCCTTTCAAGCTGTTACCTTGGTGCTGGAACTCAGAGGGAGTGAGTCTGATTAATTCTGAGTGTGGGCTCTTTAAGAGGAACTGCTGGGGACTCCAGAGATTTCTTCTACTAACTCAAACCCTCTGGTTTTTGTAGCCAGAAGTTATGGGGACTTCTCTTCCTATCACTGGAACCATGAGCTGGGGGCCTGGTGTGGGGCTGAGACTCCTAACTCCTGAGATATCCTTTCACAATTTTTATCCACCACAGGTAGATGTGAGACCAGCCAATTCCATCTCTTTTTCCCTTCTACCAGTCTGGATGGATGTGATTTCTTTAATTCTGTCATTTTCAAACTTTCATTCATCTCAAATCTGATGTTTCTAAGTGATGGTTGTTCTATAGTTTAGTTGTAATTTTGATGTGGTTGTGTGAGGAGGTGAGCTATGTTTACCTATGCTGCCATCTTGACTGGAAATCACCACCACTGATGTTTTTGAAAATGCTGGTAGAAGAATCAGGTAGCCTCTAACAACTGAGGACAGCTGATCAACACCCTGAAAAGACTTATAAATTTCAGTCTTACAACCACATCCCTCCATTCTGCCAACAAATCTGAATAAATTATCTTGAAAGCAAATTGTCTCTAGAGTTTCCCATTAGGAGCCAAGGCTCTTGACTCCTTGATTTCAGCCTTGTGAGACCATGAGAAGAGAACCCAGTTAAGCTTGCCTAGATTGCTGAGCTATAGAATCTTGAGAAAAAGAATGGGGATTATTTTAAGTCATTTAGTTTTTTTTTAATTTGTTATGTAGCAACATAAATCAAATATACCTAGTAAAAAGAAACAATTACTGAAAATCATAGACAAGGTAAAGAAATGATCAGGTTTATATTTTCGAAGTTTGCCTTTGCCATCAATATGAACAAATTAGACTAGGAAGGTCATGTCACAATACAAAAAGAATGCAACTGCAATAATATAAGTGAGAATGGAAGGTCTCAGAAGTATCAAGCAAGCAACACTAGCATTATTGCACCCTGATTAACAAGGAAAGATGGTAAGGAAATGGGGTGAAGCAAATTCTTCAAAGTAGGTGGCTAAGAGGATGGGTGACTTTCAGAGAGGAGAATAGGTCTGCTTGTAAAATGATGACCTCAGGATAGTTGTGGTGTCTTTAAAGGGTCTGTAAAACAGCAAGTTGAATGTACCCAATGGAAAGTCCAATATGTAAAGTTTGAACTAGCTGAATGATGAAATTTGGATGTAAACAATTGGCTGTAATCCTGAGATAAGTGATTGCCGAAGTTATTAGCAACGATAAAGTAGTAAATAATGTAAAACTTACAGGGTGCAAAGAGAAGAGGGTTGCAGGAAATGCCTTGGGAAACATCAACACTTAAGAGGTAGAAGTAGAATAAGAGGCTGTAAAACAGGCCAGAGTAAGCAAAAAAAAAAAAAAAAAAGTAAATGAGGGATTGCAGTGTCAGGAAAACTAAGAAAGATGTTGTCAGCAATATTTGATTTTACAGAGTTGTAAAGTAAAATGTAAAATAAGTAAAACTGATGGAATTTAACAGAAAGATCATTAATAATTATTTCTTAGGTTCTGTCAGTGGAAGTGAGATAAGAATATGTGTTGGTATTTAATGGAATGACCTAAAGGAGAGTGGTCAATACAGGGAATGTATATGGTGATGATGATGGTGAAAATTATAATTACTATTGTCAATATTATTTAAAGGAAATGAAGAAAAATGAGGGAAGAAAATAATTTATTGAGAATAATGAAATATGATTATATATAATATATAACATATATTAAATATGTGTATATGAAGATAAGCAAAGTGAGAAAGAGTCACTGTAGATAAAACAGGAAAGAAAAAGGAGCAAAGTTTTGAGGTGGAAGCTAGAGAATGAGGAGAGAAATAAGCTCATAAGCTTAGGTAGGAAGATTGTTGTAGCAGAGTGTCCCTAAATCCATTTTCATTTCTCTTTGGACTTCCCTTCCCATCAGCTAAACTGGTGTCAGATATTTGTTTAATTAGGTGTGGTCATGTGACTGAGTCTAGCCATGAAGATAACATGTGGCATTATAGGGCAATAACTCTCACAAAGTGGGTATGTCTCATGTTCTGTTCCTTTCTACCAGCTGAATACAGAAGCTGCAACCATTAAGATGAAGGTGAAATGTACAAGAGGAAATACAATCACTTTACATCATTCCAATGTTATTTGAAGGAAACACACTTCTATTACTTTGTAGCCATTATCCACATTTTAGTCTATTTATTTCTGCATCCTAGGCTACTGTAACCATTATGTGCATAAAAAGGAGGTGAATCTAGAGGCAAGGGGATGAGAAAACAGAAATATGTATAAATTTGTTAGTAAGAACAAGGAAGGTGAGATGGATTTCAACTTTCTCAGTGAAGAAGAAGTAAACAGTATCTTCTGACCCCATGGGGTAAAGGACTAGAAGTGAAGTGCAGAGTACACTGAAGTCAGAGGGGTTTCTATGGTACAGGAATAGTGAGGACTAGCAGAGAAGTGGGCTAGAGAAAGGATTGTATACAAAGCTCACATTTCCAGAAAAGTGCTGAGGGCTTAGCAGAATTTAGACACTAGAAATCAGTGTGACTTCATGTCTCTATATTGTTTGCACCAAGAATGCATGCTATGATATAGAAGGCTAAAATAAGCACATTTTCTTAATGTTTTTGATTAAGGCATTAGTGAATAACCTCAGGTGCCAAGCATATTTTTTTAAGGCAGAGATATCCCAAGGACTTCTACCTTAAGGAAACACCCTGTGTTACTTATTTTCTTAACATTAATGTGAACATGTGTAGTTCCATCCATCATGTCACACAGATAATAGTCATATCCAAAGACAACTTTGTGTGAGATTAGTGTAAATTCATAATAAAGTACCTGATACACATAAGGAGCTTTTTATTTTTTCAGATGTATCCAGCAATCAGAAATTAAAATAAATTACACAGATTACTCAACCTGTAAATTGATGCCAATGATGGTATGAATGATCATGTTTAGAAAACTTGCTACATTTAATATCAGTGTTTCTGTTCTTTGAGTGTGGAGAGGCAGTGTTTTCATTATAAATTTATAAATACTGAAACTTGTGAAGAATTGGATCTGAATACTGGAATCCATACCTAATTTGCTGAAAATGCAATAATAAAAGAAATTAGAATATTATAATTTAAAATCATCACATAAATTCATAAAAAAGACATTCCACCATTAAAAATCTTTTAAATTAATAACATGGAACTTTGGTTCTTATTTGTTAAGAATAATGCAGTGTGTGTCTTATTACACTCCAGATTACCCCCCACTGTATTACTGTGTTGGTTAAAACCTGAATATGTCAATTATCTAGGATACTTATGGAATATTTTTAAAGCAGTGCATAAATACATAATTCATTTCCAAATCTGTGTTATGTTGCAAGTCCACAATTTACTTAAGTAAATTGGGGAAATTGAAGCAATCTTTTTTTAATTTTTATTGTGTAAAGAGTAATGTGTAACTGAGTGTGTGCTTTTTTTAAGTAGAACATAAAATAGTGGTACCTCTTCAATTTGCTGCTGTATAGATATAGATATGGTGAAATTTGGAAGTTCATTTTTAAAAATTTGTATATATCCACATTTTATTGGTTTATTTATATTTAAAAAAGAAGGTGAGAAGCATTGGAAAAACAAATATTAATTTTTGTGAGGCATTTGTAAATTGGCAAGATTTAATTTAATTTTTTATAAATTCAAATGTCACAATTTTTGATTTCTTGCAATATGAGGGACTAAGTACTCTAATTCTTCCACTAAAAAAATAAAGCCTTAAAGTCATGTGAAATGTGTGCTCTAAAAGCGAATCAATGCACAAAGAAAATGTAAGAATTCTCATTTGAAAACTGAGTAGAGAGAAAGAAAGTCAGGGAAAAAAGCAAAATTCAATGAATTTGACCTTGTATATATTTGCCAAAAAATTTCAAATTGGTTTGTGTAGACTCTCAGAATGCAAGAAATATGGGAGAACATCAAGGCCCAAACAAGATGTGAGTCTATTTGGATAGACTCCCTCAGTAAGCTGAGACCATCAGAAGGCTAAACTTGTAGTGTAACTGTGAACTAAAACTAGTTAACACATTCTTTGAGTTGAGAAAAGGTAAACATCCTGTCCTTAAACTTGGCATTGTGTGGAAGGTAAAAGCATGTACACACACAAACATCTGCCAGATGAAAGAGAGAAAAAGAACAAGTTGAACCTCACACTCACACTCTTCACATGACAAAAAATTTAAAAAAATAATACGACATCTTAGAGTTTATTTTAAAGTTACCTTAGTATGTCAAAAGCAATATGATTTCTCTTTGGACGATTTCACCTTCATTCTTGAATTCAAAAACTTTTTCCAGAGAAAATGAGTATTCACAGTCAAATGTCACTAAAGAAACAAGAAAAAGAACCATGAATGAGAAACTGTGAAAACAAAAGTTATTGAAAATAAGGCCTTTAAAATTCAGATATTAGATCAATTATAGAATGTAAATAAATGTATATGGAAATATATTTAATATGTTAAAAAAGAGAAGATTACTTTGAAAATGAGACTATGGAAAAAATCAAACATGAGGAATAAGCAAGGTCATTTTAAAATTACTAAGTGGAATTAAATATGATAGCAGATAAGGCACAGCTGGGAGATTTAGTGGACCAATAGAATTTAAGAAATATTCTAGAATACAGTAAAGACAAGCAAGGACATAAAAAATATGAAGGAGAACCTAAGGTAAAAAGAAGAAAGTGTGTAAAGGATTAACCTACCTGTCACTGTAGTTCCAAGAACAGAGGAGAAAAAAAATGTTATAGAAGTATTTGTGAGAATTATCAAGAACTTATGAGTGATATCAATGTACTTCAGGAAACCTATGAATCAGGATATTAAAGAAAAAAATCACATCCTGACATGTTATGCCAAATAGAAAGAGTATATCTTAAAATAATCAGTGAGAAAAGATTGATTTTAAGAGAGTGACTATTATACCTATCGTTGATTTGCAAAAAGGTGTCCAAAACAAGTTTCCTGACATTATGCTCAATATCCACACAGAAGAAACAAAGGAAGAGTTGCAGTTTCTCCTTGAAGAGATTGTAGGTGTGCTAACAGCCTCAACCTTCTTTTTTTTAACTTAATTTATCAGATTTTACTTTTTAATTTTTTTATTTATTTTTATTGTTGTTCAAATGCAGTTGTCTCCATTTTACCATCACCACTTTCCCTGTCTGATCTACACCCACGTTCCACCCTTCATACTTCCACCTTTTGACTTTGTCCATGGATCCTTTATACCTGATCCTTGACCACCCTTTCCCACTGTGGAATATTTACATGATGGAATACTATGCATCAGAAAGAAAGAAGGGTCTCCTACCCTTCATGACAGCATGGTTGGAACTGGAGAGCATTGTGCTAAGTGAAATAAGCCAGGTGGTGAAAGACATATACCATATGATCTCATCTATAAGTGGAACCTAATTAACAAACAAAGAAGCAAGCAAAATATAACCAGAGACATTGAAATCAACCCTCTTTCTTTCCCCATTGGAGAATCCCCTGGGTGTCCCTGGACCTAAGTGAACACAGAAGTGTCAACTTAGCTCTAGAAAGCATTAAAGGGTGAGAGGCTTGTCTAGAGACCCGCAGCATGAGAAGAAGGCTACAGCTTGGAAATCACTTTATTCCCACTAACAGCAGGCTGAATTACTGTTTTCTTATGAATCACATGTGAGTTTTGTGAAAATTCAGCTTGGAATTGTCTCAAGTCTTGTCTAAAAAGGCCTTGGTCAATGAAGGGGCCTCTGCAAAAAGAGCCTTGGAAGGATATCACCAGATGTTCAAGGTTTTAAGGAAAAATCTCAGGAAAGCAGCCAGGGCTGATGTATTAACCTTACTGGGAAAACTACCTATAAGGAATCACCAGTCATGGGGAAGGGTCTCAAAGAAGCCCCAAGTGTGCTTTGGAGAATTCAACATGAAATGTCCCATTTCTTTTAGGGTAATCAGACAGTGGTTTATTAGGGGTCAATAATACCAACCTTGCCCCATAACCCCTCTCACATCAGTCCTGCAAGAGCCACATTATCATTGGGGTTTAGGGGAAGGTGTAGGAGACTCAGGATTAAAAATGGAAAAGCTTACTGCTTGCCTGCTCCATTGGCCAAATTGGGAAGAGAACTTTAAACAGATATTGCTGTTTTGATCATTCTAGAGTACAGGGAATCATAATGAACAAAATAAGAAAATTCTCAAGAATGAAAGTTATCAGAGGACTTTTTATTACTTGGAAGTGATATACTCTGTATTTTCAAAGACAAGCTAGGACATAAACAGGAGTTTTCCCCCTGAAAGGGGTGGGAAGAGGTAAGTAAGGAGTTACAGGGTCATGAGTAAGTTAATTCATTATTGTATCTTTGCTCATTTTTCAGGCTAAATAAATATTAACAAAACTATGAATTTAATATAGTCAAATCAATGTTCAAGGAATTCATTAAATGATTGTTTTGAAAATATAGTTTTAAATATTTATTATAGTTAATGCCTTCTAGCTCTATTATAAAAAGAATGCTCTGAAAATGATGAAAACTAAATAAAAATAATTCAGTTCCAACCACTTAACTAACTAAATACACTCTATAGCTTGGTGGGGACTAGAGTAGGAAATGGAGAAATTAAAGGCAAGGGCTTCTCACTTAGGTATATCAAATCCTACTAGTGCAAGTAATTTCCTTGGCTGCAAAGAAGACAGGGCTCCTATTTGTCTTCTCTTTCTGCTGAAATGTATTATTTACTCTTCGTGTCTGTTTCATTTGCAGGCATTTTATTCCTGTTTCCACATTTCTCATGCTAGATCATTTTTGACCTATGACAAAATTACTCTGATAGTCATAGTAAATTCTTACTGTCATGTTTTAGCTCTTTCTACACTTGATAGTTACTGATAGTATCTCACTAAGCTTTCAAAAATGTATCCCTCCTCTAAAAACAAGTATGTTCCTTAGAAACTTGATTGCCTACAAAGCTTGTCATGAGGTTTATTTTCCTTGTTAAATAAGCCATTTATTCTGGAATGCATACATATCCAAGTGCAAGTTGAAGGAAATAAGTCATCTGTGGGTTATGTTTAAGTATCACACATTTCTATTCTAATGTTGGTAGGTTAGATTTAAGGTTCAATTATTAAACGCTTATTATTAATGATACTTTGTATATATAATGCACTTATAGTTCACTAGAGACAGTTATTTAAAAAATCTCATGGATCTGTCATAATTATCCTGAGAGGTCAAAAAATATTAGCATTCAATATTAGAGTTAGACAGAGAGATACGTGTTGTTTAGAGGATCATGTCCAAATCATTCAGTCTGTGACATCATCTCTAAAGTATTATGCTTAGAGACTATTCAGAATAGGCATGATGAAGGAGAGGTCATTTAGGCCATCTTCCCAAGGGATGAAAGACAGTCCCCACCACATTTCCACCAAATGGTTAGGGACCCATTTTATTCACCTCCTTTTGACTCTAGGAACTTAATTCCTAAAACAGTGTCAATATCCAACATCTCATTCAGGGCTCTTCCTACTGCTATGCATGGTGTCTCCATTTTTGTTGTTTGTTTCCTTGCTATTTTTAAAAATTGCCCAGGTCATAACATAACTATGAATTTTTATTATTGATTACTTAAGGGCTCCCTGAAAATGAATAATAGCATGGTTAGTGGAAAAATATTGCTACTAAAATCCAGAAGCTTAATAACAGAAAATAAGGCACACCAAATGAAAATTATGCCTGACTATAACTTCAGGAGGAGTAGAACAAGTAGATATGGACATATTTTAAGTTGATCAGAAATATAGAAAGACATTTAGGCTAGAGTCCTTGAAAGAATTAAAGGTAAAGTAAAATACTGCCTTGTAAATTAGAAATGTAAAGTTGAATTCTAAACTTAATAGGCAACTAACAAGTGCTAAAGTATTTGCATAAAAAATTAAAACAACGTTGTTATGTAGTTCACATAGCTTGGCCAAAACATTGCCTTGTTCACTTATGAAAATGGCAGAGTCCATTGTATGAGATCAGAGAGAACTCTGCTTTGTAATGGAAAAATCTGAAGCAGATAATTATAAGGGAACAGGTCAAAGGCTATATTAATTAAACAACTAATTGGATATTGGAAGACTTACTACCCTCTTGAAAATTTCTATTAATTTGGGGTTTGTTTTGTTTATGGAAGTTTTAAGAAGCAACATCCTAATTAGCCATTAGGTCAAAGAGTTCATGTATGGGTTACAAAACTGGATAATATATACTTTAAGTTCACTTCAGTCATGACATTTTGAGGTTTTGTGAGCAACTTTATCTTTAAAAAAACTGCTTTGAAATGCTATTTTAAAGTACTTTGCTTACTTTCTTAAAAAAAGGTGATATGCTATACTTTAAAATTTGTAATATTACTGCAAAAACAAAAAACACAAGAATTTACCATTGGCATCTTTGCCTTTAATTTCCAAGATTCTTAACCTTGAATTTAAGATTATGCTTACTTTATATATATATTTTTAATTTTCTATGAAGAAAATAATTCATTTGATCTATTAACATGTATACTTTTTATCTTAAAAATATATGGATTATTGGAAAAAAGTACTTTTAATTTTATATGGAATGATAATAAATAATAAATGCTGGATGTTTCTACACTGTCAATTAATATATTGTTATAATACTAGGGAAAATGATAAAGGTAGAAAAAAGAACACTTCCAATGCTTTTGCCAAAATAGTCATAGGATATTTTTGCCATGCTACAATTATTCTTCTGTGATGAAAAGCTCCCTGTCATGAAAAGAGACATAATGGCCACAACTATTTCATTTTCTAACTTATTAAGCAGTATGAGGGTGAATTGAGAGTTTCAATTCCAGGTTATGGTTATAATTACTAACTGCAAACATCTTTGTTGTCATTCATTAAGTAGTTATAATATTTAATTGAGACTGTAGGGTGTCTACACACATAATAGCACCATGCATAATTATCTGTATACATAAAGGAACACTGATGGTGCTTTTAACAATGAAACATATTATCAAAAAATTACATTTTTCATTTACATTTTGACTTTAATTTTCTCAGTGATTAACTACATATCTCTGAATTTTTCTGCAAATAAGGACATTAAGCTGAATAAACGAACCATAAAGTGGGGAAGGGAAAAAAAACTACACATAATACCAATGGATAAATCTAGGATGCATTAACAAATTACACTTTTTTCCTAATAGCTATATGAGAAAGAAGAGAAGGTGACAAGGATGGTCAAATACCACCAGTTTAGCTGGTCACCTTCCTCTCCTGGGTGACCTTGGGAGGTACTAGGATCAAGGATGGCTTTTGCCGCAGGCTTATGCTTCCACAACTTTGCTTCTGGTAGAGTACTTATCTCTTTGACTACTGGGAAACTACTAAAAAGTGAGGAACCTGAAAGGATCTGGAACTTTCCGCACAAATCTCTTTGAAAGTTGCCATCTTCCAGGTTATTTTTTAAGTAAATTAGGAGCTTGTGAATAAAGGAAAGCTTGCACACTGAAACATAACTTCCCAATTGTTCTCATGTGGGAAATATAAACCTAAAATTCTAAAAGAAACTACATTAATGTGTTCAGAATTAATTGTGTAAGTTCCAACAGTTTTGTTGAGCAAGAATTTTAATTCTACATAAGTGGAAAATTAGTAATCATACAAACATTAAAAACCAGCTTTGACCAATTTTAGTTGAAAAAGATTTTATTGAAAAGATATTGGAGATTTCATAAATATCCAGGAAAGTCAGAGATAAATATTCTGCACATAACAGAGAGACTAGAAGACAAGGGGCAAGAATCAGCCCAAATTCAAAATTCAGGACAGTGAGAGCACAGGTCCTTTCCCTAATGGAACACACCAGTACCCCTTCCCTTCTGGGAAGCTGCCATCTTTGAGGCTTCTTGTTTGTTCTGCTCCCCTGCATTTCTACCTGCTGGAGCAGCTAACTGACTGACCCTAGGATGCATTCTGTGGCCCTAACTGGGCGTTCATAGTGGAAGGGAAGGTGCTCCATTAGAGGGATGTACAATATAGATTTTCTTCCTATCAGGAAAGACAGTGAGAGAAGGGTTGTGTGTTTTGTTAATGTAACTTATATATGACAAATTTAGGTGAAAGGAAAAAGTGTCACAGTTGAGAACTAAAGAAGCCCTATAACCATCCAAGAGAAAGGAAATCTTTCTCGAGGAAAGATGTGTTTGATTTATTAGATATTATTCCATATTTGTGGAAACTTGAGTTGTTACTTATTTTTAATGTGTCTTGTTTCAGAGGTGATTCCTCTTAGTGTATTTTTGTTATACATCAGATGTATTATTCAAATGTTTTTCAGCCATGTTGACTGAATCTCCAGAGGCAGGTCTCCTGAGAATTGTCAACTGAACTTATTTCACAATTGAATCAACTTTAAGACAGGCATTATTGAATAAAAAAAAAATTTCCAAGAAAATTTGTTTTTAAATTTTGTTAAGAAAATGTAACATGAGATTTAACCCATTAACACATTTTAAGTGCACAATAGAGTGTTGTACAGCTAATCTCTACAATTTATTCATCTTGCATACCACAAGCTTATACTCATTGAACAGCTATTCTCAATTTCATCCTCGTCTAAGCCCCTGCAACATCATGGGTGAAGTTGAAGGATATTTTGTTAAGTGAAATAACAGTCACAAAAAAGATAAAGACTGCACAATTACATTTATATGAAGCATGTAAACTAATCAACCTCATAGAAACACAGTGGGCATTTTATTTGTGTCAGGTTCCCCTTTATAATTTGAGGAAAATTTGCTTTAATTGATCAGAAATATAAGCCACTAAGAACTCCCTACTATAGCTTTTCACTGGAGTTATGGTGTATGCATAAATATTAGACTGATGATACAGAAATATGAGCAGTAAGATGCTATATGAAAAAGAAATGTAACAATGAAATTATTTAGTATAAATTATTTAGTATGAAATTAAAATATTTAAAAAATGCTTTATTTAGCCTGTGTGGGATCCTTGGAACTACTTATTTCCATTCTGACAAAATGTGTTAATATGTAAAAATGTTTACATATCAATGTAAATAAGAGAAATAAAGACATTTCCTATGTGCTACTTCTCCCAAGATCAACTAGATTTAGTTGATCTAGTCAATCATTATAAAATTAAGTATTACCATCTATATGGAAACCTAAAATTAGTTTAGGAATTTTCTGGAAATATGACTTAAGGTTTATCCATTAAATTAATTACTTAATATGTTTGTCTCTATTTTAAATAGGAACAATTGCCTTTAACTTGGCAATTTTAATATGAGGCATTAAAATGCTCTGGAGCTATCAGGTAGAGGTCTACATTAAAATACTAACAATTTGCTTAATCTTTCAGGAAATGTTATTATTTATGCGGAGCAAAAGTTAATCACAGAAACTTAGATTTAAAAATTTATCTATACAATTATGCAACCTTTATTTTGGAAAAGTAATTTTGATGCTGAGTAATCCTAGAAACATATTTAGAAACAAGAAGAAACCAATTTAAAGAGCATGCTAATTCCATTCTGTTTAAGTAAAAATAATACAAATAAAAGGACAATGTATTATTATGCAGCACTATAATTTTCAGGCTTATGATACATGTTGCTTCCTCCATATTCTTCCTATGAACTATTTAGGAGAGATGGTACTGTCATGTTACAAGTGGGATACTTGAGTACTCAAAATATTATGTAACTTATTTTAGGACAGAGATCTGATTAGTTGTAGAGCTATCACCAGAAACATCAGCATTATTGGGATATCCCTTTTTAATCCTGAGACCCCTAGGAAGTATCAGGATTTATACCCCTTAGTAGGAGCCACAATTGCAGATATAAATTTCTGCTACTTCCTGCTTTGTTGTGGCATTTATCTAATTATAGAGATCTCTTTAGAGAGGTTTTAATAAAAATATAATTTAATGTATTTCCAGAGTGCTTACTTCCTCAGGGCTCCCAGAACACTAAACAAAATAAGAGTCTTTGGGCTTTTCCTAGCCCTGCGTTGCTTTTCTTAAAGGAAAACTAATTATCCACTAAGTGTGGAATCATTGGAATGAAGGAGGCAGGTTGGGGCTGATTTGGGACCAGGGTATAAAAAATTAGGGGATTAGGTGAATGGCTAAGTGGAACCATGTGCTTGAGATTGACTCACACTGTGTGACCAGAGGCTGAGTGACTGATTGGAGCTGCGCACCTGAGAATGAGTGGCTGATTTGAACCATGCACCCGAGCTTGACTTGTGCTGTGAGCCCAGAGACTGAGTGCCTGATCTGAGCATGGCAGCTCACTGAGGACCTGGGCTGGAGGCTGGGCAACTGTGAATATTGCAGCCCACACTTGGTCCCCATCCTCTCAAAATCATAGGAAGGGAGAAAATTGAAGCCCTGCCTCCCTCTTCCTGTGGCATCCAAGAAAACCAGCAGAACTCACTGAATGGGTTTAAAGTCAGCAGGAGGCTTATTTTTTTCTTTCCTCTCTACTTTTTCCTTTTTTTTCTTCCCCCAACTGACACAATAAGAGGTGGAGTTATGAAAGGTCCAGAGACAGATCCAAAGGGTCGGGAAAAGAATAACCCACAAAACTGAGAAACTGACCCAAATGTTATTTTGCCATCCCATAGACCTGGCATTTTAATGTTTATGTGTATTATTATTATTTTTCATTATTTTACTACTTTTATTAGTATTTTTATTTCTCTTCCTTATGTTTAGTTTTCATTTTATTTCTCTCTTTAATTGCATTGTTTGCTTGGTTTTCCTTATTCTCTCTTTCATATTGTATTTTAATTTTCCTTCTTTCACTTCACTCGAGTTCCAATAACACACTACTCTTGATTAGGTACTTTCTATTCTGGTTATCCAAATCATACATTTCTTGTCATATTATTATTGTTCCAGTACTATTGTAAATAACTGTTGTCCCATACCATTGTACATACTACACAGCAAACCTCCCTGATCTTAGGCCACTTCACTTTATTTGTGAGCATTATTGTTGTTGTGGTTAACTCTATTCTCTCTCATACTACTCCTACTTTCTATCATTTACTCTTACTATATCTCATTATCTAAACTTGCACGAGCACTCTGTTTTCTGGATTCAGCTCACACTCCTCCCCTCTAACAAGAGACTTAACTCTCTTTTACCTTTTATAAAAAGTGGCTATTGGATGAAATATCCCAGTTAACACTATACTTATCCAAAGAATCTCCTATCTCTTCTCTACTTGCTGATAATTTAAATCGCATAAAATACTCTCCCACTGTCTTAATCCATTTTGCCTACTAACTGCCACTGATCACATACAAGAATAGGTGGGAACTACAAACATCGGTATACCTGCTGGAGGAAAAAACACCAAAAAAGGAACCACCAAAAGGTAAAAATCCAAGTACAACAAGAGAGCCCACACAAAGAAAAAAAAGGGCAAATCAAGAGTGTCCAGTCAAGGAGATCAGAGACCACACCACTGAATCTCATAGAATTCCTACCATAGAAGTTCACCCAGTAAAGACACCTAACAAAGCAAAACATAAAGAAGCACAACAACAAACAAAAAGAGTCACCTAAAAATGGGGAGACAAAAAAGAACCTGCAATCAAAATGAATGGAAGACTCCCCACCAAAAGATTGAAATGAAATGGAGGTAAGAAAATTATCAGATATAATATTCAAAATAATAGTTACAAAGATGCTCAAGAAATGAAGAGACAACTACAAGGAACTGAGTGAGAACTGCAACAGAATGAAAAGGAAATGGAAACTATAAACAAAAACCAAGAAGAAATGAATAATAAAATCTTGGAAATACAAAACACACTAGAATGAATTACAAGTAGGCTGGATGAAGCAAAGGATCAAATCAGAGAGTTGGAGGACAAGGTAGAAAAAACACCCAGATAGAGCAAGAAAAGGAACAGAGACTCAAAAAGAATGAAGAGGGATTAAAGAGGGATTCCATATAATAGGGATACCAGAAGGAGAAGAAGAAGAGCAAGAGATAGAAAATCTGTTTGAAAAAGTAAAGATGGAAACATTCCCCAATTTGGTGAAAAAGTCTCACAAATCCAAGAAACACGAAGAGTCCAAATCGAGAAGAACCCAAAGAGGCCCACTTGAAGACACATAGTCATTAAAATGGCAAAATTCCAAGACAAAGAGAGAATCTTAAAGGCAGCAAAGGAGAAACAGAAAGTAACATACAAGGGATCCCTGATAAGGCTACCAGCTGACTTCTTAATGGAAACCTTCCAAGCTAAAAGAGAATGGCAAGAAATATTCCAAGTAATAAAAGCCAGAGACCTGCACCCAAGACTACTCTACCCAACAAGGCTCTTAATTAAAATGGAAGGCCAAATAAGGAGTTTCGTGGACAAAAGAAGGCTAAAAGAATACATCTCCACCAAACCAGCTCTGCAAGAGATGCTAAAGGGACTGCTTTAAGAAAAGGAAGAGAATGAGAGAGCAAAGAACACAGGTACAAAATATGTCAATGAATAAGTAGCTATCAATAATAACCTTAAATGTAAATGAATTGAATGCTCCAGTAAAAAGACATAGAGTAGCCAAATGGATAAGAAAGCATGACTCACACATATGTTGCCTGGAAGAGACCCACCTCAGAACAAAAGACGTACACAGACTGAAAGTGAAGGGCTGGAAACAAATATTCCAAGCAAATGGACAGGAAAACAAAAGCTGGGGCAGCAAAACTGCTATCAGACCAAACAGACTTCAAAAAAAAGAAAAGCCATAAAAAGAGACCAAGATCACTTCATAATACTCAAGGGAAGAATCCATCAAGAAGAGATACACATTGTAACTATATATGCACCCAACATAAGAGCAACCAAATACATAAAGAAAATCTTGGAGAAATTCAAGAAAGATATTGACATCAACAAAATTATAGTAGGAGACTTCAACACCTCACTGTCAAAAATGGACAGATTTTCCAAACAAAATATCAACAAAGATATTGCAACACTGAACAACATCCTAGATAAAATGAACTTAACTGATATACAGAGAGAGCATTTCATCCCAAAGAAGCAAAATATGCATTAGGTTCAAATGCACATGGAATAGTTTCAAAGATAGACTACATGATAAAACACAAATGAAGCCACAACAAAGTCAAAAATTGAATTCATATCAAGCATATTCTCTGACCACAAGGGACTGAAACCAGAAACCAAACTCATGGAAAAAATTCAAAACCATGCAAATTAATGGAGATTGAACAGCATGCAATCTACTAAACAATGAATGGCTCAAGAATGAAATTAGGGAAGAAATCAAAAAGTTTCTGGAAACAAATGAAAATGAACTCACAACAACCCAAAACTTATGAGGCACAGCAAAGGCAGTCCTTAGAGGGAAGTTCATAGCAATACAGGCCTACCTAAAAAAGATAGAAACATTTAAATAAAAAACCTTGGTTTACACCTACAAGAACTGGAGGAACAACAACAAAGACAGCCCAGAACAAGTACAAGGAAGGAAATAACTAATATCAGAGCAGAAGTAAATGACATAGAGACTAAAAGCACAATTCTAAGGATCAATGAATCCAGGAGCTGGTGTTTTGAAAAGATAAACAAAACCGATGAGCCTTTAAGCAGACTCATCAAGAAAAAAAGAGAGGACCCAAATAAACACAATCAGAAATGAAAGAAGAGAGATTAAAAAGGATACCACAGAAATACAAAGGATTGTAAGAAATTACTATGAAGAATAATATGCCAAGGAATTTGAAGACCTAGGTGAAATGGACAAATTTCTAGAAAAATATAGTCTTCCAAAACTGAATGAAGAAGCAGCAGAAATCCTCACCAGACAAATAACAACTGATGAAATTGAAGCAGTAATTAAAAAAATCCCAACACCGAAACACCCTGGACCAGATGGTTTTACAGTAGATTTCTACAAAGCATTTAAAGAAGAGCTAATCCCTATCCTTCACAGTCCATTCCAAAAAATCCAAGAAAATGGAAGACTCCCAAATTCTTTTTATGAAGACATCATCATTCTAATCCTAAAACCAGATAAAGACATAAAAAGAAAGAAAACTTCAGGCCAATATTGCTGATGAACATAGATACTAAAATCCTCAACAAAATATTGGCAAACCACATCCAGCAATACATTAAAAAGATCATACACCATGACCAAGTGGGATTCATCCCAGGGATGAAATGATGATACAATATTTGCAAATCAATAAATGTAATATATCACATAAACAAAAGCAAATATAAAAATCACATGATTGTATGAGTAGATGCAGAAAAAGCATTTGATAAGGTACAGTACCCATTTATGATAAAAACCTTCAGCAAAGTGGGAATAGAGGGAGCATTCCTCAAATTAATAAAGGGTATATATGAGAGACCTACAGCCAACATCATACTCAATGGGTAAAAACAAAAAGGTTTCCCACTAAGATCAGGAACAAAACAAGGATGTCTACTTTCACCACTCCTATTGAACATAGTATTGATAATCCTAGCCACAGCAATCAGACAAGAAAAAGAAATAAAGGGCATCCAAATTGGAAGGGAAGAAGTAGAATGGTTATTGTTTACAGATGACATAAGAGTGTACATAGAAAACCCTATAGACTCCACCAAAAAACTGCTCTACCTAATAAATGAATTTGGCAAAACAGCAGGATACAAAGTCAATATCCAGAAATCAAAGGCATTTTTGTACACCAACAGTAAAATATCAGAAACAGAAATCAGAAAATAACTCCATTTGATATAGCAACAGGAAAAATAAAATACCTAGGAATAAACCTAACTAAGAAGATAAAAATCCTATACTCAGAAAACTACACAACATTGAAGAAAGAAATTAAGGAAGACACAAATGAATGGAAATACATACCGTGTTCATGGACTGGAAGAATTAACATCATCAAAATGTCCATACTATCCAAAGCAATTATAGACTCAATGCAGTACCTATTAAAGTACCAATGGCATATTTCACAGATATAGAATAAACACTTAAAAATTTATATGGAACTATAAATGACCCTGAATAGCTGCAGCAATTTTGAGAAAGAAGAACAAAGTAGGAGGAATCACAATACCTGATATCAAACTGTATTACAAGGCCACTGTAATCAAAACAACCTGGTACTTATATAAGAACAGACACATGGAACAAAGGAACAGAATAGAAAGCCCAGAAATAGACCCCATTCTCTATAGTCAATTAATATTTGACAAAGTGGGCAGAAGCATAAAACGGGGTAAAAATATTCTCTTCAACAAATGATGTTGGGAGAGCTGGACAGCTACAGGCAAAAAAAAATGAAACTCGACTACCAACTTACACCATACACAAAAGTAAATTCAAAGTGGATGAAAGGCTTAAATATAAATCATGACACAATAAAAGTCCTTCAGGAGAACATAGGCAGGAAAATCTCAAATATTCTAGGCAGCAATATTTTCACTGATATGTCCCCTAGAGCAAGGGACATAAAGAAAAGAATACACAAGTGGTATCTCATCAAAATAAAAAGCTTCTGCACAGCTAAAGATAACAGCATTAAAATGAAAAGAGAACCAATGGTATGGGAAAACATATTTGCTAGTGATACCTCGGACAAGGGTTTAATTTCCAAATTACATAAAGAACTGATACAACTCCACTCTAAGAAGACAAGCAACCCGATAAAAAATGGGCAAAGGACTTGAACAGACACTTCTCCAAGGTGGACATACAGAGGGCCCAGAAATGTATGAAAGGATGTGCAGCATCACTAGCCATCAGAGAGATGAAAATTGAAACCACAATGAGATACCACTTCACACTGGTGATGATGGCCATCATAAACAAATCAACAAACAACAAGTGTTGGGGAGGATGTTGAGAAGAGGGAACCCTAGTGCACTGTTGGTGGGATTGCAGACTGGTGAAACCACTATGGAAAACAGTTGGAATTTCCTCAGAAAACTGAAAATTGAACTGCCTTTTGACCCAGCAATTCCACTGCTAGGAGTATATCCTAAGAACCCTGAAACAGCAATCCAAAGGGACCTATGAACCCCAGTGTTCATAGAACCACAATTTACAAGAGCCAAGTGTTGAAACAACCTAAGTGTCCCTCAGTAAACGAATGGATCAAAAACCTATGGTACATTTACACGATGGCATTTTATAGAGCAGAAAGAAAGAAGGAACTCCTACCCTTTGCATCAGCATGGGTGGAACTGGAGAGCCTTATGCTAAGTGAAATAAGCCAGGTGGGGAAAGACAAATACCGTATGATGTCACCTTTAATTGGAACCTAGTAACAAAACACACAAGCAAGCAAAACATAACCAAAGACATTGAAATTAAGAACAAAGTGACAGTAACCAGAGGGGAGAGGGGAGGGAATTATGGGGGGGAAAGGGTGAAGGATTTACAGAAACAACTGTAAAGGACTCATGGACAAGAACAAGCGGGGTGGAAACAGGGGAAGGAAGTGGGGATGGCTGGAGTGGTGGGAAGGGGTGCAGGGAAAAAAGAAAAAAGCTATTAGGACATTATTTTAGTTGCATTTTGAAGGCAAACTATTTTTGATTTATGTTAATGGCCACTTATTAAACACCTTCTATATGTGAGGAGGGTACCTAGTCACTTAACATCATTTATAGTTCCCTAAAAATTGCAATATTAAGCAAATCAGTACATAAGAGAGCAATGTTTCCCTGTTTAATTGATATAAACAAGAGTTAAATTCCTACCACATATTTCTGGTCACAAAAACATCACCGAACTTCTATAAAAGACTCAAAACACTTCTAATATTAAACACTAAATGTGAGCTATACATACTTTTAAGAACAAACCAAACAAGAAACCAAAAACACTGATTTAAAGGAATATATGCACCCCTATGTTCAATTATGGCATTATTTTTAGCCAAGATTTAGAAGCAGTCAAAGTGCCCATCAGAAGACAAGAGGATAAAAAAGGTACATTTAAACAATGGAATACTACTCAACCATAAAAAAAAGAAATCTTACCCTTTGCAACAGCATAGATGGACCTGGAGAGAAATATGCTAAGTGAAATAAGAAAGTCAGAGAAAGACAAGTACCATGTGACTTGACTCATATGTAGAATCTAATGAATAAAATGAATTAATATGTAATAGAGACAGACTCATAAAAAGCAGGCAAAAAGTTGTTGGGGACAGGAAGGGGGCTAGCTGCACAGGTAAATGGATTGATCAAAAAATGAAAAATAAAGAAAAAAACTCATGGACATGTAGAACAGTGTGGTGATTGTTAGCGGGAGTTGAGGGATGAGAGGAAGTGGAGAAGGGTATGAGGGATAAGTGGTGATGTAAGGAGACTTGAAGTGTAAACACACAATAGAGTGTACAGATGATGTGATGTAGAATTATGCATTTAAAACCTATATAATTTTGTTAAACAGTATCACCTCAGCCAATTCACTAAAAGGTGTTGGGTAAAGTAGAGGTGAGATCTCAGTCAAATAAAAGATTTTTTTTTTAAGAAAGTAAGATCATTATTTTCCAACCTACTTATTCCTGGTCAGGTTTGAGTTGTTGGTTACCACAGCCTGTTCCAACAACTCAGGGCATGAAGTAGAACCCACTCTGGACAGGACACATTACAGGGCCACTCAGACTCACTCAAACTGAGACAATTTAGACACCCTAGTTCACCTAAGTGCACATCTTTGGGATGTAGGTGGAAACTGAAGTCCCAGGAGAAAGCCCATGAAAGCATGGGAGAATGTACAAACTCCTCACAGACAGGGGGCCTAACAAAAATTATTTTTTCTCATCAACAATGTAATAAATGACATTGAGCAAAATTACCCTATTCAAGGACCTGTTGTACCTATTTTAGACATTCTACATACTAAAATCAGACCTTTTGAGACCTCATCTCATGATAGAGGCAGACACTGGGAATGTTGGCATAGCACACATGTGTGAATGTGTGGATGCAGGGGCCAGTTGAAGATGAGGGATCAGTATTTCTGCACACCTGCAACTAGCTGCGGGCTATGCTCCAAGTCTGCCCCCTTAATATTCAAAAGTGTGGTTTACCAACCAGCAGCAGCAGCAGCATCACCTGGGATACTGATCAGAAATACACCATCTCAGGCCCATCTCAGGCCTGATGAATCAAAATCTGTATTTTAATAAAAATCTGGCACAATCCTTATGTACACTGAAGTTTTAGAAACTCTGTTCTAAGTGGTTTTCAAATTATGCGTTTGGGATGCAAGCTTTGGTAAATTATCAGGAGATCCAATATGCACTCAAGCTTTATCATCAGTGACAAGATTTAAAAATACTAATGCCTGGGTCCCAACAACAGAGATTCTGTTTTGATTTTTTTTACTATCACCCCATGGGTATCTAATGAGTGGCAGTCTTTGGGAATAAATGCAATAAGCAAACCTGTGAGCCGAATGTTATTTCTTTTTTATAGAGGTAGAGACACATAAAAGTTTAAGGAAATCCAATTAGTAAATAGTAGAGTTGGACTCAAAATTTAGACCTCAAACTCACTTATTCTATATAAAATGTGGTTCGTGCTATTATCTTCCATAGCTTCCCAGGAGTTTTAAACAAAATTAGTATTATTTAACATTTTTCCAAGAGATGTCCCAATGGAAAATAAAATGTAAATATTTTCCTCACTAGTGTGACTAGTATAGTTGAGGCACAGCCACTTGAGAGAAATATAAAAAGAAACACATTTTCTAGGACAATTCTTTTTGTGGTTGCTGTTCTAAAGACATCAAAATAATTCTACTACCTGTTACAAAATAATTATATTCCTTATTGTTCTAAAGACATCAAAATAATTATATTTACTATTGAGATGACTACATTAAACATTTTGTTTCATTCATCCATGTGCATGCATTTGATGTTATATTATCTCTTGCCTTTCTCATAAATTATCTCTATAAATTATGTAAAAATCAATCTTAAAGATTTAACCCAGCCTTTAAAAGGCCATTTATATGCTTTTAAATGCATTTTTAAAACAAATCTCTACATGCACAATTTCACATGTGAACCAAATTAGAGGGGTTAATTAGGAGAAGAATTCTGAGCTATATTCTCCACTAGAGCTTGGGTATTATTTTAAGTGCTTCCTTCTTTTTAATCTCAGCAGCTGGACCAATTTCACAGGTCAAACCAGACACCTGGACAGTCAATGAACAGAAACTGATGGGATAGACCCAGGGAAATGCAAAATGATAGACTCCTATCTTTGAGGCACAGGTACAGAAAATCTGGAATTAAGAGAACATGAATTTTAATCTTGACCTTGTGAGAAACCTTGGGAAAATTGCCTAATCATGCTGAATATACACTCTCCATTTAATAATTATGGAAAACAATATGTTCTGAATTAAGTATATCAAAATACAGTTTTCTGATCCTCCAGTTTCTAGGCCTAATGTTATGACAATATGAAGGCTTGACATTAAGCATTAAGAGGTGCTTAGCAACTATGGTGCTTCAAACGCTTTTAATGATATTCATTTACCCCAATCCAATGAGGCTTGGTGAGACCAAAGTGAATTCTGGATTCACATTTAGGTATCTCTGCTTATATGCACATTTCCCAGCATTACAATTTCTTGCTTTTGCTCAAGTGGTTCTTTCAAGGTCAGGTTATATATAAGCTATAGAAATTCATGGCAAAAAAACATTTACTGATGGTTAGGGCACCAGGACACATTAAATGACTGAAGGAGAATTTGTCACCATCCAAAAGTAGTTTTCATCTTGGAGGGTACATTAGTCAGAGTCCTCCACAGAAACAGAATCAATTAGAGAGAATGATATACAGAAAGAGACAGGGATAGAGAGAGATAGAACGAGGGAGAAAGGTGAGGGATTGGTTCACATGTTTGATTTACATGATTGGTTAGAACTAGCCAGTCTAAAATCCATAGGACAAGCCAGCAAATGGGAAACTCAGGATTTCTATGGCACTGTTTTAAGGCACAATTCTTCTTTTCCAGGAGGTCTTTCGCTACTTGGATGAGGTTCATTTATGGAAATCTTCTTCACATAAAATCAAGTGAGTATAATTATTTATCACCTCTACAAAACACCTTTGCAACAACACATACATTAGTGATTGACCAAACAACTGGGCACACAGCTTCGTCATGTTTGACTAAAATTAAACATTACAGAGGAGAAGGCACATAAGTTACCAAATAACATTTAATAAAGATAATTCAAGGTCAGTGTGTCTTTAGCACTTCTATTCTTAATTCCTAGAGCACTTGGAGTCAGTTGGGCACTTTAGCACCTGGTAAATAATTGACATATGTTCCAGTTGTTTTACACATTTATTAGGAAATCTATCTCAATGGATATTGAAAAATATTTTGTGAGTTGACAAATATCCTGGAGTGTGAGATTAATCCAGGATGACAAACACTCAGAAAATACATTGCACTTTCAAATATATATATTTGATGTTTCTTTTCTTTTTTTTTTTATTTGTACTCTCTGGAGGGCTACCTTGTTTTCTTTCTAATGTACCAATTTCCTTCAAAGCAATTATTGTTATTAATTCAGTAGAATTAGAATTGCACTAATTGGTAAATAGGCCCAACCTACATGATATTTTATTTATGAAGAGTTATTTTAATTGGTTGAATGAACTCTTATAAAATAATCAGTAACTTTACACTGTACTTAGTGGCAATGAAATCCAGCACAGTTCTTCCCCATCTACAGGGGTTATCACAGTCACTTGGAGGGTTTCCTTACTTTACTCCTTCAGTTCCAAAGCAGTAGATTTGAGCAGAAGTCTCCAATTTTCTTTTTAAACATGTTCCCAGGTAATGCTGATACTGCTGGTCCAGGTACCATACTTTAAAAATTGCTGTTTTGATGCATAAATGAGGTAGTAGGTGTCATATTACCTGGAGCTTTAAAATTCAAGTTCACTTCAGAGCTGGATTGCATTGACCAGTTCTGTGCCTTCTCTACAATGAGGAAAATAATAGTACCCTATATGATAAGATTATTGTGGAGAAGAGATAAACAAATCACTTATAATGCCTGGGACATTGTAAAATCACTCAATAAATTATGGCTATTATTCACACAAATGCCTCAATTATGGGTGAGAGAAATATTATAAATTCTATAGTGTTAGAATGGTACTTGCTTTCAATTTGTTATTAGCCAGGTTTCATCTAACACAGGTTATCATGTGCTCTTCCTCTCCTTAGCCAACCCAACCACACTGATGGCCTAGAGTACTTTTCTGGAACTTCTTGTATATGTGTGAAAGGGGAAAATAAAGAATTTATGAAACACTATAACACTCAAATCTCTTATTAAATTTTTAAATTGGACCATTTACTTATATCTTAGAGGTACATATGAATGCAGCATTTTTCTCAGTTAATGTTATTTCTTTTACTGTTTGCTTCCTTCCTAGAGTCTTCTTGTTTTTCCTTCAAATATACTTTGGAGTGCATCTCCAGAACTGTACAAATACCTATATGCTGATAAATATTTGCTTTTGGATTAATTTTTTTCTTTTCAAATGCAGAAATACTATTAGTTAATTTCATCAAGCCCTTAATTTAAATTTATTTTTATGCAAAAATAGAATGAGGTATTTTCTTCTTTTGCTTATTTTTTTCATGCACTTAATTTAAAATAGTTCTTAGGTCATAAATTAGGTGTAAGAAAAAAAATTTTGTACTTTTTATGTCCTCCATTTGACTTAAACCTCTTTAAACAAAACAAAACCTAAGGCAAAATTTCTGCCTGGGAAACTTGAGAAGTCTGATTCATTCCACCATTTTCATGCAATTTAATTTGGGTTCCTTATTCAAGAGAGTCTAGAATATAAACTTTCTTTAAAAGGGATCACTTTGGAAAATTCACCTAAACAAGTCAAAATCAATGGTTTCCTTACAGAAAAAACCCTGGGGAAAGAATTTGCAGGAATTACTTCATGGGTGAGTCTGCTACTAGTTTTTATGCTTGATTGCTTGTCAGTTGGCAGAAATCAATGATTCTCTTTACATCACAGAGGAAAGAAGGTGTGGGGGCAAATGGAAAGTTATCAGTACTCTGAATGTGAATTACACATGTCACTGTTGTCTCTCCAAATGTGTCCTGAAAGTACCACTTGGCTCAGAACTACAAAGAACTGCATTTAGCAAAGCTTTAATTTGATATAGACACAGGTGACAGCTCTGTTATTCTTTCACGTTCAGATTCACCCACATCTGTTTTTATTTACCTCAGTTGTATATGCCTGTTTGTTGTAATTATTAGTTTCGGATGTAGTTGAAGATAAATATCTCAGATGCCTATCAGGCTATAAATTAAATTAAGAAATCACACTTTTCACCCTCACCTTCTTTGGCCCTGTTTTGCTTAGGGAAATTGCAACAAAAAAGGTTGAGACTCATGTCATCTCTTCTCATCAAAGTGCTTTTCGAAGTAGTCTTAGATTCTTGATCTAATCCAACTCAGTACCCTTTTGGTGTTTCTTTTTCCTTCTACATTTAACACAGCAAAAATAATTTTCAAAGTTTTAATTTACATATAAAATAGTTTTAAATTAATTTTGATTGCTGGGAATGTGAAAAAGTATAGGTGCGAAAGAACTATGGTGTGATCTATTTTAATTCTTCTACTGATTTCTCCCTGATTGTTTAGGATTACAGGCCTAAGTTTAGTCTTGTTTATTTATATTTCACTGCTCATTTATTCAATGTATTCAACATGTTGCAAAATCATAAGGAGCTGGTTTTACCATTGATAATGTAAGAGTCTACAGGGAAGAAACAAGTGAGGGGCTGGAAATCTGGGAAATGAGAAAAATGAAATAATATAATGTATGGACAGATTAAGAAGATGTAATAGCAGGATTTTTTTAAAGAGAATTAGATTCCCGAGATACACAAAAGTTTGCACATGAAAATGTAAGAAAGGTATGGCAATTGTAACCCAAATTCATAGAATTATTCCTTTTGCAAAAAATAACAAGTCTTTTCTTTGTGCAGTTGTGGCCCTAGGTTCATTTGCTTTCAGGCAGGAAAACAAGGTTTTTATTGTTCTTGTTTTGTTATTTGTTGTTTTTAATTTAAAAGAAAGCTTGATATGCAACTTTGTAGGAGAGGAGGCTGGCTTTTTTATCAGAATAGTAGCCTTTGCAGCTATGGAGACATTAACTTTGCTACTCTTGATGTCTGAAGAAGTTCATTAATGGCCAGGCAGCATGTAATGAAAAATCACATAGCAATTTCTCCAACAATAGTTGAGAGAATTGGACAACTTCTCAAGAATGATGGAAAGAAAATGTCAGTCAATACACTTAAAAAATGAAAGCATTTTGAATAGGCCTTCTCTACAATGAGGAAATAAATAGTTGACATTAAGTTTCTGCCTGATAAATACCGTGGAAAGAAAAATGTGTTACTTTTAGTAAAATATATATAATACTAAAATTATTTATGTTGATTATCCTGTTTATTTAAAAATATTTTTAATCACTTTATCACTTTAAACAAGGACACTCTCCAGATATATTTCTGAAGTGGATATCTAATAATGACTAGTGAAGAACTCAAGGTAAATAAAAGTGCTAACAACAAAGTCCTTTGCAAGGAAAATAATTAGATTGATTTTGTCTGGTTTATTGTTTTTGTTACTGTTGGCTGAGTTCCTTTTTCCTAACTCAAAGCTTTTTTGGCCTTTTTTCCATTCATTTTAAGGTACTTTTTTTCAGAGTGGGACATGTTATTTTACTTGACACAAGAGACATTGTCTGACATTCACTCTCCTGTAAGATATAATATTAAACCCTCGTCCTGATACACAGACTTAACTAAGGATATAGGCCTTTGTGACAAACCCTTGTAGATGAGATGTATTTCTGAGTTTAGATTTCATGGGGGTATGATCATGCTCTCAGCCACTAATTTATTACCGCCACCTCACTAGTTAACATTATTTTATTTGTAAAATTTAGGGATGAGGTGCATGGCAGGTGATAATAGAGGTTCTTAGCTCTTAGAGGTTTATTGAAATATTTGAAGATATACTTTATCACATTTTAACAATTATTGAGAGTACACATAAATAGCAGTAAATCTTTTCAATAAAACCTCTTCAAATTATATGAAAGTCAAAATAAGATATTATTTTATCTATCTTATTAAAAAAGCTGCCCAGTATTTTCAAACATGTACTTTTATTTGATTTTAAGATAAACATTTTAAGACTGAATAAACTAGCTAAATCTGTATGTTGAATTCTGACCCTTTATAAATGATTAGGGAATTTAGCTGAAGTTTTCTTTTTTTGTTTTGTTTTGTTTTGTTTTGTTTTGTTTTGTTCTTATAATCCTTTACCTTTCTCTCCCCAACCCCTATCCTTACTCTGTGCCTAGAAACACATTGACTTTGAACTGGGAAGATAAATATAAATTTTATTATTTCTTTTGCCTCTACTCACACTTCCCACCAAAAAATGTTTCAGCATAAATTACCAAGCCTGCCCATTTCTTAATCGAGCAGGTACCACAAATCTTCTAACTCCTAAAATGACCATGTAGCACTGATGGTCTTTCAAATTATGTCCAATATCATTGTCTTTTCTTTTTAATATCCCTCGTTAAGTTGATACTATTTATGAAAAATAATTGTCACTCTTATTTGTGGGACATTATTAATAGTGAGGCTAGTTTATACATTGTACATACCTTTCTTCTGCCAAAATAAAGTATTAGTAAAATTTTATTTGACCATAACCTTTATGGTAAAGATCACAAGGTGACAGAGAACTATCTCCTTTGAGAGGATTAGAACCCCCAGATGGATACAACTAATATAGGAAAAAGTAGACACACGTTAAATCATGAAACAACAAGTAGATACTTTATGGAAATGAACTCACAAGATAATGATTTGAATTTGATAATTAAATCAATTAAAAACAGGGTGATAATTAAAGTCCCCAGATAGAATTCTTTCACATCTGTATGCCTTTCAGTAAAGTTGGCTGGCATATTAACTGGAGAATACTAAAAAATATTCATGGAATGTAAAACTGCACATTATTATCCATTTCAATTTGAATAGTAAGGATAACAAAATGCAATGCATACAATATTATACGAAATGTATTAAACTCTATTACAAACCGTTTTAGAGCACAGACAGGACCTTTAAATGATAGTTGTTATCTTCAAATATTCAAGACACTCAACTATGAATTACCACTTTTCATAATTTGAAAGAAATTTTGTATACCTTTAATGTTCTTTAGGGCTAATAATTTCTTATTTTGAGTGACTATTTTTAATATTGTGTATTTGGATATGTGAACATAAACATTTGTACATTCATACATTCATATTTATAAAAATAGGCAGTATAAACTATATATTTGATTTTGTAAACATTTTCCTCTAGAGGAAAATAGAACACAGTGACCAGAAGAAGAGGGCAAAGAAGATGTGTGGCTGAAAAAAACTAATAATCATCATAAGTTCTAAGTTGAAATAGCAACTGAACATATTAGATCTTTTAATAATTTAGTTTTATAGTACACATACTTTGATTTAGACATTTATATGAAAAGTCATTTTTAATACAATTATATTGAGACACCGTATAAAATTTTGGGGAAGACCTGATATGTGTGTCCACACACTGTGGATAGTTGATGTCACACTTGAGAATTTCTTCAGACTTGGGTAATTTACACAAATAATATTTCTGTCATATGGAATTTAAATATAAGAAATGAGTCACTATTCAGAGACATGTGTAACCATTTCCCACCTCTGAAAATGCATATGAAGAACTGTAAGAGTTTCTGAAATACATCATCACTTATATTGATGACATTTTTATATACATAAAACATTATTCTCATGGCTTTGAATAAAATTACCTGTTTCAATTATGCATCACATATACAATGAACAATTCAGGGAAACTTTGATTGATAGTCACTAGGCAATCAACTGTAAAATCTGATGTTCTCCTTGGGAATGTGAGCCAGAACAGGAGGAAAAGGAAATATGATTGCAGAAAGGAAGATCATTTGAGAGCCACCTTTAATGTAAAACTATATTAGAATGAGAAAGAAGATGATTTTGGGAAGGTCTTGACAAGTTACTCAAGGAAATATAAAGCCATTTGAAGAACAAGAAGAAAGGGTAAAACAGCAGAAATAGAAAGAGAGAGAGAGATCAGAAGAAAGAATAGGGGGGAAGAAGAGAATATGACTAGAGGATACAGATATCAAACACGAACATTTTGATAAAGAAGGAAGAAAATGAATTTAAAATGCAATGTCACAGTTTGGAAGAAAGTGCTCTTGCAGATTATGTGAAAGCTCTAGGTGTCCTAAACAATGCAAATTATATGTATTTATGTAGCTGATGTCATCTCTGGAAGGTATAAATGTCTCCTTAGCTTCCTAGACTCTGAGTTGTGGTTAGCATTTTGGCACATGGAAATGCACCTTGCTTATTTCCTTGGTTAATTAATGGAAAAACAGCCTCTTTGCTTCTGTGTTTTGCAGTTCATATTTTATGTCTTTTTCACTTATCTATGCAACTTTATTTTCTTACCAGGTGAGATACAACTAATTTTTTATTTCCACTAATTTCTCACTATTATCAACAGGCCAGCTCCTTGAAGCAGCCAACCCATTAAAATTTCCCCAGAGGACAAGGAACGGAAACATCAGAATTCACCCATTCTAGATGTCAGATACCTGTCTCTTAGAGCCATGACTGTTCTATTAGTACAGCCAAAGAGAACATCTGGTCTATTAGATGAATATTAGTGTTGAAAAAGATATTTTTAGAGACAATAGACCTAAACATGGATTTTTTTCTTACTAAGTGATTTTCCTTACCTCCATTCTAATTTTTTCTACTTAAGATGCCATTTTTCCTCAACTAAACTTTTCTCTAATTCTATCTGTACTATCTTTGTAAAATTAAATCCTGGGTTATTTCTTTGCTTCAGTTTTTTTGGTTTCTTGCTTTTTAGTACCAGTTACAGGATCTTTCAGAGACCAACCACGTCTTTGGATGAGCCTCTCTCTGACCACTTTACTCCAGCCATTTTTCCTGAGCAATTTCCATAAATCTGAATCCCACATGGAGGAGAATTTAAGAACAAATCTTATAAAAGTTTCTATGTGCTGGAGCCAAAAAACATTTACTTTTTTATTTTCCAAAAGGTATATCAGATTCTGGGGAAATCACCTGAGAGTTTACTAATAATAATTGATTTCAGGATTAACTGTTCTGTGCTTTTATTGTTTTACTGTGAGTGGGAAAGAAAATATAAATATAATTGCCTGGTAATATTAATATGTTTCTTAACATAATTTAATTATTGCAAAGTTAATTTTTAATAATTTCATTTGTATAAAGTATTTTATTACACAATTCTTATTTTTAGTCTATTGATATTTTAAAATTTAAATATTGCTATTATTTGCTCTGATTTTGTCTCCAGTGCATATATGCATAACAAAGATCTTTCCACCCCTTTCTATTTAACAAAATGAACATAAAAGTCTTCTATTTTATTTCAGTTGTTGGATATTTTATATTCTTTTTTTATTTGAATAGTTTTAGTATGTTTTAGTATATGATGCAAACTATTACATTCCCTGTAAATTTGACGAACTGAAGGTAACCCTGCTAAAGTTTACCATAATAGTTACCCCAGGTGTTCAGGTACCATTGACAATATAAGGAAGGACAAACACCTAGGCAACATACTTGTGCTAATTGGAGAGCCAATAGATGCCAAAATCATAACTTGGTACTATTAAACATGTTATCAGAAAATAAACTCATGTTAAGCTTTCTGTATTTTATTTAAAGTACCACTTTAATTAAACAGCCTTTTCTAATCTTTGCAGAAGTATCCATTCTCATGGTACACTTGTTTCATCTTTCACCTGTGTCTCTGTTTAAGGTTTTTGTGCAGGAGACCTGTCCACAAGAGTAACCAACTGTGAATGGACTCATTTCCTATGAAATGCAGAAAAGCAAAAATCCTTCTGGTCACTAAAGGAGAGTGTCTGGAGTTATCATCCATGCAGTGTTTGGCTCTCACCCATCTTTGCTGGCTTCCATCAAAATATTTGCCTCTGAGGTTTTTTAAATTAGCCAATCCTTTTGCAATTCTATTACTTGAAACATTTTGGAATGGAAATCCTGTCTGAGAATAGATCCCTGATATTTTATAGCATATCAATGACTGGAAGTATAGAAAGATTGTCATTCAGGCCAATCAACAAGGTATCTCTTCCTACAGAGGTAGTTTGAATTGACAATTGAAAATGCACTGTTTTTAGTTTTGAAAATTCAAAAAAATAAGTTATTTGATTATGCAAAACAAAGCAAACATTTGTTTTAGAAATATGTCAGTTTGAAAAAATCAGGAATGTAAAATGTGCCATGATCTATCAAATATCATGGAAGATTGTTTTCATTGTTAGTACAATTTCATCTTGGTACTCTTTCTTTGAGAAAAGAAAGAATTTACCCTTCTCTGGACAGTGCAAATAGCTTTCTGATAAAATTCTGTTAAAGGCACTTTTTCTGGTAATTTGGCTCTTTCAAGTGGCTGAAAAATCTAGGGACATGGGGGGCAGAAATGGCCATTATTCAAACCTCTAGAAGAGCTTAAACCAACAATTCTTAGAACAGTCATATGTGACATCCAGTTTACTGTTCTCACTCCACCATGCCTTCCGTAATAGGATGATACTTCCACCCCTTTTGCCCTGGGACTTGTAGAGACACCAGGAATGTATGTTGATTGTGCATCCCTTTTCCATTTCCTCTAGCCTTGATGATTGACTTTGGCCAGTGAATTAGCAACAAAATGGGCAGAGGCTTCACGTGAACTTCTGTGAAATGTCATGGCCTCATGTACTTCTGTTATTTGTCAAAAGAAGAACATGCTCCATGTCACCATAGGTCCTAGAATAAGAAGATGTACACAGCTGCGCTAGACATAACTCATAGCCTAGAGCCATATCCAACTAATCCCAGTAGCCTCTGGCTGAGCCACGGGTAACCAGGAGGGCCATGAACAAGAACTGATTATTGATACAAGTCTCTTTGCAGTTGTTTATGAAACAGCATTTTGTAGTAAAATCTTGACTAATGGAATGCTTTCTAAATGGATGTCTGGTCCGTGTCCTGCAAACTTCTATTAAAGTCACGCTCAGTAAAAGCCTGACTTTAGCTGTGTTGTTAGGGACTAAGGGACAAGGTGCCATCTTGAAGTGATTCTGCACAGTAGGTGGGAGCAACATCTGCCCAAGGAAGCCAGAACAAAGAAAACAAAGGATGAGTGTGGAAAAGTGCTACAGACGTCTGGAACTAGATGGTTTGCTAAAGGGCGAGCAGAAACTATGACACACAAGGCTGAGGGATATGTAAGCATTTTCTAAGGATTCTCAGAAATACTTGGGGAGAGAAACCCCATAAAAGACTAGATTTTCTGCTATAATAAACAAAAGGACATGGGCTATTGCTATTTAGGCATTAAAGGGAAGCATGACCTACCCCTGAAGGCTGAATAAGTGTGGGACACCTGGTTTACATTTATAAAAAAATCTTTGCACAGTATAATTCAACCTTCTAAGCACAATGCAAAACAGCATATCCAATCTATTAAGCACAGTACCTCTTAACTCATAATATGTTACATATAGCAATCCTGCCACAGTGGCTAACATTTATTGAGCTCTTGCACTCTCTGTCCTAGGCTGGGCAAAATTATTTTTCAGGTTTTAACTCATTTACAGACTTAATAGATAAATTATTTTATTATTTCTATTTCATAACTGAGTAAACTGCAGCTTTAAGAAGTTTAATAGCTAGACCAACTCCAGTAGCTAAAAATAAATGTATTGTTTATTGCTTATATAGTATGCTTTTGTTATTTTTTTCTTTTATCATTGTTCCCTACAACTGTGTATCCTAAAACATTGTACTGTCTTAAAACAAAATGGAGAGACTGCCGGCCAAGATGGAGGCATAGGTATATGCACTGTGCCTCCTCGCACAACCAAGATAGGGACAACAACAATATAGAAACAAAATAACAACCAGAACTGACAGAAAATTGAAGTGTATGGAACTCAGACACCCAAAGATTTAAAAATAGACACATTCATCCAGACCGGTAGGAGGGGTGGAGTAGGGCCTGGCAAGGGATGCAGAGCAGAGAGCTGAGCAACCAGGGTGGCGCACAACTCTGCAGCAGGCAGACCCTGGGCGCACAGGCAGCTTTGGCTGGTGGGCCCCAGCCAGGGGGTGGCGACCGGCAGACCCTGCATGGCGGCCATTGTGAAGCAAGGCACTGCGCGCATCTCAGGGTCCCGGCAACACTGGGAAATAGACCTTTGGGTCACTGACTGAAAGGGAAGGTCTCACAGGGTGCACAGACCCACCCACACCGGAATTGGTGCCAGAGGAGCCCAGTTAGCTTGTGGAAAGTGGCAGAAGGGTCTGAGGTCCTACAGAGAGCAGAGCAAGTGCCATTCTTCCATCTTGGACCCCGCCCCCACATACAGCATCACAACCCAGCAACTGGGGTGCCCCACCCTGGTGAACTCCTAAGGCCCTGCCCCTCACTATAGGATCTTGACAAGTCCAAAAAAAAAAAAAAACAGCAAAAAGATGTCTCAACCAGAAGAAGAATTGAAAGCCCCAGCACCCATTCTTTTAAGCAACCAAGAGATAGCCAACCTATCAGATGCACAGTTCAAAGCACTGGTGTTCAGGATACTCACAGAATTGGTTGATTTTGGTCACAAATTAGATGAAAAAATGCAGGCTACAATAAGTTTAATGAAGAAAAATGCACAGGGAACCAATAGTGATGGAATGAAAGATCGGTCTCACATCATTGGAGTGGACCAGAAGGAAGAAAAAAATATACAACCAGAAAAGAATGAAGAAATAAGAATTCAAAAAAAAATGAGGAGAGGCTTAGGA
>CM052548.1:53311857-53330042 GCA_028533065.1 Trachops cirrhosus | reverse complement strand
AAAGAACTTATGACACATGGACATGAACTAAAGGTGGGGAATGTGGGTTGGAGAGGGTGTGCAGGGTGGAGGTGAATGAAGGGGAGATAATAGGACAACTGTAATAGCACAATCAATAAAATAGATTAAAAAAATGGAGTCCAGTATTTGTAAAATATTTAAACATATATAAAACACACATTGTGTACATATATTAAATATTGTTACATATGTAAAATGACATATATTCTAATTAAATTGGTTTATGGTTAAAATGATAGACAATGGAGCATCCCATGCTTTGAGTTAAATCTACAACTGATACTTTTGTCTGAGGACTAAAGACACTATCTACAAAGTCAAGAGCCCATTTGAGTAGAAAACTGACTTCCTTTTGAAGCTATCTACTAGATGCCTCATTCTTTTTTTAATTACTTTTTTAGGTGACGTATTTATGGAAAATCAGCCCAAACTGATACAGCCTTGCTGAGATGGGATAGGCAAATTGTCTGTGTTTCTCTACCTACACAGGCAGATTTATCATATATTATTAACAAAAGTCCACTGTTAACCTTGTGTCACATTGAGAAAAAAAAAGAAAATCCACAGGCTAGATGGGTGCAAGAAGTGGTATTTTATCACTTATTGACCAGACATGATGGGACACTTTCAACTACAATACCAACATCAACAACAACAACCCAAACCTTTCTTTTTAAATAACAAGTCAGCTTTGCATCTGAACAAATGAACTCTTTACACTTTTGGTTGACCTCACCAAATGCAAAATTACTATTCTTTTGGAAGAAAGTGAATCATTAACTGAGAATTAATTTTCTGTTTTTATTAGTGGTCTTAGAAAATACTTTGAAAATATCATTTCAGAGTAATTAGTAAAAAATTCATGAGTAATATTTTAATCATTAACATTTTCCCAAAAACAACAGCTTGAATTTTTAAAAGCAGGGAAAGGTGAATCAGCAATATTGATTGAAATGTAATATTCAATGTACCACATTGTGGATCTATACCAAAGGCAAAGGGAAATGTTCATTACTATTTGAGACAAATCAATATTTGAATTTTCTCTACCAAAGTTCACTGCCAATTCAAAGCACTTCACAGGACACTTGAATCCTCCTTATTTGTTTTACTCTTGAAAACAGCTCACAAAGTAGCATCTATGGGACAATATAAATTCCAATAACAATTTAGAGATGAAAAGTGATCAAGTAAAAGGGAGTATTTGATTACTTATTGTATTGATTGTCATTGCTGTGTATCACTAGGAAATTTAATGATTCAAAACAACATAGATTTACTAACTCACAGCATCTACGGGTCAAGGAGTCATGGGCACAGCTTGCTCAGGGTCTCCCTGGCTGCAACATGTACTGCATTCACAACAGAAACATTGACTGGGGAAGAATTTACTTCCAAACTATTTTGGCTTTGGTAGAATTCATTTCCTTGTGGCCAGAAGTTCCTATTAGGTCCATACGATGTCTGTAATCCTAAGAGACCACTCATAGTTGCTGGCTGTGAGAACTCTACTGACATGCCCATTTATTTTCTCAAGTCTGTGAGGAGGTCTTGCCTCAGTTGCACAGTTCTTTTTTCCATATTCTATTAGTTAGAAATAAGTCACAGCTCCTATTCACATTCAAGAGGTGGGGGGTTATAGAAAGTTGTGAATGCAAAGAGGCAGGAATTATGGGGTCACCTTAGAGTCTGTTTGCCACACTGATATATCTCATTTAGCTTCTCAGAAAGACTGTGGAATAGCATAAATATGCTGCAAGCCTATCCAAAGTCTAATTCTGCAAGAAGCTATGTTACTAGTTAACTATGACACACTGATTTTAGCAGTTAACATGTGATATAGACTAGAATACTTTACTAGAGGTTCTATTTGAACATTGTCAAGTATGTTCATTCTAATTGATAATATTTTAAAATACTTTCATAACTCAATGGTAGCCTTTGTTTTTAAAAAATTTGATTTTCAGTGATAATGACTTCTTGTCCTTATCAGATACCATCTTGTTATAGGCAAATAACTGCCATGTATAATGTGCATTTCTTTGCCCAAATTTTTGAGGGAAAAATAAGGATGGGCAATATACGTAGGTAGTGCCTGAAATACCTCATATCTGTATGTGTTTTGTAATTATTTGTTACATAAAATTTCTTGTGCCATAATATGTTCACAAATAAATGCTAAAATCCCTTTATAATACAAAAAATCAAATATCTAAATATAAATAAATAATTGACTTAAAATTAAAATGAATGTTTTTTTCCTGAAAGTTTGAGCCAAAAACATGTGTGCACATTGTACATGGCAAATTATGGTAATCACCACCAACCTTTGAAATAGAATTCTGGTTTCCCAAGACTTGCTCATGATGAAGAGATTCTAGCTAAACATGTTCTAAGTAATTCTGAGCTACAGTGGTTAGCTAGGGACAAAGGGTTAAAAAGATCATGGGGAGTGCCTGGGAATTGTGATGTTTAACTGCAATGTCTGTGAGACTAGCCTATTTGAAAGTTTAAAAAACACAAACCTGATCTGTTCATGACTTTGCTCAATAAAACTACCTAACTGATTTATCTTTAGGGAAAAAATCATTAAAAAAATCCCAGACATTAGAACATCTCTTTGCAAACTAATTATTGGAATGTTATCCAATAGAAGAGGTCCAACAGACTTTGATTTAAACCTAATGCAAATGTGGAATGCTTTGAAAGAATAAAAAACAATGATTACACCACATTTTTTCAGATGAGAAAAGGGAAGCATTAAGGTTACATAGCTTTCCCATGGCTACACAACTAGAAAATATTGGAGCAGAGATTCAAATCCAGGCAGCTGACTTCAAAGCTCATGCTATTAAAATTTCTTCACTTATATGCATATGCTACTTGCTCTTTCTGGAAAAATTATTTTTTAAAATTCAGCTCTGATATTGTCTTCCACTGAAAATGTCCTGGACACACTGAGTAGATAGTTAATTACTGAGTCTATGGGTCTTTCCCACAATACCTAGAACCTGTCACTTTCTGATGCAATGTGTGTTCATGCTGTTTGTCTGTTGTACTGAACTGTTAATTCATTGAAGCATGACTGTGTCTTAACTGTTGCCATATCCCTTACAAACAAGGTAGTGCATCATGCATAGGAGAAAATTAATCCTGATTCCTTTTAAATTCTACCCAAAGCAGTCAAGCTATGTTAGTGGAAAAGCAGCCTCTCAGTTTGAGAAAAGACCACTGTGGTATTTGAAACAGGCTTGTAGCATTGGGGATTCCACACTGAGGACATTTTCTTCATCATTTTCTAAGACCTGATGACTTGGGCCAATCCTAATCTTTTAGAGAATAAAATTAATTTTTTCTACTTTTCCAGCAGAGTAAGCAGGGTCTTATTGTGCTTCCTTAATCATTGTCACATAAGTAATACCTTCTAAAATGAATTTGTTCTTGAAAGTAATGGGTCAGAGGCATCTGTAGAGAAATACAATAATACAATATTTTGAAATAATTGTAAAGCAAATCAGATAATCATGTTTTCAAGCTCTTTGAAATATTCTCATATATGTAAAATGCTATGTGCTTAAGACTGGATAAAAAGACAGTTATAGTCATCACCCAGTAATGTAGCAATTATAGTTAGTACTGTGTGTGTGTGTGTGTGTGTGTGTGTGTGTGTGTGTATATATTCTCTAGTATATAATCAGAAATGAAAGAAAAAAGATCATAATAATTTTAATAATTTAATTTGCTTCATTCATATTTTGAGTTATATTTTCATAAAATTAAATGGTGTGTTATTCCTTTCTGGAAAGTAGAGCAGTACAAGTAAAGAGAATATTTTCATGTTAATCAAGGCTAAGAAGTATATTAGATTGAATAAAACAAAAAGGGGATTGGGGTGAGAAACAAATGAAGAAGACCTGATTGAAATTATTAGTTACCAGGAAAATACCTATTGACTTATTGTTTTTAGAAGTACCTCTATTAGCTTTCAAAAATACAGCTGTTTACAGTGATTGATAAGTTCCCTTGCTTTTAAGCTTATTCACATCCATTAGTTCTGCCTTTTTCTCCTGTTAAAAATCTGAAGCTGTCAGACTGAAGGAGCATGATCAGCTAATGTTCTTGCCAGATTCAAAGCTTATCCCAAGGGGTGGCAAAATTATTCTAAGTCATGAAGAAATAGCTTTTTAAATGTTGCTGGTTGACACTGGTCACTCCATTCACTCTATCAGGAATGTTGAAATAGCAGGCAATTACAGGAGCTGTGCTTAACAGGACTTTGATGATCAATTTCCTCTAAATATTTCACTGTTAGAGCAAGCAAAAGCAGATATTGAAATTACTATATTTTACATGAGAATTTTATTTAAAAAAATAGTGCATAGCTATATTTTTAAAATTGGTTAAATTGTTTTATAGTTTTCACTTCATATTTACTGATGATTATGTAGTTTGCTCCCCATAGTATTTGATTATTATCTTGCAAACTGTTTTTTTATTTCTTTTCTAATAGTTTCACAGTTTCTGACATATCACATTTAGCTATATTACATATGAAAAAAGGGGAGAAATGTCAAAAGGAGTAAATGATTTCTGAAATGTAAACTCCAAAAATATGGGATATTAAAAGTGCTTGCAGTATATCTCTTACAGAATATAGAACTCAGAGCATCTTTTTATAAAAATATAGAACAAATCATGTTATCTGTTGGCTCCATGAGAACATTATATAAATTAGATCAGGTTAGAAATCCAAAACCAAAACCACGGTGACCTTAATAAAAATGACAACAAAAACCCGAAGGGAAAACAGGATGTGCCCAAGAAGAAATATACATATAAATATATATAAAAGAAGGCAGTCCATTTATTGATTTGTTAAGTGTAGAAAGTGATTGATGAATAATTGAAGAAATGCAAGATGAAGAGCATTTTCAAGGCCAGCTGCCAAAATTTAGACGCTCCCTACACTCTGTTGTCTTTCATGGTTTTCCTGCTTTTTGACCCTGCTGTCCATTTCCCTCTCACCTTAGTTCCCTGAAGCTCCTCACCCAGTATTCTGAGGTCTTAAAAGTCTTGGGTTTGGGTGATTAATTTGACCCTTGGAATAGATTAGAAATGTAGAGCTGTAGTGGAGATAGGAGAGAGTGAGGGACTAAAAGGTGTGTGAAAATAGTTGATACTGATTGCTGAAGCTGGGAACAAAATCATATGTTAATAATGCCTCCAAAGTATACTTTGTGCTTTATCTTATTTATTATATAAATTAAATAAATAAGCATATTGTATTGTGAATATATCTCACTATATTAATCCATGGAGAAAGAGAAAGAAATACACAATTTTGTTATCAGTTACCTTGGAGAGCTTTCTCTGAGGAAGTAGCATGTCAGTAGATCCCTGAACAATATATAGAAGTTAACCAGATGAAGCAGATGAGTTTTAGGGGAACTGAGTATTTCAAGCAGAAGGAATAGCATGTATGAAAACTCAGAAGCAAGAAAACCATGACTAGTTTGAAGAAGATTAAAAAAACTCAGAAAAGAGAACCTTTGGGAGATAAGGCTGGAGGGCTGACTCCTGAAATACACTTAGCTCACATTAAAAATCTTTGATAAAACTCTTCAAATAATAAGCAGCCACTAAAAGTTGTAAGAAGAACAATGTTTTAATCAGATTTGCCTTTTTAAAAGACCATTTTGACTTCTGCATGGACAGTAATATATAAAGAGGCTAAAAATAATGCCAGGTGGCACATGAGGAAATTATTTAAGTAGCCCTTGCTAAAATGAAGTGATAGAGAGTTTGATTCCTAGGGATGACACAATAATGTACCAAAATATGTTATTTTGTTTTAACATGGCTTAAAACAAAATAATGTTGTTTGCAGAATTAGAAGTCTGAAATCAAGTTTGGGCCAATCCACTCTCGCTTCTGGGAGATGGAAGAAATACATGGAGCTGTGGGGATGCTTGACATACCTTTATTCACAGGTGGGCAAGCCACCCATGCTGCAAGCTGCATGTCTGACTAATGAGAAGCCCCTACTTGTTTAAGTAGTAGAGGGAAACAAAGCCGGAAAAATGCCAGAACATTATGTAACATAACATAACACAATTCTGTGCATGCAAGTCCACTTCATGTTATGATAGCAATTAATCAGACCCAGTCTCAAGGCTATGAGGACACTAGTTATCAGGCCCCTCCAAGGCTATGGGGACACTGCTCCCCATAGCTACTCAGGCACCTCGGTAAGGAAGCCAGACTGCCTCCACCTACCCTACACAAGGTGTTGGCAGGTCCATAATCTCTCTGAAGTCTCTCCAGGAGAAACTACCGGTATTCTATGCCTTTCTCTTAACTCTGCAGTTGCTAACAATGCTTGTCATTCCTTGACTGGTAGATAATGTTACTCCAGCCTTGCCACCATCATCACATAGTATTCTACCTATGTGTTTTCTTATTATTTTCCTTCTGTTTCTATCTCTGTGTCTCTTCCCTTCTTTTATAAGAACACCAGTTATATTGGGTTGGGACTCACACTAATGACCTCATATTACCTAATTATATCTGCAAAGATACTATTCCAAATGAGATCATATTCATAGGTATCAGAGGTTAGGATTTTAACACGTCTTTTTGAAGAACATAATTTAACCCATAACAGAGGGTTCTTAAAGGAAATGGGATGATGGGTAGATGAAAGGAATGATAGAAAATTAAATATGGTGGTAGACTCAACAAAAATTGGTGATTGAGTAGGATTTGAGAGATGGGGTAGACTTATGGTTGACTTCCAAATTTCTGACATGAATAATAGATGATGCCATTTGTTTGAGACAGGAAATTCAATAGATCAAACAGGTGATGGGGTGAGAAAAGGTTCATTTTTAACATGCTGTGTTTGGCTCATGTGTAATATTTTCACATGAAACTATATGTAGACTTGGTGACTAAAAATTACCTTTGGAATGCAAATAACAGATCTGGGCTAGAGATATGTGTGAGACTTGTTTGTATATAAATAATAATCAGAGCTATGAAAGTAGATAACATTACCCAGGAAAATAACAGTCAGAAGAGAAAAAATTCTATTATCAAAATTAAACATTTAAAAGGCCAAAACAGAACTTCTGGCCAAGATGGAGGCATAGATAGATACTCTTTGCACAACCCAAAGAAGGACAACAACAAATTTAAAAACAAAAAATAATCAGAACTGCCAGAAAGTCAAACTGTATGGAAGTCCAAAACCAAGGAGTTAAAGAAGAAACATTCATACACACTGGTAATAGAGGCAGAGACAGCCAGCCAGGTTGGAGGAATCTCGCAGCAAGGTGGCACCTGGAGGGCCAGACAAAGTAGTGGCTTGCAGAGTGGATGGTTCCACATTTGCATGTGGATAAATTGGGAGGAACAACTGAGGAGCAAGACAGACCTAGCAACCCAGGGTTCCAGCATGGGGAAATAAAGTCTCAAAACCTCTGACAGAAAAAAACCTGTGGGGGTTATGGTAGCAGGAGAAACTCCCAGCCTCACAGGAAAGTTTGTTGGAGAGATACACAGGATCCTAGAATGTACATAAACCAACCTATTCAGGAATCAGCACCAGAAAGGCCCAATTTGCTTGTGGGTAGTGGGGGAAGTGACTAAAAGCCAGCTGAGAGCTGAGCAAGAGGCCTTTTTCCCTCTCTGATGCCTCCCTGACAACAGAGCCACACACAGAGATGTGAGTTGCCCTGCCCTGGTGAATACTCAAGGTTCTGCTCCTTACTACGTAACAGATATGCCAAGACAACAATTATATATATATGGCCTAAAGGAAAGAATAGAGCAAAGCTCTAAAAATAGAACTAAGCAATGAAAAAATAGCCAAGCTATCAGATGCAGAGTTCAAAATGCTGATAATCAGGATGCTCCCAGAATTGGTTGAAGATAGTAACCTACACAGGAATTCCTGTAAGCTGATTTCCAAAAAGAAACCTTACAGGCGAGAAGGGGCTGGAAAGAAGTATCCAAGTTATGAAAGGCAAGGACCTACATCTGAGATTACTCTGTCCAGCAAAGCTATCATTTAGAATGGAAGGGCAGATAAAGTGCTTCCCAGATAAGGTCAAGTTAAAGGAGTTCTTTGTCACCAAGCCATTATTATATGAAATGTTAAAGGGACTTATCTAAGAAAAATAAGATGATAAAAACTATGAACGGTAAAATGAAAACAAACTCACAACAATCAACAACTGAACCTAAAAAATAAAAACTAAGCAAAAAACTAGAACAGGAACAGAATCCAAGAAATGGAGGTCACATAGAGGGTTATCAGCAGGGAGTGGGAAGGAGGATAATGGGGGAAGAGGTACAGGAAATAAGAAGCATAAATAGTAGGTACAAAATACACAGGGGGAGGTTAAGGATAGTATGGGAAATGGAGACACCAAAGAAGTTATATGTATGACCCATGGACATGAATTAAGGTGGGGGAATACTGGTGGGAGGGGTGATGCAGGGCATAGGAGGGAAAAAGGGGAGCAAAAAAATGGGACAATTGTCCCATTTTAATCAGTAAAATATATTAAAGAATAAATAAAATGCCAAAACAAGCTAATATTTCTGGCCAAGATGAATAAATTGGGACCAGATTTGCCTTGACATGACAAATAACAAATAAGCAAAGCACTAAAAATAGACTGAATTTTAGAAACAAAAGTTTGTAAGACATGGGGCATCAGACATTCAATAACAGAAGTCTGAGAGACAGAAATAACCAAACAAATTGAATGCTACAATTGCTTACTTATTATCAGAAACAAAATGAAGATGATTGGTCTCACAGCTGCTATTTAACATGGTATTAAAGATTATAGCCATATTAGTAAGGCAAGAAAAATAAATAAAAACCATCCAGATTAAAGAGGAAGAAGTAAATTGTTTTTAATTGAATGCAATATAATGAGCTACTTAACCAACTTAATGAAATCTATAAAAAAGCTACTAGAACTATTGTGTAATTCTTAGCAAGTCTGCAGGATACAAACTTGATATATATAAAATACATTATGAGGCCCCCCCCCAAATAAAACAGAATTGTCTTCTGGGAGGGTCTCCTGCAGTACAGGCTTCCCTTGCTAGGTGAGTGTTCTCATCTAGCAGGATGGAACATCATCAGTATTAGTGTTCCAGCCTGCACTGTTGTGAAAGGCTGTGTTAGGCTTCAGTTAATTTTTTTTTTTTGAAAACTCAATGTGCTTGCCCATTTCATGATGGGTTATTTACAAGCACAGCTCCCCATATCACACTGACGGTTCAGCACTTATTAATCAAAAATGACATAACCTCCATGCCCCACCCTCCTTATTTACCTGATCTTACTTGGACTGACTTTTTTTTGTTTCCCTAGATGAAAAAAGTCTTCAAAGGGAAATATTTTGACCGTGTAGAAGAAGTGAAACAAAAAATGGCAGAAGCACTAAAAGGCATCAAAATTGATGAGTTCAAAAACTGTTTTGAACCATGGAAAAAAGTCTCAATAAATTTACTGCATCAGAAAGAGAGTACTTTGGAGGTAACTGAAGTTTAAACATGTAAGAATAAATGTACTTTTTTTAATAAATAAATTTCCTTTTTGGAGGGTCCCCCAAAATACTGTATAAACAGTCTGTGATTAAAAAATGGTATTTATAATTGTATATAAGTAAAAATACTTAGGAATAAATCTAAGAAAATATGTGAAGAACTTACAGTTAAAAAAGTATAAAATACTATGGAAAAAAATTAAAATGACATGAAATGCATAGATAAATATTTATGTGTCAGAAAACTCAATATTTTTAAGATGTCAATTTCCCACCAATAAATGCATGGATTCTATGTAACACAGTTAAGCTGTATTTAGAAAATGACAAGCTGAATTTAAAATTCTTTGTAAGTACAAATTACATTATAGTAATAACATTTTTTAAAAATGAAGGAGCAAATTTGGAATAAGAAGTTTAAGACAGGTATTGGCATTAAGATAGAAAAATATGTTAAAGAAACAAAACAAAGAATCCACAAATAAACCCATATATATACATATTTGTGTATATATATCACACACATGTGTACTGAAATCAACTGTCCATATATATACACACGTGTATATATATGTATACGTGTATATATATGTATATATGTATATATATATACACGTGTATATATATATATATGGACAGTTGATTTCAGCCAAAGAAGTAAAGGGAATTTGGTGGGAAATTGTCATCTTTTCAACAAATGGTGCTGGACCAATTGAGTATTCATTGCTAAATTATTGAACATTGAATTATATGAATCACAATACAGAAAAATTAACTCAAACTGTATCATAGGCATATAGGTAAAGTATTAAACTATAAACCATTAGAGGAAATAATAGGAGACTGTTATGAATTTGGATTAAGTAAAGACATCTCAGATGCAACAATGAAAGCATGGTCCATGCCAGATTGAAAATAGGACTTCATCAAAACTTAAAAGTTTCAACAATTCAAAATTTAATGTTAAGAGAATTAAATGTGAAGCTATAGCCTATGATAAAAATATTCAAAAGTTATAGATTTAATGTAGGATTTGTGCCTTAGAATGTGTAAAGAAATCTTAAAACTCAAGAGTAATAAAACAACTGACCATAAGAAATGGGCAAAGTTTTAACAGACACTCCAGAAAAGACATGCAAATGGCCAATATGCATTGAAAAGATACTCAGTATTATTAGTTCTTAGGGAAATGCAAACTAAAGCACACTGTTGTCACTACACATCTACTAAAATGGCTAAAATTAAAATCACTGACCATACCAAATACTAGTGTGAATATAAGGAATTTGAATTCTCATACCATGATTGTAAGAATGCAAAACCATTCAATCACTTTAAAGAAATGTTTGGCAGCTTCCTTAAAAGGTAAGCATAGCCATGACTGGTGTGGCTCAGTGGACTGAGCACCAGCCTGCAAACCAAAGTGTCACCAGTTTGATTCCTAGTCATGGTACATGCCTGGGTTGCAGTCCAGGTCCCCAGCAGGGGGCATAAGAGAGGCAACCACACATTGATGTTTCTCTTCTTCTCTTTCTCTCTCCCTTCTCCTCTCTCTAAAACTAAATAAACACAATCTTAAAAAAGTAAACATATATATACAATATATGTTTATAATCATCTAGATATTTATCTAAGGGAAGTAAAAGTAAACACATATGTTCATTAAAAGGCTTGTACACAAATTTTTACAGCAGTTTCACTTATAATAGATTCACCTTAAAAAACTCAATGCTCATGAACAGATAAATAAGTTATGGTATAATGGAATACTACTCAACATGGATGAGGCTACAAATAATTACACTGAAAGAAAATAAACTCAAATGAAATAAATTATATACTATATGAGGTTTCTAATATAATTCTCTATTTAGTGCAAACTAATATAATGATAGGATATCACTTGTCTGAGAACTGAAGGGAAGAGGTGAAGGGAGCAATAGAGCTCAACAGTAGGGACCAAGTAATTATTTTAATGTTTTAAAGTTAAGGAGAATGAGAACTTAAAACTGTCAATTGATTCAGAGACACATTATGGACTACGAAAAGAAATTAGTTTCATAATTAAGACATGAGACACATGGATATTGGTTGATTGAGAAACGAAAAAGTAGCGATAGCAAATATAGACATTGTAGAGGTTTGTCTTTTAAGGGAAAGGGAGAGGAAAGAGGGAGAAAGATTGTTACTTTAAGGTTAAAGGACTCTCATTATTAAGATGTTAAAGCATATTAAATATTGGTGATAGGGTCCACAGGAGATAAAATTTGAAATAATAGTTTGTTTCCACAACTATGGGAAAGATTGGGATCTAGAGTTTTGGTACAGGAATGCATTATCCACAGGCAAGAGTGAAAGCCAGTATGATAGGTCTGAATTCTGGATCATAATTGGGGATATTAGGGGAATATGTTTTTAATGTCTTCAGTTTTCTCTTTGATCTAAGAGGAACAGGCATCTGCTGAGATTTAAGGCATTGGATGAAAATGTCACAGTTTCAATGAGTACAAACTATTTGAAATAATCTCTTCAGAGACTAGGCTGGCAGAATGTATAGTGTTTTAGACCTGGGTCTCTGGAGTTACAGGGATTTGGATTCAAATCCTAGTTCCCCCACCTGTGGCACTGTGAGCTGCTAATAGAACCAAACCAGGCCTTCTGGTTTTCATCTCTAAATCAGAATGATAATGGCACATATTAAATGAAATATATCAATTTATTTATATTTTCACAGAAGGTGACACTTAGTGAATTTTGAATAAATTGTTCCCATTACCATTATTATTTTTGAAGGAGGCTAGAAGACAGTGGTTTTATTAACATGTACCATTACTCTCTGTGAAGTAAAAGTTCCTTAGTAGTTCAATACTAAGAAGGAGCAGTCCCCCAGAATAGCACTGCTTGAAATGCAGCTGTCTCATCAAATGAACATGTGGAGGTCCCCCTCAGAAACCAGGCTGGTTTATTTGCCCTGACTGGATATCTCAGTTGGTTAGAGCATTGTATAAATATACCAAGGCTGTGACTTCATTCCCCTGTCAAGGCACAAACAAAAATCAACCAATGACATTGCTGTTTCTCTCTATATATCCCTTCATCTCTCTCAAATCAATAATTAATGAAAAAAAAAAAGCTGGTTTAGATGCTAACAAACCAAAACCAAATACCAAATGCCTACCATTGACATACCTTTTTTTCTTTCCTTATGACACTAAGAACTGAGGACACATATAATTCCATGTAATACCTAAGCCAGAAATAACAAGCAATATTATACCAGCTAGTCCACATAGTTTAGTTCACTGTCACATCCCGTCATTCTACAAATACTGACTAAAATACGAAAGCTCCCAAAGGCTAAACTTTGTAATTTTGGTGTGGATTAAAAAGATATGATATTTCAATGACAGGCAATTTTTAATTTATTTTTAATTTGTGAACTACTGCTTGCTAAAAAATCTCATTTACTAAAATAATAAGTAATATGTGTTTTGAGATTTTTTTAATAATTTAAAGACTACCTATTATTCTTATTACTTTAAATTTAAGGATACTTCTGGAAGAATAAGTTCATAAAGGCTTCTGCTAAATATGACACTGGAAAAGTGGGGAGATTGTATGAACTTTTTCTATGGATTATTTAAAATTCAAGTAAACAGTCTGTACTGGGTTCAATAGTATCCCCTCAAAATTCCTGTCAAAACCTTAGAATGTGACATTGTTTGGAAATAATTACACCTTCCTGATGTAATTAGTTAATACAAAGTTATAATGAAGTAGGGTGAACTCTAAATCCAATATGACACATCTTTATAAGAACAGGACAGGAGACAGAGACAGAGGAAAGAAGTCTGTGTGAAGACAGAGGCAGAGATTATGACATGTCTCTGTAGGAAAAGGAGAGGAGATACAGACACAGACGGTAGAAGTTCATGTGAAGATAGAGGCAGAGATTGGAGTAATGCAGCTGCAATTCAAAGAATACCAAGAATTTCCAGCTACCATTAAAAGCTATTAGAGAAGTATGGGACAGATTCTCAGATTCTCCAGTTAACCAAACTGCTGACATCTTCGTTTTGGCCTTCCAAATTCCTAAATTGTTACTGTTGTCCAGGTCACCCAGTTTTTGATAATAGTTACAGAGACCCTAGCAAACTAGTACAAAGTTCTGAAACAGTTTCAATAAATGTGTCAGCAATTTATAGACCATAGCCAAGACTAATGGCACCTTCTGATATTCTCACATTTCTGTAATGTTTGTTGTTTTGTTTTTACTCTTTCTTCATGGCAGTTGGCAAAAAAATGCATAAACAAAATCATATTTGCTTGGGGAGGAAGCACAGAAGGGAAAAGGAGGGGGAGTGTTCTACTACAGAAAAGAAACTTGCAGCAGAGAAAGAAGGAAAGAGAGACACCCACAAGGATCTATTCATCACTACATTCTAGAACATTGCACAAAGGCTAAATATTTATTAGCATTTAATAAATGCCTATTGAATGAATGTATTAGTCAGTGAGTTGATGATATCATCAATCTGTGAGACAAGTGATGCACAAATGAGGAGACAATGTTGGACACAGTTTGACTGGGGGAATTACTCATTTCTTTCACTCAACAATATTTATTAAGCATCTACTACATGTCAAACAATGACTTTTGGTGCTCGGGATAATGAAATAGCAAAACAAAGCCCAGCTTTCCTGAAGCATACATTCTTGTGGTTTAGCAGGAGGGCAGGGGATAAGTCACAGTTTGTGCCATGCACTTTTACAAGGGCACAGTTTGACTGGAGTGGCCCAGAAGATAATTTTTCTGGTTTACAATAGCCTTCATGCTAACTCCCATAGAAAGAGAAGAGAAGATTTAGGCTCTGGATGTACACAACTAGAGAGTCACTTTTCCTTTATCTTCTTCCCCCCCAAGAGTAATCAGTCCCTTCTATGCAGAAAGGGAAAAAGTGCCCTTTATCTCCAGAGTTTTATATCTGCCCTTGAGAAAGGCTGCTTGCATCCATGTTTGTAAAGGCACAATCAGAATGAATATACAACTGATTTATACAATCAGAGTAGAAACACAGGATATGACACACCTCAATGTCAATTGGTTATTGAATGAATATAAGGCAAAGCCTCTCTATAGGGAATGAAAGTACACAAAGGGGAAACCCTATAGATCAGGGGTGTCAAACTCATTTTCAGTGGAGGCCACATCAACCTCTTGGTTGTCTTCAAAGGACCAAATGTAATTTCAACTTCTTAACAGTTAAGGAGTAGTTACATTTATAAAGTCCTAAAATTATTTCAGCCCTTTAAAGGCAACCATGACGCTGATGTGGCCCCCAATGAAAATGAGTTTGACACCCCTGCTGTAGATATTCTGTAATGAAAGTAACATACCATGACCTTCTTCTGAATCTGAAGAAAAGATCTATTTGAAAAAATCCACTTGTATAAGATACATTTATGGAAAAAAGATAGTCTTCTCAAATAGAAATGGAGCTATGTAGGTGATAAAGCTTACCATCATTGCCTAACTAGTTGGTCAGAAATTACCAGGAAACTAAGTATGTTTCATAGTAATAACTACCATTACAGACTATTAAATAATACTGAACAGTAAAGATTTTTTGAAATCATTTTGAATAACAGATTATATTTGGTTTTGGGGAATGCTGAAAATATAAGCAGTTAAACTGATGTTTAATAAAATTTGACAGTCAAAGGAATTAATGTCCAAGACTCAGAATTATTAATTCTGAAAATAATTCTTATAGTCCTCTATTATGTTAAAATCCATGTGTCTATTTTAGGAATTGGTCTGATATGCCAATAATATATTTCAAAAATTATATTTTTCTGCCATATTTACTCTATTATTAAAATATTTGCTAATCTTTTTAGAACCATCTATTTCCTCTTAAAGTGCTCCATTAACAAATTTCAGAATTGTTTTTAGTGTATGATTTTTATATTTGCATTAGTTCATTTTTGTGTGAACAATTTTTTATTTTTATATTCATTTGAGAAAAATTATTTTTATAATCAAAATATTTTAAGTATATAAAGATTTTGGAATATCAGAGCTATGTAGAGGGACAAGGGCAATGAGCCACCAATCAGCAAACACCTGAAGATACTGAGAGAATCATGACTGAAATGGTGCTAAAGACTCATATGGCTTTGGGCCCACAGATTATAACTGATTAAAATGAGTTGAATCAAGAAATTATAAATGATTGAGACTGTAGCTGGTCAAAGAGGTCATGCTCTGTCTATAGCCATTTACCAGATTTAGAATGATATAAAGGAATGTTCCTACTTTTAATTCTACTTTCTTTTTTTACCACATCATCAATCAACAGAAAGGATAATTAAGCTTGTTTAACTCTGTCTTTTCTTCTTACTATCTTATATATAACAAGAACAACAAAAAAACATGTCTGAGGACAAGTGGATGTGTTGGTGTGACGAGAAGGCATCATTTTCACTTTTTCTAAATATATCACTGGAAGAAAATTGTTATGAACATTGAAAAGATAACTAGAATCACTGATCAGGCTAAATACTGTATTTTCACAGAACTTTCAATGTGGTTTATTTAAACATTCAGAATGTAGACTTAGGAATTTCTTTATCCTTTTAGCATGTAAAGTTGGGAGGGGGGAAAATAAGTGAGAAATTCCAGTGCCTGTATATTCTCAGGCTAATTTCTAGACAAGTGAGTTTCAATAAATTCAAGTTTCAGATAAGAAAATTTTTTTCTCTTGTTGGTTTCTCTAAATGATGAGTAAAAATGTCTGTGGAAGGTCATAAGAAATTAATATAGATTACACAAATGTAGAAAATTATTGAGATGAGATTTTAGTAACTTGGCATAAAAATGAGTGCCTTTAATGATTACTTAAAATTGATTTGATAAAGATGCATACACATAGATGAATGTGTTTCTAAAAAATTAGTGTACTCTACTAACAAATATGAATACAAAATAAATGTGAGTAATTGAAGCCATTATACAAACACTTTTCTACCCGTATTCTGTAGGTTCATATTCCAATATAAACAAGACTGACATTCTACTTTCTGTCTTAAATAAAATAGATGTATCTACATATACAACATTTTTTAATAAAAAATGTTTGTATTTCAAAACATCCTAAAAGTTTATGAAGTAATATTTTTCAACCTAAGTGACCCAGATAATTTAAAGGGAAGACAATTCTTCCCTTTACTGTTTCCATAAATACAGCTTTTGATTAATATAATTTAATTGTTGATCAATCTGAGACACTTTAACCTTCCCTCAGTGAAGGGTGCCATAGAATGAATATTTACCCTTTTGGTTCTCATATGTACCAAACACAATTTGTGCAGTCAATTTCCTCTCCTTTTATACATTTGTTAGGAGGAAATCATAGGACATAAGTCTTTTGACAAGGGGATCATTTTAGCACCGGCATCACAAAAGCTCTTCTGTTCTTGAGGGAGGTATCTCTCCCTGAATTAAATTTAACCTATTTAGTAAGCCCATTTAGCCACCTGATAAATCCACTTGAGCTATCTTTTGGGGAGAGAGAGGTACATGGGAACAATAACACTTCCTTTTAGAACAGTTTAATAAAGCTTTGTGCGATTTCAAGATGAAAGATAATGTGTAATGCTGATAGTGCCTTCCAAAGCTCTGCATTCATGGATCCAATTACTTTTTTTGTCATGATAAAAGCCACAGTGGATATTTTAAATGGGAATGTAGCTTAAGAATTAAGGCCCAGGAGTCTGGGTATCTGGTTTCTGAGGTTGACTTAACTTCTGCCTTCTTATCTAACTATGAGTAGCAGCTTAACTTCTTTGACTCAGTATCTCTTTCCATAAAATGCCTAGCAAATACCTTAGAAATGCTTTTAAAATGACAGTGCAAATTGCCATTTAGAATCACATTGGAGTTGTTCCCGCAAAAAACCCCAAAAACAAAAAACAAAAAAAAACAAGGTGAGTGTTAGCAAAGAGAAATGCTATTTTCTACTTAATTTTAGACTTATCATAAGTTTTACTTTTTAAAAGTCATGAGATTTCTAGAAGAGAAATGACATTTTCAAATCCTTAAAGACACTTGTAAAAGAACACTCAACTGTTCTTTATTTTTCAGGAGAGTTTTGCTTGGAATTTTTCCATTTTCCTCTTCATTCCACCTCCTAATTCCAAGTGGAAAAGAGTAGTTGCAAGGTTAACTTTTTTGATTCTGGAATATTTTCTTAGAGCTGATTTGCTTCATAAAATTTTTAATAAATTTTTGCACATTGTATTTCATTCCATTGCATATATGACTACTGACTGTAGATAGTAAATCCTCAAACCCTCAAATTAATTTATTTAACTATGAAATTATTGATTATAAATTTGTAGGCAGATCTAATGTTACTTTACAAAATTTAAGTAACTAGTACATTGTCATTTATTGATTAATCTATTGTCCACTCTCCCGAGACAATCTTTTTTTTTTTCAGATTATTCAGTACAGTTTCAATCTTTTACTCCCATTCCAGCCCACCCACCCATCCCTCCCAACCTCCCTTCCATTTCCAAGCCCCGTAGTTT
>CM052548.1:53295292-53311357 GCA_028533065.1 Trachops cirrhosus | reverse complement strand
GGTGTGTAAGCTGGCACCTCTCAGCAGGGCTCAGGCCTCCGGCGCGCTCCTCAGCTCTCCCTCGATAGCGCACTGCAGAGTGTGCACCCGCGCGTCCCCTTTCCAGGTTTACGGGTGTCCACACTGGATTCCGAGGGGCTGGAACCTCCCCTGAATTTACGTCCTGGGCACCAGGGATCCCTCAGAATGCCTGCGCTTTTTCCGAGTTCACGGGTGTAGGCACCCAGCCTTTTACTCAAAAAAGTAGTTCCAGGTTGTGAGCCACGATGGTCCCCTGGACCCTTTGTATTGGCGCCTCCACCTTGGAAAGCGCGCGCCGCCGCTTCCAGGATCTGTTTATGCTGTGGATCTTGGGGGACACGCGTCTCCCCCCACATCCCGGCCCGGGCACCGGAGATCCCACAGAACGCTCACACTTCTTCGTGCTCTCGGCTGCAGGCACCAAACCATTCACCCAAGCAATAACTCTTTCTGGATTGGGGCGCCCACACAAAGACCTGCCGTCTTTGGCACCACTGGCTGGGCTGCGATCTTCCCCCAAGCCCCACTCCGAGGTCCCCCGGATCAGCACTGCTCAGTCTCTATTTGGCTAGGGAGGGAGCGGATGATCCCGCTCCCCTACCCCGAGAGCCCTTTGGCAGCTCCCGGAGCTCTGGGGCTGGGGCTGCGACCTCTCTGCTCCTCAGGCAGATCACTGGGCTGTTATTATCCTGCAGTAGTCTCCTTACCGTCTGGTCCTTCCGTGTCCGCTACAATTTTGATTTCTCATTTTCATGTAAGCTGCAATGTCCTCTTTAGTATGGTTAGGTTTTTCTGTCTTTTGAAACGGGAGGCGGTGTGTGCTCCCTCCTACCACGTCACCATCTTCTCTCCTCTCCAGAAATCTCCCGAGACAATCTTAACAGCTAAAGGTGACCTACAAGATAGCACCTATTAATCGTTAAAAGATAAACTAAAGAACATTAAAAATGTTAAGGATTTATTTGAGCAAAAAATGATTTAATCAGGCAGAACCCTATCAGAAGTGGTTAGAAGACTCCACTGAAAGGAGCTGAGAAAAGACTTTTAAAGAGAAGAGGCAGAAACAAAGCAAATTAATTATTTGATAGTCTATAGTTTATGAGTTTCCCTCATTTAAGAAAGCCTAGGTGGCTGTTTGTGACTGGTTATCCTTAAGTTTTGATTTTTCAATCTCAGGTATTTCAGGTTTAGGTTTTGGTTTGCTCAGGTAGCACCTCCTCAGTCTAATGGCCTCCTTATTTAATTAATTTAACAGTAACAAGTGACCATACTCTTAAAACATACATTATCTATAGAAATGTTTTCTAGTAATAAGCAATATTCTGATTATATATTTTTGAAAGATGTCCAGCAACTAATTTTTTTAATGTCTGTGATTTATGACTTAGGTTTTTTTTGAAGACCTATTGAAATATAATAGATCTATGGACATTTTTCTCAACAAATCAAATATTTAGAAGTCAAGTGATTGGCTATACAATTAATTTGGTATCAATAAATAAATTCTATTACTTAATTTGTTAAATTGCTATCAAGCTATTTAACACACATAAATTAAATGTAAGTATTTTAAAATTATCTGACTTCTTACAGAATTGGGGATTCTAACTTGAGCTTTCTTGCCATGTAAATTTGCAGAATACAAATGACGTTTACTGGATTGTACCTACAATGTGTTCTTGCCTAACTCTTTCTTCCAAAATTTTTTTTGGTAAGAGAATTTAAGGATTTAGTTTAATTTTGGAGATATGAGAATTTATTTAAGTAGCTTGTCTGCAGTTTAAAAATTAGGTATCTCTAATTAGAACTCTAGGTTGAAAATGAGAAGAAATAATCTCTTACAGACGTGTCTAAATTTAACTTTGTTTCAAACCAATAAACTATAGCTTCTACTACTTTGTAGACAGATTATAGCTCATCAGTATGACTAAATATCACTGGAGAATTGCTCTGTAATAGTTCTGTTGCTATGCCTATAAATATAATTTCACTGAGTGACTTTTCTCATTTTCTAACTACTCAGCTATATGTTTCTGTGACAATCTAAAGTGTCTCAGGAATATTGTAAATGACATTAAAATCGCATCAGATAAAATATGAAAATGGTCCTCGCTGGTGTGGATCAGTGGATTGAGCATGGACCTGCATATCAAAGGGTCGCTGGTTTTGTTCTCAGAGAGGGAACATGCCTGGATTGCAGGCCAAGTGAGGTCCTCAGTAGGGGGTGTGGGAGAGGCAACCACACATTGATGTTTCTCTCTCTCTTTCTCCCTCCCTTTCCTTCTGTCTAAAATAAATAAATAAAATCTAAAATAAAACATGAAAAGTCAATACTAAATTTAGTGGTGAAAAAGATAAAGAATGAATTATTGAATTTCAGAAGTTTCTTTAAAAATTACATTTTACAATTGATTTTAGCTTAATTTATTTTTTGTACAAGTTTAAAGGGTAAAATAAATTATTTGAATTTTACTTGTGTTCTACTATGCCTAACTTAGAGGAAATAAAATATATTATTTAAACAAAAATAATCTAAGTAATTAAAATAAACATAAAATATTTAAATAAATAAATATTAAATATTTATTTTAATATTACCTAAGTAAATATTACTTAAGTAAATATTAGCTAAGTAAATAATTAAAAAGCTGTCATAAGGGTCAAGGGAAAGAATCAGGTACTGAAGCTGAGCAGAGTTTGAGCATAGGTGGTCAAAGTGTGGAAGAGAATCAGAAAAAGTTTTATACAATTTATATTAAAACAAACAAAAAAGAAAGGACTTGAGTAGGTAGCCTGAAATTTGTACTTTTCACTTTCTATGTATTTTCCTTTTCCTCTTTAGTTTTGTTGCTCTCAGAGTGTGAGATAGCATCAAAATCACTCAGGGTTCTTGATAAAGATGGATATTTTATTGTCTGTCCAGATTTACTACTGGTATAGGGCCTGGCAATCTAAAAATTTACAAACTTTCCAAGTAATTCTTGGAAAATTAAATTTAAGAACAACTACTAAAAAGAGTGTGATAAGAAAATATGCAGAAGCAAATTAATATTTTTATTAAGAATAATTTTAGAGCAGTTTTAGGTTCATACTAAATTGACAGAAAGGTATAGAGATATCTCATATATTCCCTGCTTCTACACATTCATAGTCTCCTCCATTATCAACATTCCCCACCAGAATGGTACATATTTAAGTAGGATGAACCTACATTCACAAATCAAGATCGCCCTAAGTCCGTAGTTTACATTAAGGTTCCTTCTTGATACACATTCTATGGGTTTGGACAAATGTAAAACAACATGTATCCATCATCAGGTATACTATATAATTTTTTCACTACCCTGAACGTCTTATATTATTTGGGTAGAAATGAGTCACTTAATTTTTGATGTATAAAAGATATAGAGTGTGATGATGAATGTAGAGAAACATAACAAAGAGTTGCAATGGATCAAAAAGATTAGTAACTGTGCTGCCCAGCACAATCTTCCAAAATTTCTCTGCCTTTCATTGTCTTTGAACTATTCTTCAACTTTTGTAATTGTAAAAGAAATATATTAAGACATATGAGTTTTAGTATAAAAAATGTATGTGAAAGAGTCATGTTCTACTGAAAAGCAATAATTATTGCCCTGTGAACAGACCTGTTATATCTAGATGTCACTTTTAATTCTATTTTGAAATGGGTGTAACATCTTATTGTTTCTCTCATGAATTGTTAAATTAAGTACAATTTTTGATATGTATATATTTTATATACATATGAACTAATTATTAAATGTTTATAAATGTAATCTTTTATCATAATCTACATTCTAGCTAACAAGCACTCCTTTTTCAACCTTCTAGTAAGTGGGAAAAATTATTTGAAATTCTAACCCTATTGATTTATTTTTTATGTTAAGCATGACAACTTATTAGGAGTCTTCTTGAAAAGCGAAGTAAATTTTATCAAACAAATCTGTGCTAATATAGTCTTTGGCATAGAATTGGCACATACTCCAAATTCTACACCATTTCTTCTAGTCCCATGCCCTTCAACTTGATATATAAGAAGTGTATGAGACCTGTCCGAAAAAAATCCAGCCACTGTTAATATAAGAAGAGTGGTTTGTGTGACATCAATGTAGCCTGGCAACAAAGGAGAGTAGACTGGAATCTGCATGCATGAACAATGAAGACTTCACTGTACTAGTTAGTGGGAGTAGTAGTAGTGACTGAGTGAGCAGGTGTACTCTGTGGCCATCAAGTTCAAAATGACTGAGCAAGTAGGGCAATGAATCTACATCAAAGTTTGCATTAAGCATGAACATTCCTCTGCTGATATTATTTGAATGTTTCAGAAGACCACAACTATGGGTGACTGGTGAGGGTTAGCTTCATCACAACAATGTACCCACTCATGCATCACATCTAGTGCAGAGTTTTTCAGCAAAACATCAAATCACACAGGTGACTCAGCACCTCTACAGTCCAGATTTGTCACCCTGTGACCACTGGCTTTTCCCAAAACTAAAATCACCTATGAAAGGGAAGAGATTTCAGACCATGGATGAGATTCAGGAAAATACAGTGGGGCAGCTGATGGCGATTGGAAGAATTGTGTGAGGTGCCAAGGTACCTACTTTAAAGGGGACTGTGGCATCATTGTCCCATGTGTAATGTTTCTTGTATCTTGTATCTTCTTCAATAAATGTCTTTATTTTTCATATTATATTGCTGAATACCTTCTGGACAGACCTCATATTTGTCATACATTTGATATGGCCACTATTATTCTTGGAAAAATTGTTCCAATTCACTTATTAAACACAGTCTTCTTAATAAACTGAAGAAATAGCTAAAGAAATTCTATCTGACTTTACATATGTGTGATACTTTATATACCCATAGGGATGGATTCTTAATGAATTGTCTTTTAACACTTGTTTTATATAATTAATAAGTAACTAATAAATGTATTTAGTAAATATTAATGAGTGTGTCATTTAGTATTTTGTTGGTTGATATAAAAATTAGAAAAATGAAATATCATAATATCAAGAGCATTCTTTATAAGCTAGGAATGGTGATTTTTAAAAATTAAAGGAAACTGAGAAAAGTTACCAGAATTGCTACACTTAGACATTTGAAATTCCTAAAATATGAAAAGTGAGAGAATTATAGTCTGTTTAATATGTAACAAAGATATCTTCTTTATATTTGAAAGCATGTTTGGTAACCTTAAGAAATTAATTTTTTCTCTCATAGTTTGCTGTGGTTAACAAGAAAATAATCCCAGTCTCTTTCCTTCCCCCAACTCCAAATTCTATACAAGCAAGAAGATTATATTCGTAAAGACAAATATCATGATTGCGGACAAGAAAATGGATCAAGTATGGTTAGGCAGATTAACAAAACAAAAATCTAGCAGCTGGAATTTATTATAAAAGCAAGTAATGAGAGATCACCCAAGAAACAGAAAACTAAAAATATTCCTTACTATGAAATAAAGGGACATGGGGAGATTCTCTTTGCATTCAACAAAAATTGGGCAAACACAACTGTCAGAAGATTAAATGTTACTTGTGAATGTTTAGAAATACAATGAAAATGAACTAGGTAGTTACAGAAACTTTTCCTCAATTTTTCCCTATATACCATAAAAATCAGTTTGGTACTCCTTTTTATTTTTCCTTTACAAATGTAGGGCTTTATTTACAAGAACTATGACAGAAAAAGAAGAAATAATACCCAAAAGTCTATTTGAATATACTTTAATTATTTTTTGAATAGTGAAAAGATAATTGAAAAGTAATTCATGACCTTAAATTTATAAATTTACTTTATGAAGTAACTCACTGTTACTTTTCACTTATTGTCCACATTAAAAAGTAAAGTCCTGATAGAAACTATGGCATGAAAAAATAGTTTCAATGCAGGGAATGTTTGTAAGATGACATGGAGGAAATGCAACCGGGGAACAACAAGACACCCTTAGGAGCTTAAGACTGGATGAATGATTATAGGAAAAGTTCACCAACAAAATTCTGCCTTTCAGCTGTGTTGACTTTGGTATTCTGTCTAGCACTAATATCATTGAACCATATGTTATAGTGTTTAAATATCTAAACAAGATGATAGATCATTCTACCTGTTGAAAATTTATATGCCATCTACTTTTTTAATATGTGCTGAAGCATATTGACTTTTGGTATCTTTCCTTGTTTTATACTTGTTTTTAAAGTGAGACCTGATCTGATAGAAATATGCATTTAGAAAAAATTCCTCTGCTATCCTAACATTCCTTATTCATGTATTTGAACAGCTATCAAGATTAACATGAAAGATATATTTGTTCCAATATCCCTCTTCCTTTGATGTTTACCCACAATTATTTACATGATATTTTATTGTGATGCCACAAACTAAGAGCAAATCTCTGGAGGGAATAAAGGTATGGGCATCATTAGAAGAAAATAAACTTCTTTTTATTCTACCATCCTTAGGTTTGTTAAAGGCTAAGTGGAAAAAATTAGCATACTGAACACCTTATAAAGAAAACTGTTTCTGATTATTTTCCTTCTCAAAGTATTACATGAGACATTGATTAGACTTTAAATCCATTTCATATTAGTTACCCTGAGCTAACATTTATAAGTTTTCATTGTTATTATAGAGACTCTATTAATTAAAATTAAGTTATTCTACAAAATAAATGTAAATACAATTAGTTGAGTAACCAGAATATCCAAATAACCATTCATTTTAGTCAGAAATAGGTGAAGCAGATAACTAAATATGAAAAACTTAACATTCAAATACTGATTGTCTATACCTTTCCGGCAAAATTAATTTTAATGTAGAGAAATCTTAGGAACATTTTTATGTTGATTATGCTATCAAAGGCTGTTTTAGATAGAATAATAGCCCCCCCAAATGTGGTGAGGTCTTAATCCCTATAGCCTGTGGATATATTACATAGCAGGGGTAATTATTGTTAATCTCATGAGTCTTAAAAACAGAGTTTTGTCATGGATCAGAAAGAGGTGTGATAATGGAAGAGTTTTTTTCTGGAAGCTGGTCTACTGTTCATTTAAACTGGCATTTATTCCAATGGCAATGATCCTAATCTTTGGAATTTATTGAGCTAAACATTGGTCATTTAGGAATTGCCACATAATTAATTGTTTTCATTTTCATCCTGATAACTTACAGTCTGTAGACACACCTTTTAGGATTAATTCAGGTTACCAAATGTTATATTGGTAGAAATAATGCAGTATTTGGTATATCCAAAATTTTTCATTAGTTGGGAGAGTGACTCAAGTTCAGTATTTTGGGGGTTAATCTATTTGTGAATGGTAATATGAAATGTGTTAGTCTTATTAAAAGTACTTTGGTTATTTTGTTGAGGTATTACATGTAGATATTTAAGATTGTAGTGATCTGTCTTTTTCAGGTTTCTATAATTTTAAAATAATAGTTTGCCAGATGTGATGCCAATTTTTAGTTTATAAATATATGGGGAATAAGAAAAAAATCAGGAATGATTAAACCTACAGAATTTTGGCAGGAGAAATGGTTTGCAGAGTGGAAGTGTTTATGTAGCAGAGGGGGCCAGGTCAAATCACTGGAGAAGGCAAGGGGCAGGGAAAAACCCTGATCTGGCACAGAGGCCTCATTCCCCAAGAGAAGGCAGGGGGCAAGGTTGAAGGAAGCCCCAAGGCAGTGGATAGAAATCACAACTGAAACAGCATGACAGTCTTCCCACACCTAGGGGCTACTGTAAACAATCATTACAGTTCATGAAACAGGCTGCACAGTGCTTATGTGATGCCCCCTGACCCTGTACACTACTGAGACCCAGCACCCCTATGCATGAATGGAGACTTTGCTCCCCTATGCAACATGACAGCCAGAAGAGGAGAAAAGACAAACATGGTAGACATGACCCACATTGGTCAAAAGGTGGACACTCCCATAGCATGTGATATTTTGGGAGGAGGTTTTAAAACTGAATGAGGGCAGAATCTGCTCTCTTTGGCTTTGTCCTGCATGGACAGGACTGATTGTGGGACTGGCAGATGCTAGGCTCCCTCCTGGCTGAGGCTCTGCAGGTCCTGGAGGCAGAGTGTCACACTAGGATGTGTGCCTTGCTGAGCGCCAGCCTGTGGGCTCTCATCCTGAGAGTAACACACAAGGGCTGCGAGCAGCACATTGAGCCATGAGCTGGGGACATTCCTCAACCCCAGGGACAAAAATGCCTTGGGTGCCAAGGTCCCATGGATGGAGCTTCCCATGAAAGACTGAATGATGTGGCAGCATACCCAAGACCCCTGAGAGAGAGAGAGAGAGAAAGAGAGAGAGAGAGAGAGCACTCCTGCAAGATGATGGTGCTTCTGGTGCCAAATAGGGAGAGAGCCTGGAGCTGGAGAGATGGAGACTCATTCCAGTAACAACCTTGGGCTACAGATAAGCAATAATGGGGAACTGCTGGGCATGGATTAAGACTTTAATCTTCCTGGGGATGGCTGGTTTTCTATGCTTTGATGAATGAGGTTGACTCAGAGCAGGAATACCGCCAGGCCCTCAAATTGGTAACCTGTTTATGAAAACCTATTTTTTTCCTCCAAAACCTTTGTGTGGTGCTGAAATAAGACAGCAAGCAGCTGGACCCTAGTCTGTCTAGTTACATTTACATTGTTCATGACTTACAGTTTATGGCACTGAACTAAGCAATTGCAGATATAACTGGGGGATATTTATGTGGGTGATATTTCTGGTGTGGTCTGATTGTTACAGAACAGACCTGGGGTGGCAGGTGAATGATATGCTATTACCGAATGGACCCACCCTTGTGCTCCAGGGGTCCCCCCTGTACTAGGTTCGCCTTGCCTGCTGCCAGGAAAAGATGTCTCTCAATGCCAGAGATTGGTGAAAAGGAAAGGGATTATTTATTTAAAAAGTTATACATACTTAGAGTAATGACTTAATGTCCTCATTAAAAATACTAAAGTCCTTTAGAATACCCACAAATGTAGCCCTTCCTTCTCCCCTTTGTCCATTCCAGAGTATGGTATCTTAGGAAAAGAAGTAAAAGTTCAGGCAGCCCCTCGGTTCCAGCACCATCAGCTGTGTTGCCACTGTGATCTCCAGTTAATCCAAAACCATGTGTCACCTTCTCATGACCCACCAGCAAGAATCCTTTCACCCCTTGTCTTCCAGGCAAAGTCTCTCCTGCTTCCTAAGCCACGTGGCAAAAAGGGCACACCTGGGTTAAAATCCCAGCGCCAATCTTCCTCTACAGCACCATTTCCTACTCCTTCCACAATCAGTTACACCTGACACCATTTCCATATTTGTCCAGCTTTATTGAGCTGCCATAATAAGTCCGGGCAGGCATGGACCCATGGCATGGAGCCAGTCATCTGTAAGCTTTTATTCAGGTGCTTTGTTTGTACACAGAAGGAGTTGCCTCCCAGTTACATCCTGGGTTGAAGTTATTCCCATCGCCCTGGCTCAAAGCATGGCCACAGCTTTTTAACGTATCTATGAAACCAGTTAAAGGTTATAGATATGTTAAATGACCATTCCAGAGGTTATCTGCAAAACTACTACTATTCAAAACAACTCTCAATGGCTCTGCTCCATGCATCCCATCCCCCAGCTCAGACTTATGGGAGTGAGGACATCCTATATATATATTTTTTTCTAATATTTCCTGGACACCCTGAGTTCTGGACCCCATTACAAATCCCCAGTTTGGGGGCTCCCTCTTGGCTGCACCCTGTTACATGATGACAAAACTTTTAGTTACTGTCTTATTAGGCTCAATAGGACAACTATGGGTAGCTTCAGTGAGCAGCTGGCTCCAGGCCAGAAATGAGAGAACCAATGTATTCTCTTAGCAGGCTTACTGACCAAATGTTCATAAGGGATTATGATGATTTGGGGCTCCTAGGGCTTGGGTACATCTTTTTAGTTGGCATGATGGGATGCTCATTCCATCTTAAGAGACTCCCACAGTTGACCTTATTCACAGGCCTTGTGCAAATGGCATAGTGACGGCCAACCATACAGAACTGAGGGAAGCACTGTGGCCAGAGATCTATTAAATTAAGAGAAGTAGATGTAGAGAAATCCCAGATATCCACATGTACTTATGCAGCAACACTGGGATTTTGCTGTATCATGAAATGTGGAACCAGTTAATAGATTTTATTTTTATATAGAATTCAACTCTCATACCTGTAATAGGAGCCATGACTACTCTCTTGGTTTTGACATCATAAGATATGAGCATGAGGAGAAAGATAACTCTAGAACTACACTGTATAATATGGTAGCCCCTAGCTATCTGTGGCTATTTGAATTAACTAAAATTAAAAATTCTATTTCTGAGTGGCACTGGACACCTTTTAAATGCCCAGTACACACCTGTGCCTAGTGACCATGTTGAACAGCACAGATATAGATCATTTCCATCACTGCAGATAGTTTTGTTTGACAGTACTTCTCTAGAGCTAAGCCAGGCTTTTTGGGGATATAAAAAAATAGATGCTACATTTTAAAGTGATACTTTGCTTACTGCTGTTAGTGAAAAGTTTTGCCAATCAGTATAGCTGACATGAGGAATTTTAAAAGCAGATAGTTGGTAGAGGTGTTGCTGGACCTTGAGAGTAGATAGCAGAAAATTTTATAGTATTCTTGCCATGACCCCTCATTTATTTACTTGGTTCAAACATATGCTAGGACTCATTTTTCTATTCAGCAAATGTTTTCTTAGCCACTGTTCGTTATTAGGTGCTATTGCAGGCATCAAGATTTGTGGTGAGCAAAACAAGAGCTTGGCTCACACACAGCTTACATTCTATGTGATTGATATCAAGGTTAAAAAAATCAAATGTAAATTAATTTCTCACTGTATTAATTTCTATAAAGAATATTTATAAAAGGTAATGGGGCAGAGACACTGGTGTTCAGGTGATCAGAAAAGGCTTCACTGAGAATGAGCTAGTCACATAAATAATCAATTTTTCATTTATTTTACAAATATATTTAACACATGTTATTAGCCAGCTGGTGTTATATATTACAAGTGTGGTATTTTTAACACCATTAATACACTATGAAATGTATTAATAATCAGGGTCCATGTCTACTCCCAATGTACTAAATTTGTATCTTAAGTTTGTGGTCTAGAGATTAGTATCTTTAAAAATCATTAGAAGTAATGTTTAAGCATAGCTACACTGATAGTAAAAACACCTGAATATTCTTAAATTAATTTAAGTTAAGAGTAATACAGGGCCAAAACTGAGTAGCATCTTTAATATTAGAAGAATAAAAAGAAAAGGACTTAAAGAGCCATTTTAAGAAGGAATGAACAGTAACTCTGGGATTTTCAGTTTTATGTCTGAGATAAAGATGAGCTATAACTAAACCAAAAATATTAGGGAAAACAGTTAGATTTATTTTTAGACATTGTAAATATGTTATTACTTGTTCTTTCATTGTGGATACACACTTTTCTTTTTCTCTAAAGTTCTGAGTCAAGCAAAAATAATGAAGAAAAATATAAAAACTTAACTGTATGCCACAGACTAAACTAGAAAAAAATTCCTCATGCCCATCACAATTTTAAGACTCCCACATTAACCAAATAAATATATTGTAAATTTGAATTTCCAAATTAGACCCACCTTCTTATTACAGCTAAAGATGAAAAGAAAACAATGATGTTTATTCTTAAGAATCATTTTTGGAACTTGCAACATGAAAAATAATATTCTAAAAAAGTCACGACAACAAAGTCCAGTGAGAAAGTAAACTGAACTAAATGTATTCATATATTAGCTTGACTTAAGTCTGGGAACTAGGCCAAACTTTTCAAATTATACTATCATTATTTACAAAAGAAGAAATGTTAACTAATGTTATTAAATAAAATCACATATACACAGGTCTAACAGGAACCAAAACAAATGCTAATGCTAATGAATGTTGAAGATGTGTATATATACACAGAGCAAAGACAAAATATCCTGTTAAGCAGTGTTGGAAATAATAGCTATGTTGAGGGAAAATTTATAAAATCTCTTTGCCTGTAGGGTACACATATATTGTATTACACAAATATACAAAAAAGCCACCTTCATAGTTGCCTAAAATAAAGTTAAAATCAAATGTTTTGCATGTAATCACACTACTTCAGTTTTTGATGAATGACAGATAATGAAACTTAGGTGTTTGCCAAATAATGTGATATAAATGGACTTTGTTCTCCTGTGAAATAAAAATATCTTTTATTTATTTAAGGAAAAAATACATCTGTTCTGTAACTTGCAACTTTAAATACGTGATGTACTCTGTTCTAAGTCAGATTTCATTTGCTACATTCCATTTGGTTCAGGACAAATACTTTCATATTTTGTTTGGATTCAATATTAAAGCAAGTTATAATTTGAGCTTAAATGGGGTTTTTTTGAATCAGACTAGACATTTAGGTCACCTATCTGAACAGTATCCCACTTTTCTATCTGAAATATTTAATCTCTCTTGCCCATTGTAGGGCTTTTGTGGTACAAAGATGATCATCTAGGTGTGAGGTCCTGATTTTCCCAGTGACTTTGCAGCATGGTAAGTTGGCTAAAATGTTGATGAGCCCAGACAAGAAGGTGCTGATGACAGGGAAGGATAATTGGGAAATAGTGCCCTGGGGAAGAAATAGTTTGTGTCTGGGAGAGGAGTTCTTGACCGCTTCTTTGCAAATGGCATTTACTTTTAAAAACAGCATTAAGAGTGTTCAGTGAACAGACAACTTGGTTGTTGCAGACATATATACCATAGCATGCTTAAACTCGTTTTTCTTAAAGGTTAAACAAATAGAAAAATGTGCTTCTCTTGAAAAGATTTCAAAACTGTCAAGGTGAACAGTAATCCAATATGTCAATTTAGAAATTAAGAGGGTTTCAAATAAGAAACAATTATTCTGTGCAGAAAGCAAATATAAATGCCAATAGTCAAAAATCCATGAAAAGATGTAATTTCAATTGAGCTTTTTAAAAAGTATTTATCTGTAGCTTTTTACTTTTAAAGACCACAAACAATTCCCCTTTAAAAGAGAATAAGAAATATTAAAGTACTGTAAGCTTAAAAATATTTTAAAAGAAACAATTTACTAAAATATTAGCAATGTATTACCAACCTCACATTCAAGCATGAAACACTTCTCAAAGTGATTTGAAATTAGTTGGAGGGAAAATAAAACCATTATACTAATGATAATAGTAATTATCATTATTAGTAGTATTTTTAGTTTTATTTTGTCCCTCTTACTTCTTAATGAAAGTAATGTACGATTGTAGGCTCTCTCTTTTATTATGTAGGAAAGTGTGTAAACTCTTATTTTAGAAAAATGTTTCAAATCAATTGCCTAGCCATACACTGTAAATTCTTAAGATCAAGTCAAGTCATGCTTCATTGGAAAAATCTCTCTCTGTTATGCCCAGAACCTTTTACTACCTTTCTGACACCTTGCGTTCTTAGAGGCCTTGCCATTCTGATCTCTGCCCAGAGATCGTCCTTTTCCTAATAGTTAAGAAATATTTTCAAAACAAATTAAAATATTATTTTACATTCTGAAAGTAAGTAATGATATATATTATTTTAAATATTTGTCTATTCTTATTGTTATTGAACAGAAAGTGGGGTTTGGCCTGCCCATCATCACTCATAGGAAAATTCCAAAAGCAGAAGTGAGATGAAAAGGGAAAGAGGTCTTTTATTCAAACACAGTACAATTTGGAAGAATGGCAGACTTCTGGCCACAGAAGCCATCCCCTCCAGAACACCCAAAGGTAAAATCTCAACACCCTCTGCCAGACCGGTACAAGGCTGCACCCCCAGTTCCTTCTCCCACTTAAAAATACCACCCTTTCAGAACCACAGATGGCTGCAGTATGACATCCAGGTCACTCAGCTTCATTCTCTGCCACTGTTGGACTTCAGGCTCCTTGCTGGAGTCTGGGTCTAGGGCTGTGCTGCCACACCTCTGCCACCACTTCCCATGCCAGGGGTCCAAGACTGCTGTCAACCACTCTTGCACACTGTGCAAGGGCTTTGTAGTGCTGGCCACAAGGCCCAGTGCCTGCCAACTGTCCACATGGCTTCCAGGGTCCTCCATCCCACAGAACACTGGCCCTCACGTCTGCATGGGTGGGTACCAGGGGAAGAGATGCATGTTTCTCCCTTCCCTCTATTTAAATCCCCAACCCAAACTTCAGCTCATTTTGGAAGGGTCAAGCTCCCCCAGTCTTTCCTGTCCTTTCCCCAAGTAAGACTATCAGGACATCACGTCCCCCTGCTGCCATGTTGACCTTTATGGTACACATGCATCTGTGTCCGCTGGGACTGGAGGAGAGTCAGGGGGCTTTTCCCTTTGTCAATCATTCATTCTAGCCTCATGCATACACCATGCAGTCTCTTGCAGGTCTTTGCCTGGGGTTGGGAAAATGTGTCATCATGTGCTGCCTGTGCTAACAGCATGGCATTACCCATGCTACCTTGGGCATTTTCTGTGGTTCCTCCTTTACTCTGGTTACTACGCAGATATCATTATGGATACACATATTTATTTCATATTCATGTACATAAACTTACTTTTTCATTTAATGACTATATAATACCTACATATAAATTAATCACTGTCAGTGGTTATTTTATGTATTTACATTTTTCACCAAGATGAGCAACACCTTAGTAAACATTTAGCCATTTTTCTTTCTTTTTGTGTGCACATGAATCCATCTAGTACCTCATTCTCCACTCACAGATTTACTACACATTACTGTAGATTAGAGTCCTTAAATTCAGACTGCTGAGTTATATTCAATATTAAAAAATAGAATAATATTGCCAAATTATAATGCAAAAGATTTATATCAATCATATATTCTCATTACTTCTTTACTACAACTATTGCCACACAGATGCAACAATTTTATTGTCAAATATAACATCTGAGCACATTTTAAAAATTAAGGCATTCTTAGTATGTTTTTTGTTATATAGTAAGCACTTTAAAAATGTTGAAAGAAAAAACCATAAACATTGGCCTTTCTCTCTAAAAAAATATTTTAAAAATAAATTTATTGTAATTTGTTGTATTTTAAACAAGTTGCTTGTTTATAGTAATGCTTTACCTGACATTATTGAGAAATGTTTCATATAAATCATTTTTCACATTAGATGAATCCTATCTCTTTATATTTTGATTTTCTTCTGATGTAAATCTGCGTAAGAAATACAATATATTCATCCACTTTCCCCAACAGAATATAATCAGTATGGTTTAGCATGGACTTGATTGAGAGCATCATTATATACTTTGACACTTTTGAATATTTCATGCAATATAAACAGGCACAGTTTAATGAAGATTTTAATAATTAGCCCTGGCTCGTGTGGCTCAGTGGATTGAGCACTGGCCTGTGAACCAAAAGGTCACTGGTTCAATTCCCAGTCAGGGCACATGCCTGGGTTGCTGGCCAGGTCCCCAGTAGGGGGAGCATGAGAGGCAACCACACATTGATGTTTCTCTCCCTCTCTTTCTCCCTCTTTCCCCTTTCTCTAAAATTAAATAAATACATAAAATTTTAATAATTAATATTTAAAAGAAATGTATTTAAATGGAAAAATTGATTTCTCTCAATCATGTTGCTTATATTTTCTCAGTGTAATACTAGATGTTTTTTACTATAAAGTTATTTAGACTGAACTATAGAAAGTTCTAAAGAGATTAGACAGCAGTTGCCACATTAACATATAAAATGTGTCACATGTTAAACTAATATATTGCATAGTTTAAGTTTATATCAACAAATAGTTAATTAAATTTGCTGTTTATTGCCAAACTTGTTTTATTTTTTTAAATAACAAAGTCTTCCTACATATCATTAACTTTCTTCCATATACTTATTTAAGTATATGTTATTAATATTTGATCATTTAATTTAACCTTAATGTTTCAAATATACTTTAACTAATTTTATTTTATTT
>CM052548.1:53244830-53294792 GCA_028533065.1 Trachops cirrhosus | reverse complement strand
TAGTTCTACAGAAATTTTTGAAGTATTTGTTCTAGTTCTGTGAAATATGTCATTAGAATGTTGATAGGAATTGCATTGAATCTGTAGGTTGCTTTGGGTAGTATGGATATTTTAATAATGTCAATTCTTCCTATCCATGAACACGGTATGTGCTTACACTTACTTGTATCTTATTTAATTTCTTTCTTAAGTGTCTTTTCTCAGTACAGGTCTTTTTCATCCTTGGTTAGATTAATTGCTAGGTATCTTATTTTTATTTTTGAAGCAATTATAAATGGGGTTTAAATTTTTTTCCTTTTTGTTAGTTTGATATTGGCATATAAAAATAGAACTGATAGAAATTAATTTTGTATTCTGCTAATTTGGTGAATTCACTTATCACTTTAACTAATTTTAAATAAACCTAAAATTTCTTTTTTAATTCTCTACCTGTAAACAATCAAGGTAACAGTAGAACAGTCATACTGACCTGTAACAGTCTGTAGTTATAAGTCACTATGATTGTTTAATACCATTCTCTGCATGAGTGCTATAGGAAAATTTATAAATAGCTATTTAATACTATGGTTCTCTTAAACTTTTACCAGTAATACTTCTACAAAGAAGTAAGACAGCTAAATGTATGGAAATAATTTCCATTTGGGTATTAAATATCTAAGATAGGAAAAATTATACATATAAAATTTAAAGCTAGCTAATGATTTATTGAAGAAGTTTTGTGTACCTTCTCTCCAAATCTGGTTTTAAAGAGACTGTAACATAATTCCAGTAATAAACATATTCTGACTTTGGGATTTATGGAAAAGAGATTATTATTCCATCAGATTCCAGACACTCAAAAAGTCTGAATGATCCTCTACGAAGAAGGTACTGTTTTTTCTATGCTAAAAATTGAATGAAGTTTCTGAAAATATGGCTTTAAGTAAATATACATTTCTTCTACTGCTGCTAGACTTTTTATTGATTAATAATTACCCTCCCCCTTTGGAAAGAAAACCTATAGGGATAAAAATCACTGTTCCATTTACATTAAAATCTTCCATTGACTTTAACATAAGCATTGCTTTTGATGGGAAAATGTAATTAGGTGAAGAACTTATTTGGACCCTTAGTAAGACAATGCTCCTGTGATATAGTTTTCCAAACAGGATTCAGCTAATGTCAGTTGAAAGAATCATATCCCTTAAGATCTTTATATTGATAATTTCAGTAGAGCACATTGAGATAGAAAATTTCTTCTGATGTTGAAAAGTAACTTCTATAAAACATGATTCTCTATGATTGCTTGTTCTTTTGAAAAGCTCTCTCAGCACAGAAAGAGGAATTGAGCAGCAAAGGGTGGTAGTCACAGGGCTTTTTACCACTTTAGACTGTCAAATAGTGTCTCAAGCTGTGTTAGGCTCTTGGAAATCTACCGAGGTTGTAGAAAGTAATCACATAATGGCTGAGGATGCATAAGCCTGAATGTGGGATTCCATGTCTTTTGTAGAATGGCAAGTCATAGCTGAACATGATGGGAACTAAGTGGTGTGGACTTTTAATGCTGTCAAGATTTTCCAGCTCATATGTCAGGCCAAAATTGTAATAACAAAGCTCACAGCAGCGGCCTACACTGTGTTTGGTTCTAAATCAAATGAGAACATTTATCATTTCTCTGCCCTTCATGAATGCACATGCATGAATATTTTCAAATATAAAGTCAAAAGATATTTCAAGGTTTGGATCAAATCCTTCATACTTAAAAGTAATCCAAAAGAGCAATACTCTGAAATGTTACCAAGTGTTAAATAAATGGCAAGTCTTGTATGTTTAAATGTGTGTATCTTCGTTCTGTTGAATATTTTAATGTTATATATTTGATATAAAAACAGTAGCTTAAATTTAACTTATACAAGGTAACACAGACTCCTGACTGTTCTGTTTTTATAATTGTCCTAAAATATAAAGTAGAAATAATTTTAAAATTTTATTCATAGTACTAGAATAATATAAACCATTGTTTCTTAGTTACAGTTTTCTGCAGACTTTTATATATGCTAAATGTCTGATTTAACATTCATCAAAATATTGATAAGTAAGTTGTCATTTGTAGTTTTGTTCAAGAAACTTGTTTAAGACTCCATTAAAGATTTAGACTGAGAAAAATAGCATTCTTTTAAATGTGATTCCACTGTGCTATTCCATTAATATTTACTAGATGGTTAACATTCTCTAAAATTAAACTTGCATTATGGGAGCTCTGAAAATATCACATAAATTTGGATTTCAGTTTAGTGCTTTAGAATGATCATTATCATAATGTAAAGTTATATTTGAGAAAATTCCTAGAAAACCTAATGTATATATTTGGTAGAAAGGTATATTTCTTTGGTATACTCTGACAATATTTAACTCACTATTTATAAGTCCAATCACTATCTTTTATTTTAAATAAATTTCAAAGTTAACATATTTAAACAATAAACTAATGGTGTCACAACTTAAAATTTGCTTGCAAAATAATCAGTTCTTATATGGAAAATTTAATTAATACAATAATATAAAAACCTGATTCCTGATAAGAGCAAATATGTGTTCCTTGATTCAATATATTTACTGAATATTCATTCTATACAATCATTTTTCCAGGACGTGAGTTTATGGTAAGGATCACAGCTTTTCATATGTTTTGAGTTTCCTGATTACATACAGCTCACAGTCTTATCGTGAAAACAATATTAAGGAAATAACCACATTAATAAATGTATATTTGATGCAAACCTAGATGATTATTCTGAAAGAAAGAGACTAGGTCAACAAAACTGGTTTAAATCTAAGGGATCAGGGAAGCCTTTCTGTAGAAGTACTGAGTGATCATTTAACTTAACCTTAAAGAATGGGGTAACCACATGAGCATGTCCGGACAGATCATTCCATGAGAGGCAGGAGGCAGTGGCAAAGGCCTAAAGGAGGAGGGAGTGGGATCTATTCAAGGAATGGAAACAAGTTTGTGATTGAGTAGAGAGCAGAATGTCAAGGATGGCAGAGTGAAGCCAGGAGCTTGATGAGGCAAGAAGTCTGGAATTTGTTCCAAAGAATTGGGAACTATTAAACGGATTTGGCATGAAGTGATGATGGTGACTAGATCAGATTTGCATTTAAGATTTCAGGGGTGATGGGATGGGCTCAGGGTAGATAAGAGGAGGCAGGTTAGGAGAGAAATAACAATGGCAGGAACTGGGGAGAGATATCGGTAGCAAGCTCTTTTTTTCTTTTTCTTAACTGTTCCTTTTCTCCTTCCTTCCTTCCTTCATTCCTTCCTTCCCTTTCAACAGGTAAACAAGTATTTCAAAGCATTTAATTTCTGGTAGAGGGATGAACACCAGCCAAGCAGCTGTCTGTCAAAATATGCTCTAGTACTTGCAAGCTGAACATCAGCTCGCATGGTAATGTGATTTTAAAACACTCTCTCAAATTATCTAAACAAAGAAAAATGTGAAAATATCATGGTATGCTTTTTTGTTTTCAGAGAGTTAGAATTTTAGTAGCAAAATAAACTGCAATTTGATAAGATTTGCTTTTAACTGAAGCTCATATTTCCTACAACCCAAAATATGACAAATGTTATGGATATGTGTTCTTTTTAATAAGCAAGACACAGTTAGGATTAGCAAAGAGGCAATGCTTACATGAGAGAGAATACTGCAACCAAACCTAGAAAACATTGTCTGTGTTTTAAGTAAAAAGCATCTCGCTGAATATCTGAAAACCTCATTGTGTTCCCATTCTTGCTCTGTTATGAGTTAGCATAACTCAGTTATAACTATACTGTGCTGGTCACTGATGATGAAATCAATAATCACTAAAGCAACAATAAATGGTGTTTTGGTGCAAGAAACAATTAACCATTTTTATCTTAGGGGAAGTACGTCTGACTTTCAGCTCCTGATATTTCATATATATTTTTAAATAAACTCCAATTTTAATAAAATATATATGATAGCTAAGCAATAATACATGCATATTTTATATAAGGAATGAAATATTATTAATTTCATTAAAGTTATTTACTGGCAGGAAATTATTTTAAGCTCTCCCTACTATGCAATTTAAAAGGCTTCAAACAAACATTTCAAAGAATACAATTGCAGAACTTAATTTTAAGTTTCAATATATAGGAGATGAGTGGCTAAGGTACACTTCATCTTCCATAAAAGTTTAGCATTATATATGCAAATATTTTGATGCAACATTTCAAATGAAGAAACTGATATGACACAACTTTTAGTTATATCAGTGTTGTCAATGCATGTTTTTAAATTATATTTCATTGCCTTGGCTGGTATTGCTTAGTGGATTGAGCACCGGAATGCAAACCAAAGGGTTGCTGGTTCCATTCCCATCAGGGCACAGGCCTGGATTGCAGACCAGGTCCCCAGTTGGAGACATACAAGAGGCAACCACACATTGATGTTTCTCTCCTTATCTTTCTCCCTCTCTCTAAAAAAATAAATAATTTTTAATAAATAAATAAATTATATTTTATTGATTATGTTATTACAGTTGTCCTGATTTTTCCCCCTTTGTCTCCCTCCATCCAACATTCCCCACTCCCTCAGACAATCCCCATACCATTGTTCATGTCCATGAGTCATGAGTATAAGTTCTTTGGCTACTCCATTTCCTATACTGTATTTGACATCCCCATGACTATTCTATAACTACCTATTGGTACTTCTTAATCCTTTCACCTCCTCACCCATTCCCCCACATCCTCCTGCCATCTGGCAATCACCAAAATGCTCTCTGCATCTATGATTCTGTCTCTGTTCTTGTTTGCTTAGTTTGTCTTTTAGAGTCAGTTGTTGAAATGTATTTTTGCCATTTTATTGTTTATAGTTTTGATCTACTTTTTTAAAAAATAAGTCCCTTTAATATTTCATGTAATAATGGTTTGGTGATGATGAACTCCTTTAGTTTTTTCTTGTCTGGGCAGCTCTTTATCTGCCCTTCAATTCTAAATGATTGCTTTGCTGGGTAGAGCAATCTTGGCTGTAGGTCTCTGCTTTTCATGATTGAATATTTCTGGGCAATCCCTTCTAGACTGCAAAGTTTCTTTTGAGAAATCAGCTGACAATCTTATGGGAACTCCCCTGTAAGTAACTAACTTCTTTTCTCTTGCTGTTTTAAAGACTACCTCTTTGTCTTTAATCTTTGGCATTTTAATTATAATTTGTCTTGGAGTGGGTCTCTTTGCATCCATCTTGTTTGGGACTCTCTGTGCTTCCTGGACATCCATGTCTATTTCCTTCACCAAATTAGGGAAGTTTTCTTTCATTATTTCTTCTTGGACTTTTGGCTAAGATCAACTGCAATTCATTTTTAAGGATCACTTATTCTTAAAAGTTTCTGCATCTTGACCAACCTACAAGTTATAATGATCAAGCTATTTGAGGCTGTCACAATTTGTGCAAGTTGTTCCCTTCTGTAAGAATAGTGATTCCTTTTATTTCTACTTTTTGTTTTTTGAATACAGCTATCGAAACTTCAATGAAAGTTGTGTCTGAACTAGAAGATATGTTAGAATAAGATGAGATTCAAGGAGGTGGAACAGTGGAATCAATAGTGATAGACAATACAGGGTGCCAAAAACATTTAAGAGGAAAAGCTTGCATGCACAAGATGATATAATTTGTGATCTTGATAATAGCCCTAGTAAGCTTCTGAAAAAGGATAAAAAAATGAATCACAAAAACTAGGCAATGTATGTATTTGTATTTACATTAATATCTACATACAATTATCAAACTTGTTCTTTCTATGTCTATTTATTTATGTATTGATACATTTATGTTATTTTTTAAAACTATATAGAGCTGACAATTTGTAGGCTACATCTCACACTGTCTATTCTGGTTAAGATAGAAAAGGATGAAGAGATTGTGATTATAAGCATTTATAAGTTAATCAAATAATAAATGCTGTCAAAATGATATATCCAATTATATATGGAGGGTATGTACTGTGGCAGATTATTTTGCTATCTTGAGAGAGAAGCTCTAGATAGGTAGGTTGTGATTTTAAAGTTTAAGAGATTGTGATTTTAGAGCTTAAGATGGAAAAGTAAACTACCTGCTGAACTCACAATCATATTTCGAAGCTTCTGAGCTTGCCTACTTACATAAATTTTGAGATGGCAGTCAAATGCTTCAGCTTACAGTCCAAAGGACTGGGCCTGTTCTGTTCAATTTATTTGAAAGTAAGTATTTTCTTTGTTGTATTCTTTGTTATTTACTAATTTTGCCAAATTATCTACAAATAGAAGTATCAAGATAAGAAGATATTCAGAACTTTGGATGTCAGTTTTCTTCCAAAAGGACAGTTACAAACTCTTAGGACCAATCATTTTCTTTGTTCTTTTTCATAGAAAGCAATGCCATTACTTTTTAACAGTATTATATTTCTCTTCAATAACTGATATATTACATTAAAGGAACACAGAATGGCATTAATTATGAAATAATAATCAAGGTAAAGATTGTTTCTTGGGAAATCATGGTTGTCTAAGAGAACGTGAGGACTTGATGTCCAGTTGGTTAATTAGCCATAGGATATGTTTCAGGCCAAGATATGTATTATATCTGAGATGAAAATGAACTTTAAATAAATAAATAAATAAATAAATAAGGCAAAATGATTCTTTTGTCTACTAAGGGACAAGATGGCCTCATTTTGTATGCAAAAGAAGTTTTAGTGGAAGGGATGTATTCCATAAACAGCTAAATCAAAATTTTTAGTGATCTATGCATTTTGTTTTTAATAGTACAAGACAGATAATATTCTATTTTTATTTGAAATTTTAATACATGTAAAAATACTATGTAACTTGGAGTTTTGTCATCATATAAATGCCATAAAACATTATGCCCAACACTGCTTTTGATAATTTGTTCTGTGAGGTGGAAACATATTTTATACATATCTAATATTAATATTAAAAATAATTTATTTTTAGAACATCCATAAAATAGTTGTCTAATAACAAAAAAGTAGGTTTTATTTCCCTTTGTTATGGAAGTCCTTCAAATGTTAGAAAAAGGTATCTAACAAAAATATGACTTACAATCTTAAGTAATTGTACTTTAAGGAAAAACTATACGATTCGAGATGAATCAATTAATCTACTTAACTACAGTTTACTCATCTACATGCCAAAAGTTGTTAGAGTTGCCACTATATCTTGATTTTAGTATGATTCTACTCTATAGAATGTTTTGTAAAAATTAGTATTTTAAACCATAGTTATTAGTATATTTGCTTAATCAGATTAAAAAATTCAAACAACATACCTTATAACATTTTGCCATTTTTTGATTGATGTATCAAGAGGCATAGACACCAATGGAAAGAGCTCCTAATGCCCAAAGCTGGGGTCATTTTAGAAGAAAGTGAATAGCACTGGTTTATAATCAAAAGGACAAAATTAATCTCTTTGAACCCAGGCTAACATAAATAAACTATAGAACACATAAATAAATGGGGAGAATTCATTCTCCCATGCAGAATTACAAATAAATTTTGAAGATGCCCCATCTCTAAGGAGGCATAGGATAACTCTATATTCCTCAACTATGTATTGCATGAAATGACTTCTTCCAAACATTACAGTTAAGGAAAAGGGGGGGGGGTTAAATGACAACAATAAAACTGAAGCATTAATGATTAGAAAAGCAAACTTTGACAAGTTTATCAGCAATGTTTAGAATTGTGTTATGTTTAGTAGAGAACTCCACAAAATTGTGCTAAATGTAATGATGGGTATCAGTGTCCTACTTAATGGAGAAAGTTCACAAGCCATGTATTTTGGAGAAATAGTATCATTTCTCTAATACTTATGACTAAATGAGTAACTAATAAACATATGGTCACAAACTAAACTGCATTGCTGCCAAAAACTTATAGTGAAAGGTACAGAGCAGAACTTGTTGAAGACTTTCAGGGAAAAAATGATTAAAAAAATTATAAAGTATAAAGTGTTGGTCATATATTGGTCAGATTTTTAAAATGTTTACTAGACTATAACTTTGTTGAAGGCAGATTGGTATCTCTAGTTTTTAGTTTTATCTCTAATATCTATCATAGTGTCTGCCACACAGAAGGGACTCAGTTTTCTAATGTATTCAATTAATACTTTATTTTATGTTTTCTTCTAGATATGACTATAATGATAGAATTCCCTTATTTTCTTGAGTAAAAGATAAGTACATACTAGAGATGTGATTTTTAATGATAAATAACAAAGTTTTTAACATAATAATGTTAATAACATAATGTTTCATTTTGGAGACAAGAGGTAACTATATAATGAATCCCCTAAAGGAGTCACTGCATCAATTATGATACCTATGGTAGTTGATGCTATAGATCAGGGGTGTCAAACTCATTTTCACTGGGGACCACATCAGCCTTGTAGTTACCTTTAAAGACAAAATAGACTTCTAAAAAAGGGCAACAAAGAGAGACCCAGAAGGTCACTTCATAATACTCAAGGGAAGAATCCACCAAGAAGACATAAACATTGTAAATATATATGTACCCAACATAGAAGCACCCAAATATATAAGGAAAATCTTAGAGGACTTCAAGAAAGATATTGGCAGCAATACAATTATAGTAGGGGATTTCAACACCTCACTGTCAAAAATGGCCAGATCTTTCAAACAAAATATCAACAAAGATATTGCAACACTGAACAATGTCCCAGAGCAAATGAACTTAACTGATTTTATTTATTTATATATATATATATATATATATATATATATATATATATAGAGAGAGAGAGAGAGAGAGAGAGAGCATTTTATGCCAAAAGAGCAAAATACACATTCAGTTCAAGTGCAATGGAATAGTTTCAAAGATAGACCACAAGATAAAACACAAAACAAGCCTCAACAAATTCAAGAAAATTGAAATCATATTAAGCATTTTCTCTGACCACAAGGGACTGAAACTAGAAAACAACCTTAAGGAAAACTCTCAAAAACACTCAAACTCATGGCGATTGAATAGCATGCTATTAAACAATGAATGGGTCAAAAATGAAATTAGGGAAGAAATCAAAAAGTTTCTGGAAACAAATGAAAATGAACTCACAACAATCCAAAACTTATGGAACAGAGCAAAGGCAGTCTGGAGAGGGAAGTTCATAGCAATACAGGCCTATCTAAAAAAGATAGAAACCTTTCAAATAAAAAACCTTGGTCTACACCTACAAGAACTGGAAGAACAACAACAAAGACAGCCCAGAGCAAGTACAAGGAAAGAAGTAACCAAGACCAGAGCAGAATTAAATGACACAGAGACTAAAAGCACAATTTATTGATTCTAAGGATCAATAAATCCAGGAGCTGGTTCTCTGAAAAGATAAACAAAACTGACAAGCATTTAAGCAGATTCATCAAGAAAAAAAGAAAGAGGACCCAAATAATCAGAAATGAAAGAGGAGAGATTACAAAGGATACCACAGAAATATAAAGGATTGAAAGAAATTACTATGAAGAACTATATGCCAAGGAATTTGAAGACCTAGGTGAAATGGACAAAGTTCTAGAAAAATATAGTCTTCCAAAACTGCATGAAGAAGCAGCAGAAAGCCTGAACAGACCAATAACAGCTGATGAAATTGAAATAGTAATCTAAAAACTCTCAACTCACAAAAGCCCTGGATCACACACGGTTTCATAGGAGAATTCTACAAAGCGTTTAAGGGAGTGTTAACTCCTATCCTTCACAGACTATTCCAAAAAATCCAAGAAAAGGGAAGACTCCCAAACTCTTTTTATGAAGCTAGAATCATCCTAATCCCCAAATCAGATAAAGACACAACAAAGAAGGAAAACTTCAGTCCAATATCGCTGATGGACATAGACACTAAAATCCTCAACAAAATATTGGCAAACTGCATGCAGCAATACATTAAAAAAGATCATACACCATGACTAAATGGGATTCTTCCCAGGGATGCAAGAATGGTACAATAATCACAAATTAATAAATGTAATACATCATTTAAACAAAAGAAAAGACAAAAATCACATGATCATATCAATAGATTGGGAAAAAGCATTTGGTAAATTACTGCACCCATTTATGATAAAAACACTCAGGAAAGTGGGGATAGTGGTAGCATACCTGAACATAATAGAGGCTATACAGGAGAAACACATAGCTGAGGTCATACTTAATGGGCAAATACTAAAAACTTTCCCACTAAGACCAGGAACAAGACAAGAATGTCCACTTTCACTACTTATATTCAACATAGTATTGGAAGTCCTAGCTACAGCAATCAAACCAGAAAAAGAAATAAAAGGCATCCAAATTGGAAAGGAGGAAACAAAACCGTCCCTGTTTGCAGATGACATGAGACTGTACATAGAAAACCCTATAGACTCCACCCAAAAACTACTCCATCCAATAAATGAATTTGGCAAAACAGCAGGATACAATGTCAATATCCAGAAGGCATTTTTGTATATCAACAATGAAACAGCAGAAGCAGAAATCAAGAAAAACATCCCATTTGACACAGCAAAAAGAAAAATAAAATATCTAGGAATAAACCTAACCAAGGAGGTAAAAAACCTATACTCAGAGAACTACACAACACTTAAGAAAGAAATTAAGGAAGATCCAAATAAATGGAAACATATACTGTGTTCATGGATCAAAAGAAATAATGTCATCAAAATGTCCATACTACCAAAGCAATTTATAAATTCAGTGCAATCCTTATTAAAGTACCAATGGCATATTTCACAGACATAGAAGAAACACTTCAAAAATTTATCTGGAATTGTAAATGACTCTGAATAACTGCAGCAATTTTGAGAAAGAAGAGCAAAGTAGGGGGAATCATAATACCTAATATCAAACTGTATTACAAGGCCACTGTAATCAAAATAATCTGGTATTGGCATAATAACAGACACATGGGACAATGCAACAGAATAGAGAGCCCAGAAATAATCCCAAGTCTCTATGGTCAATTAATATTCAACAAAATGGGCAGCAGCACAAAATGAGCAAAAATAGCCCCTACAACAAATTGTGTTGGAAGAGCTGGACAGCTATATGCAAAAAAATGAGACTCGACCATCAGCTTACACCATACACAAAAATAAATTCAAGGTGGATAAATAATTTAAATATATTATAACACCATTAAAGTCCTAGAGGAGAATATAGGCAGGAAAATCTCAGATATTCCATGCAGCAATATTTTCACTGATATGTCCCCTAGAGCCAGGGACATAAAGGAAAGAATAAACAAATGGGATCTCATCTAAATAAAAAGCTTCTGCATGGCTAAAGAAAACAGCATTGAAATGAAAAAAGAATGAACCGTATGGAAAGATGTATTTGCCAATGATACCTCAAACTAGGGTTTGATTTCCAAAATATATAAAGAAGTTATATGACTCTACTCTAAGAAGACAAGCAACCCAATTAAAAAATGGGCAAAGGACTTGAACAGACACTTCTCTAAGGAGGGTCCAGAGACGTATGAAAAGATGCTCAGTATCACTAGCTATACAGAGAGATGCAAATTGAAACCACAATGAGATACCATTTCACACCAGTGAGCATGGCCATTATAAACAAATCAACAAAAACAAATGTTGGAGAGGTTGTGGAGAAAGGGGAACCCTAGTGCACTGTTGGTGGGATTGCAGACTAGTGCAACCACTATGGAAAACAGTATGGAATTTCCTCAGAAAACTAAAAATGGATCAGCCTTTTGACCCAGCAATTCCACTCCTAGGATTATATCCTAAGTACCCTGAAACACCAATGCAAAAGAACCTATGTACCCCAATATTCATAGCAGCACAATTTACAATAGCCAAGTGCTGGAAACAACCTAGGTGCCCATCAGTAAATGAATGGATCAAAAAGCAATGGTACATTTACACAATGCAATTTGTACCCAACAGAAAGACAGAAGGAGCTTTTCCCCCTTTTTGACAGCATGGATGGAATTGGACAGCATTATGTTAAGTGATGAAAGAGGCGATGAAAGATAAATGCCAAATGATTTCATCATTAACAGGAACCTAATCAATAAAATGAACAAGCAAGCAAATTATGGCCAAAAACATTGAAATTGAGAACATGCTGACAGTGACCAGAGGGGAAAAGGGAGGGGATAATGGGGGAAAAGGGTGAAGGGTTTACAGGAACAATTATAAAGGACATATGGACAATAACAAAGGAGAGTGAAAACAAGGGAGGGAAGTGGGGAGGGCTAGGGTGGTGGGGAGGGGTGGGAGGAAAGGCAGAAAACTGTACTTGGAAAACAATTAAAACATAAATTAAAAAAAGTAAAAATACTCCTTGATCAACAACAACAGAAATAATAATATTGGAAGTTCTAGCCACAGTAATCAGACAAAAATATATGAATAAATAAATGGCATCTAAAATGGAAAAGAGGAAGTGAAACTGTCATCGTTTTCAGATGACATGATAGAGTATGTAGTAAACCTTGTAGACCCCATCAAAAACTACTCTACCTAAGAAGTGAATAGGCAAAACAGCAGAATACAAAGTCAGTGTTCAGAAATTGAAAGCATTTTTGTACATCACCAATGAACTATCAGAAACAGAAATCAAGAAATGAATCCCACTTATCATAGCAACAAGAAAAATCCCATTTACTATAGCCACCAGGAATAAACATAACCAAAGAGGTAAAATACTAATACTCAGAAAACTACTTAACACTCAAGAAAGAAATTAAGGAAGACACAAATAAATGGAAGCATGTACTGTACTCATAGATTAGAATAATTCATATCATCAAAATGTCCATACTACCCAAAGCAATTTATAGATTCAATGCATTCCTTATTATAATAATAATGACATATTTCACAGATATGGAACAAATATTTCAAAAATTTATATGAAACTATAAACAACCCTGAATAGCCTCAGCCATTTTGAGAAAGAAGAACAAAGTAAGAGGGATCAGAATACCTGATACCAAACTGTATTACAAGGCTACTGTAATCAAAGCAATCTGGTACTGCATAAGAACAGACACACAGATCAATGGAACAAAATAGAAAGCTAAAAAATAAACCCAAATCTGTATGGACAATTAATATTTGACAAAAGGAGCAGGAACATGAAATGGAGTAAAAATAACGTCTTCAATAAATGGTGTTGGGAGATCTGGACAGCTATATGCAAAAAAATGAAACTATACTTCCACCATACATCAAAATAAACCCAAGATAGATAAAAGACTTAAATATAAATCATGACACGATAAAAGTCTGAGAAGGGAACAAATGCTGGAAAATTTCAGATATCCTATGCAGCAATATTTTCACTGATATGTCTGTCCCCTACAGCAAGGGACATAAAGGAAAGAATAAACAAATGAGACTCCATCAAATGAAAAGCTTCTGCACAGCTAAAGAAAACATCAGCAAAATAAAAAGGGAACCATCCATGGGAGAACATATTTACCAATGATACCTCTGACAAGGTTTTGATCTCCAAAATATATAAAGTACTCACACAACTCCACAATTAAAAAATGAACAAAAGGACCTGAATAGACACTTCTTCCCCAAAGAGGACATACACAGGGCCCCTTAAGTTTATGAAAGGATGTTCAACATCATTAGCCATCAGAGAGATACAAATGAAAACCATAATGATATACCACTTCACACCAGTCAGAATGGATGGCCATCATTAACAAATCAACAAACAATAAGTGCTGACAAGTGAGGTTGTATAGAAAAGGGAACCCTAGTACACTGTTTGTGGGAATGTAGACTGGTGTAGCCACTGTGGAAAACAGTATGGAATTTCCTCAAAAAAAAACTTAAAATGGAACTGCCTTTTGACCCAGTGATTCCACTGCTGGGATTATACCCTAAGAATCCTGAAACACCAATTCAAAAGAACCTATGCACCCATTTGTTCATAGCATCATTATTTATAATAGCCAAGGACTGGAAAAAGCCTAAATGCCCATCAGTAAATGAGTAAATCAAAAAACTGGTACATTCACACAATGGAATACTATGCAGCAGAAAGGAAGATGGAACTCTTTCACTTCCAGACAGCTTGGATGGAACTGGAGAGTATTGTGGTAAGTGAAATAAGCTATATGGAGAAAGACAAATACCATGTGATCTCACATATAAATGGAGCCTAATTAACAAAACAAACCAGTGAACAAAAAAAAACCAGAGACAGAGAAATAAAGGAAAAACTGACAATGACCAGAGGGGAGGGGGAGGAGGATAATGGAGGAAAAAAGGGGAAAGTCAAGTCAAGAAGCATGTACAAGGGACCAATGAACAAGGACAATGGGGTGGGGATTTTGTTTGGGAACAGGGTTGGATGGGGCAGGGGAGAACAATGGAGGTAAAATGGGGACAACTCTATCTGCACAACAATAAAGAAATATATATGTGTGTATATATATATATAAAGGAAAAGGGAGAAAAAGAAAAATATTGAAAATATTAATTTGACGTTTTGGTAAGTGCAATTAATGATTAACTGCTATTAATTCTTAGTTTGGTAATATATGAAATCAAATATTAAGATAAACTAAACTTAGAACCTGATCCTCAAATGTTGTATGCTAGGGTATTAAATCAAGGTTTTCCAAAATACTGAAGGAATTTCACTCATTTTGCCTTCATTGATATTATTATTTCCTTACCCCTGAGTTAAAATAGAAAAAAAGTTATTGTAAAAGTGTAATATCATTTGTGAAATATTGTTAATTTCATGTTAGTGTCATTATTCAGATTTCTATTTTTGGTATATTTCATGATGCATATAACATCTCTTTGCAGGGTATTTATTTAATCAGAGGAAAGGCCATAACTTGCCTTTTGAACTTTCCTACTCAGAAACATTTCATCTTTACATAAAATAAGTAGAAGCAGAAGAGAAACATCCAAATAAGAGATTTGTTCCAAGCCAGTTAATTTATTGCCCTTTTCTTTCTCAAGAAGTATCTTTCTACTTCATTTTAGTACTTTTTTCTTTTTTATCATCCATTCAAATTTAGCCAGAGATAGATCTTAACAGTGTACTATGTGCTTATTTTTCTAAAATATTAGAGCTACTATCAACAAACTGGCAGAGTAAAGTAATTAGAAATATTCTATCCTGACTTGAATTAACACATATTTATAGATTGCCTGCCATGAACAAGAGCAAAGATGGTAGAGAGTTATTAAAATGTGTCAGCTAGATTCCATGTATTTAAAGGCCTTTTAATCCAGCATAAGATAAAGACAAGTGTATAAATATTATAATACAAGGCACTACATAAAAAATATGAAGACCTTTCTTCCTCATTTCGTAATAAGTTTGATCATTCTGGCTCAGTCTATCCATGGGAATCTTGTGAGAAGAGTTGGCTTATGAATATCTTGATTTCAACAGCTGAATTAGACATTAAAGTGTTAAGAATTGGTATGTACAGGAATACTGACTTAAATAAAAAGGTTCTAAGAGGTTTATATTTTTTCAAAAGAATGAAACCTAGTTTGAATAAATATAACAGGTTTACAGTGGTTATTTAAGCCATTTCATCACTTTCTAAATGGTTTTACTGCACAATTGCAATGAGAGGTTACTGACCATATGACCAGGTGCTCCCTTGAATAGGACAGATAAAAAATCTGGAAGTTCCCACTGCAGCTGAATAGCTCTGCCTGCCTGGACACATTTTTTTTCTGGTAGAAATTTACATGATTCTACAAGCATTCTCTTTAAAATGCAACCTACCCATCCTATATATTAAGCCTCACAGAAAAGTCACTCTCATTGTAGCATGAAATGGCTTAAAAATCAGGTTACTTTTCTCCAAATATCTAATATAATTTCCATTTAGAGAAATAGAAATTTTGATATTGGTTGGTGGAGAAACACTATTTTTGACATAAAAGGAAAAGTGTGTCTGAGCAAAATACCAGAGCAGAGAGCTGTGAGTAATCAGAAAAGAAGGTTAAGGAAGCAGAGGAAAAGGACCTCAAAAGCTAGAACAGAAATGAAAGAATGGGTGGGGTGTTACAGGAGTGCATTTTAACCAGTTTAAATTTTACCTCTAGTTGGCTCTGAAGAGTCATTCTGATAAGATTATTAAAGTAGGTAGTTATTAACAAAAGAAGAAGGGCAAATGGAGTCAAACATTAAGCCTGATTAACTAGGAAGCTGCAGCATTTAAAGAGACTCTCCAGGATACAGCCACATCATCCACTAAAGGAAATTGATCCCCAAGTAAAGAGGAAGGACCAGCCTTCCCATCTCCCAGGGAACAAACTGGCCTCTTCCCATGGATTATCAGGGGGCTGGTGGGAAACCAAAAAATGAGAAATTCCTCTGCAGAAGCATGCTCAGTAGAAGCCAGATGATGACCATAAAGGGGAGGAGAATAGCATGGGAAAAAGTGGGGAAAAGACCAGATAGGATAAAGGTGAAGAACCCCCAGAATACCCAGAAAACGGATTGAATAAAGGGAGGGCCCAGCACAAACCCAGGAAGCATAGGAGGAAGAAGATCGATCAGTTTGAAAGAAAGCTTACTCATTCCTAAAACCAAGGAGATACAGAGAAAACTTAACAAAAGCTGAGGAGTTCCTTTGTTTGTGTGTGCCCTTTCTATCTCCATAGCTGCTGCCAGGGGCCTGGGTGTGGCAGTCCCACAGGCTAAAGTACAGGTTCAAAAGTGGACCAGATGGGAACAGAAACTAGGTTAGACAACTGAGGTTAGAGATGCAAATGCCAGAGAAATGGTCTAGAATCTCTAGGCTCCATCCGTCCCTCCTTCTGGGCTTGGTGAGGACAAGTGAGAACTTGTGGCTTCAGATGCTGGACTTCTTCCACAACAAGATGGAGCTGAGCAACGTGGTCATGCAGGAGATATCTGGCACCTGGGAACAGTCCTTTCTTTTCAATGCAGTAAATCTTGCCACTCCCCCTCAAGTCCTCCTATGTCGGGTCTCCAAAAGTCATTGCTGTTGACTATGAAAGAATCCTATTTCCACTGGCAACAAGGTGATCTTATTAAATAAGATTTCAACCCAGTTTGAGTTTTTAGTGGATCTTAGTTTGTTTTTAGTCTTCTCAGTCACATAGCTAATTAATCAATTTCACTGTTTATCATATCAAACGTTCCTGTTCAAATAGGCTGTTAAAACTGCACAAGAGTGTTTGAGCCCACTAATGAATATAATAAATATTAACCTCGTCATACTCAAGGCTTAGTTTGAGAGCTTATATTTTCTGTGGAAGACTTAGAACATTATAGAATAAAATATGGTTTTATTTCCCTTGATATTAAAGAGCTGAGACCACGCTTGCAAGGCCTTCCTCTGTTTTCTGCATATGCACATGCAGCCTGGGTTGTGTACCAAACTCACTACACAGTAGATCAGTGATACACTTATCTATTCTTCACTGGGCTGCAAAGCTTTTGAAGCAACAAACTCCTTCATTCTTCACTATCTATCTAGAATAGGGACTAACAGATGAATTAATATTGAACAAATGAATTAATTAATTAATGATTCTTAATACATTATAATTAGCTTATATGTTGTTTTAGCACTATATTTAAATACAGAATTTTCATAAGAGTTGCAGATTATAATTTTTCTTTATTTGCTTTTTTCCCTATAAAAAAATAGACTTAGAGAGGAATACCACATTTACCTCTTCTAGACCTAAATGTTCTTTAAGATGAGTGGATACAATGGCTGAATGCAGGGGTGGATTGGACATTAAACAAACTGGAAATTAAATAAAATACTTGACATCTACTAACATTCCATAGTTTTAGTAGACTTTACCCCATTTTTTTTGTTCCCTTAAAATGGGAAAATGATCTTGCTCTACCACTGCTTAAAACTAGTTTGGGTCTTAGCATAGAGTTTGGTAGACCATGTGCTAGAAGCCCTACTACGTGAATCTCATTTTTCTACAATTACATATAGCTATATTTTATGTATTATTGGTAATAACTAAAAATTGCTGATGATCATCAGCTCTTAATTTGAATTCAAGATATTCAATTTTCCTTTCTTAATCATTGTGGAAATAAATTATGTACCTGTAAGACCTGTGATTTTTGTTTCCATCCAATAAATACTATATAAAAGTATTATGAGAAATGCAATAATTGATAAAAAATAATTTTCTGGAATGAATATAAATAGAGTGTGTTCTGGTGTGAAAGGTTTCTTCCTTGCATTATTAATTTTCTGTGTGTCTATGATGCCTCACATAGTCCACAGTTTCTGTGGTGGATACCAGAGGTTTACATGACATATTTTTTCCCCAAAGAGGTTGGGTTAATAGTGGGAGAATAAGCCAAACATATGTAATAGACTTCTAGAGAAATAAGAACAAATATTATGCTTGAATTGGGTGAAGAAAAAATAATACTTTGTACCCTTAAAAAATTAGTCAGAGACAATGATTATGGAAGGCATGGGGGAGTGAAAAGAAATGATGAGTAAATATAATTTATAAACACAGCAAAATTTCCACACACAGGATACTTTTGCTTATTTGATATTCTTTCTTTGTCTAGTTCTAATGAAGGTGACCTAAAGCTTTCTGTTTAAGAACAAGCCAGATAATTTCCACTTCTTATGGTTGTTAAACTCCTCCTTTTATTATGTTAATTAGTCTTTACTTGGTGGATCCCAACCCAGGTATCCATCCTAATTTAATTTCATGCTCAGGTGCTATGGGCTAAAGATGCTATGGCCTTAAAAAAACTATGTTTAATTTATGCCAGAATTTCTGTAATAAATACATAGTAGAATTTTGATGGAAATTAAGTTGACATTAATATGTAAGAACTGGGAAATATAGAGTCTTAAACATTCCACATTATTTTATTATCTTTCTTTAACACAATCTTATAAAGCCTTAGATACATAAAAGAAACAAAATTAGAAGTTTCCCCTCTGTTCATATTTATTAGTCTGCAGCGCATGCACTCTTGATTCTAAAGCTGTTACTCAAAAATTTTCTTTGTTTTACTCTCTGACATGTCAAAATCAGAGTCTAATTATTGTTGTGGTTGTGAATATGAACAAATGTACCTTTAAAGCAGTTGTATTTCTCTTTTAATATTTATTCCCAGCTTCAGAAGACATGCATACATAGAAGTTGCTGTGATTTTAATACGCTCACATCCTCACATGTACACACATGTGCACATGATTTCAAACATAAACACACCATTACGTAAACATTTGAAAATTTGTTCTATGATTTACTTTCACATCTCTTTGCTGTTATGCTATGATCAAGTGATCTAACTTACTAGAATTCATTTAATTTTTTTCACATGGTTGAGTAAAAGAACTAGAATATTATGATGTTACTAAAATAAGAAGCTACTCAAAATATTTGATATTCTGATGTCCTCTACTTAAAATATTTCTTCTGAAGGTGTAAATATAAAGAAACTATTAATTACATAAAAATAAAAAAATATTTATGGGGTTGGTCAGAAAGTTTTTTCTCCCATAATATGGTTCTAGCAGTCCTTAATTATCTTTAACTTCATTTTAAACAATTTTTATTGTATTGTGACAACTGTCATATCAGTGTGCATTAAAAAAACACAACACATCAAACTTGGTGAGTTTTTGTGTAGCCATTGTAATATTAAAGATGAAAGAAAATACACAACATTTTTGCATATTATGTTTTTTTATTTCAAGAAAAGTAAAAATGCAAGTGAAATGCACAAAAATCTTTTTGCAGTGTGTGGAAAAAGTGCTGTGACTGATAAAATGTGTCAAAAGTGGTTTGTGACGTTTCCTGCTAGAAATTTCTGACTGCACAATGATCCATGGTGGGGTAGACTAGTTGAAGTTAATAGTGATCAAATCTAATCAAGCTCTTAACTGAGAACAATCAAACTTCTCCCAAGCAGAAGATAGCCAACACACTCAAAATATACTAATCAATGAAGTTATTTGTGAAAATGAAAAATGTGTCTTTTTGAAAAAAATAAATGGACTTTTTGGCCAACCCAATATAATTTTTAAAACTACTTTTCATTGCATACATGTTGGGAACCAGGTTATGTTCAGAATTCATGTATGATAATTAGCCATGTATTGTAGATGATGAATCCATTTCATAGAGAAAGTGATTTGCCACAGATTGCTCAGGTAGAGTGAGTAAGTGAGTGAGGACTCAGTTCTCAGTCACTTTTATTCCAAAGCCAAAACATCTTTCATAAAAGCTAAAACATTTTCCCATATGTTGATTCCTTTTATTGTCCTCACTTGACCTTATATAAGTTTTATAAAGATTTGTGCTTGACATAAAAAATATACAATTTTAGTGCTAAAATGAAACTTATCATGCTATTTTAGTAATTGGCTGCTGAGCTACATTCATATTCTTCTATTTTTGAGTTCCTCTCTCTCTGAAAAATCTATAAAATCTCAATTGAATCATTAGTTCACTTTCAGATGGGTTTTAACTTTTGTAAGCCTTTAACCTCCAGTCTTATCCATTTCCTTTCCAATTTTGGCTTCAGGAGAGCTTCCACTCAAAAGCATAGGTAACTTTTTCCACAGGAAGGTGAGTATTGCTATTATCACAATGAGCCCTTCACCTGACCATACCTTAACCTGATCAGGACTTCCTTTATTACCTATTGTGAAGAACAGGCTTTTTATTTGTATCTATTTCCAGTCTGTTGTGGGCCAACATAACTGTACACATGGCATGTTTGCAGCTTGAAACACATGTGATTCACCAGGTTCAATAAAGCCTTGACTAGCCTCTACGTAGTTCCCTTAAATGAGTCCACTAAGGGAAGGGTGTCATGGCAGTATCAAGTTTTTATAAAAGATTCCAAAAATCTTAATTTCAGTTTTGAATGCATGTCATACTTGTCTGTAACAATTTTGGGTTTGGTATTATTTCACAGACCATGATTTAAGAAGAACTAAGAGGAACCTATGCACCCCAATGTTCATAGCAGCACAATTTACAATAGCTAAGTGCTGGAAACAACCTAGATGCCCATCAGTAAATGAATGGATCAAAAAACTATGGTACATTTACACAATGGAATTATATGCAGCTGAAAGAAAGAAGGAACTCATACCCTTTGCAACAGCATGGATGGAGTTGGAAAGCATTATGCTAAGCAAAATAAGCCAGGCAGTGAAAGACAAATACCATATGATCTCGCCTTTAACAGGAACCTAAACAACAAAACAAAGAAGCAAGTGAAATATAACAAAAGACACTGAAATAGAGTTGTCAGTGACCAGAGAGGAGAGGGGAGGGAATTTCAGGGGAGAAGGGAAGGGTTTACAGGAACAAATATAGAGGACACATGGACAAAACTAGGGGTGTTGGAAAGGGGAGGGAGGAGGGGAGGAATGGGTGGGTGGGCTGGAATGGGAATAAAGGATAGAAACTGTACTGAATAAACTAAAATAAAAATTAAAAAATAATAAAAAATAAAAAATAAAAAAATAAAAAAGAAAAAAAGAAGAACTAAGAGGAGCTTTCTTAATAACTTATAACAGCTAACTACTAAAGTATTGAGAAAAATTAAAGTTGTTGCAACATTTCAGTTTAGTGATTTATAATATAATATATAGTGAGTAACAGAATTACATGGTATTTGGAAAAATTTTACTTCCTCTATACTTGGAAGCACTTCTAGTTGCCAGAACGTGTTAGAGAAGACAATATTACTGGTCACGTGGTGACTGTTCCTAACCTTCCATTTTTTTAATATTTCACCTTTTTATTAGTTTGTGCTTGTTTTTGAACTATGAATAGTGGACTCATTCAATAAAAGGTAACAGCAGTCATTGCCTCTTTGACATTTGTTGTCTCTAATTTGTTTATAACAAATTAGACTCTCTAGTCTAATAGACTAGACTCTTTAGTTTTGAGTCAAAATGAGTATCAGACATGAATTCCATTCATTTCAGACAAAATTTACTGAGGCTATGTCCTATGTTGTACCCTGCACTAAGCAATGTACCATATCCTTTGCTACAGTGATCATCCTTCCAAATTTCACATTTATAAGTGAGGCAACAAGGTACAGAAAGTTTACACTAGAAAATTATACCCTAACTATCCTGTGACCAGCTCAGTGAACTTTCCTGTCCACGAAGCTCTCCCCAGTGGTCTCTGAGTTTCAGTCAGGGCAGCTTTGTTGATCCTTTTCTGTCTCCTCCCCTCTTTAACTCTCCTGAGGTAGTTGGATCTATCCATGACTGTGACAAGTATATCAAGTTCTGAGATGCTGTTAGAACTTAGAGAGTTGGACAAAGTATGCTAAACCTCTTTCACTTTACAAGTAAGTTTTGCAAAATGAAAATGAGTTCTCAACCTGCACAAAAGTTCAATGTCTTCCTATTGAGAAATACTACTTACTACCAGATCTATCTTTACTGTGTTCACCTAAAAACTAAAACAAAACAAAAAACTTTTCTGCTCTTTGGTGACTCCACTACTCATGAATGAATGTGACTGCTCATTTTCAAATACATTGAAGGATCACTCTTATTTCTGATAATTAAATAATAAATGTGCTGTTTATATCTGTAAATGTAAATATAGATATATTCACTGTTTTTCAGACAAACATAAAAAACTATATGCATTCTCATTATTATTAACTCCCAGAAAGGCTAACAGCATTTTAGTAAAAGGATACAGTAGGTTTGATTTAGTAGACCCATTTTGTGAGCAAGGATTGATAATTCATACAAACAGATGCTTTTACTTAGTCAAAGTAAAAAACAGTAAGTCTACATTTGAGCTTATGGCAAGGTTTTTAATTATTAGTATTATTTTAATCTTTCTTGCTAAACAATCTCTATCATAGCAAACATCTGGAGGTCTTCTTAAAAAATGTGCCTGCAGTTCTGTCACCAGAGTTGCTGAATCAGTAAGTCTAGGGTGCACTTGAACTGGTATTTCTAATGACTTCCCAGGTGCCACTGACTTTATGTTCAAGTTGATCTTCTGATTAAAAATGAGTTTACTTTTCTGCTATTAATAGAATAAAGTTAAAACCTCCACTGCAGGACACAACAGGAGTATGAAAATCTGACTCAATCACTCTTTTCACTTTCAGGTCCTATCATGACTCTTGTTCAACAATGGATCAGCCATTGTAAAGTGTAGCATTGACTGTTCTCTAACTACGTCATTCTCTTTGAGACTACTCACTCATTGATCTTGCTGTGCCTTCTTCCCAGGTTGTCATTCCACTTGTGTAGCTTGGAAAAGGTCCACATAACCTTCAAGGCCAAGTTCAAATGGAATTTCTCCTAAAAAGAATGTTTCTTGTTACCCAATTTAAATGAATGAAAATGAGGGTCTCTCAAAATTTGATTACAGTGAGTTGTTTCATAATGAAATCCAAGAATATCTTGCTAATACTTTAAGATGCTTTAATAAGCTCCATCAGGTGGTACAACATTCAGTTTGAATTTTGCACCAGAAAACTGTTTTTCATTGTTCTCCTGATACTTTTTTTTTACTTTATACCATGAGTTCCAAGTAATAAAATATTTATGACTAGACAAATTTTGACATAGATTTTCATGTGCCAAATCATACAAAAAATTGATCATAACACATCTGAATATTCTGCATTTATATACCATTAAAATACAAATAGCTTCAACATAAGGAAAAGTCATTACAAAAGACTGATTATTTTTAAGCTCAACTTTTCTTGAAGATTTTACTTCACACATGCACTGTATAAGTTTTTCTTATTAATATGTGTCAATTTAAGCTATACAATTGTGTTTATTTTTTATTTTTGTGTGCATGTGATATAGATGTATGTATACTTAAGTTTATGAGATTTCAAACCTTCTCACCTATAAATTGTAGTTCTTCATAAGCTGGCATTATTGTTAGAGAGGTCTTCCTAAGCTTGAAACCTAAGTTTCTGACAAAAAAGCTACCAGGGTAATCTTGCTTCAAGTGGTGGAGAATGCTTTTTCATTACCTAAATGGGGAAGGGCTTGGCTGCCTGCAGTCTTCCATAAAGGTTAAGAAGTGATGTATGGGTGCTAAATAAAGTCTTATCAGGTTACTATACATTAGAACACTGATAAAGCTTCCTCAGGAAAGCACCAAATGGAACAAGGATCTATTCAGAAAATGTTGGTTTCTAGATATGCCATTACAATGGAAGTCATCTAAATGACAGCAGGGCTTAAGGGTGAAAGTTTTACTCCCCATTCAGGAAATTCTATGGCAGGCACCAAAGTCTGACTTAGCTCTTGAGATGTGGTCACTATCCAGGTTGTTTTTCTTTGTGAGCTGCTTTTCAGAGACATGAGTTTTGGAAGCTAAGAATTGAATAGCGTATTAACACCAACACAGGGCACTTGTCAGATTAATAAAAGGAGTGGAAGGACTCTACAAGTCCTATTTTATATGATGTTCTTAGAAGTTAAGCACAATATAATGTTCATACTTTAAATCCTGATGTGAAAATGGGAGAAGTAAAAGGTATGTGAGAAATAGAAACCAAATATACTTTGCACTTTTCATTTTTTATAGATGAATTTAAGGCATTCTTATCTTACTTTGAGATCACAAGACTTTGCTCTTGTTTGTTGTTTTGTTTTTCACTATTTCATCTTGAATATATAACTGGGTCCTTTCCTGGAGGTAGAAATACTAAGGCACAAAATTGTGTGAAAATAATACCTGAGAATGGATCCTTTTAAGATAATTGAGTCTTTCTCCCTAATTCCCATCAAGGATATAAAAGGCCACTACATAAGTGATCTTTTGAATGATTAGTGTAAGCACCCAGGAAATCCTTTTTGTTATCTAATCTAAATCACTCTAACTGTAATTCCCCTTGTTTTGTTTTTGATAGAGAAAATGAGCCCATTTCCACAGAGGAAGCAGGGAGAGCAGTAGTCTAACATGTTTGTAATCATCACTTGGATACTAATGTTGTATTCATGTGTCTTTGTGTGTGTGAGCACATACTATTACAAGAGAAAGTAATTTCTTGTAACACAGCTGGAAAATTTTAATTGGCAGGGACATGTAATTATGGTTTTGGGGTTCAAACTCAAGGCTGACTATTAGTTCTAAAGTATGTATTTGTTTTTTCTATATTATATTGTTCTCTAAAAAACAAAAAAATCATGGTTCATATAACCTAAAAAGGTTTTATGATATTTATGCAATACTCTGGGAGAGGTGATTATAAACAAGCTTCATTAATTCACTCATCCTATTTGTACTGAAAAATAATGTCTGAAATGGTCAGGAAATTGGAAGATTCAATGGTTCAATAAACTGTATCATTGTGGTCTCATTTGATGTGCACAAGCACGTTAATCAAATTTGAGTATTATAAATTTAAACATGCAGCATTTATCACAAAAGTTATATTAAAACACTAAGTGAACAACTATGAGTTGCATTAACAAATCAATATTTTACTGTGAAAAGGCTTAGTTTTCCAGATGAAATATCAGCTATAGCTATGTAAGGTGATAGGTAATAAATCACTTCAATCATAGCCACTCAGTGAAGTAATCCTGGTAGCCTAGGGCAACACTGACATCAGTATCAGTTATTCTCATAACTGCACTGTAAGTATTTATAGGCCTCATCAAGGGAAAGATAGCACTAGGGTTTAGCTATGCACTAGGTGAGAGGGCAATGAGAAGGTTTTCTGGAACAAGTTGAGATGGGAAAACAACAGCCATATCAACAGTCTCAGAAATCATCAATACTTGACCCCTCTGTAGAACACAATTTTATTTTTTGTCTCTGATTGAAATGCAATGCTCAATTTTGAACAAAATCATAAGACTTCTTCAGATTTTTAAATTAACAAAAATTATAGCTATTGTTGATATTGTCATAAAGTGGATATAAAAACATAAAGTATGGTTTCTGTCTTACAGGAGTTTTAAATATTGTTGACAAGGCAAGATAATTGGAAGAAGAAATTATATGTAGGATTTGCATCCTTTATCGTTAGCTTGTATGTCAATTAGATATGTCAATTTTTGTATCTGGACTGCTATGAAGTGAGAGGGTTGGACTTTAATGTATTCAAGTTCCAGTTGAATTTACAAATGTTATCATTTATAAATGCCAAGTGAATATGGTAGAGAAAATGAGGGTCAAGGGATTCCAAGGAGGGAGACAGGAAGAGTCAGATGTGGTCAGAAATGTACTAAATTGGATAATCTCTTAGCTGATAGTAAAAGCTAGGCTGATATTTAAAGCTGAATGGAGATGTGGGAAGCAGGAGTAGATATCTGCCCATCCTTCAACAGGGCCTGTTGGCTCCAGATTGTTACAACTAAGGCTAGACCTGCTTCTCATTGTCTCCCTGGAACTGGAGGGTTTTGAGTCTGAGATCATTTGTGTAGGGATTTAGATGGAAAGATGCTTTAGAAAACTCATGCAGTAGTCTTTGTCTCATCCTCAAAGAGAAGGTCCTCATTTAGAATGGACATGGAAGAGAAGGGTTATATATACGTTCTGTTTTGAAAGTGCAATCAGTATTGTTGTGACCGAGTGAAATAATAGAGAAGGGAAAGGGACGGACTAGCTCACAGAGTAACACAATTTGAAATTGTTTAGGGCATATATTAATTTTCAGTAAAACTTTTGAAAGTCCTCAGATAACAGATACTTAATTGCATATTTGTATCATCTTACCATGTTTCAAATTGAGAATATTAGGTCTATTTAAGTGCTCATCTGCAGCTTCCTCAAAATTTGGGCATACATTGATTGACCCAGAATAGTTACAAAAGCTAAAGTAAAAAATATTGCCTTGTTTCAAGCTTAAATTATTTTTTAGTATGCAATTTTTCATCTAGCACCTTGGACGGAGATTTTAAAATATGATGTATTTTCTTCATAATATTTATTGAACACCTTGATGGTAAAGACAAGTAAATTATGGTAATCTGTTCAAAGTAGCTGGCCAAGTTTTTCCTTTTTCATAAAGTATGTTGCAAATCTCACACCAGATTTGCCAAACTGAAAACAAAAATGCTCACTGGAAGATAGTCTGAATTATTTTTCATAAGAAAAATAATATGTGTTAAGGCATGGTAACAAAAAATGGATCAGAAACATCATATTTGAACCTAAGAGTTGCTAAATGTCAGTAAACTTAGACTAGGAAAGCAGTGGTTAACTAGTGATCCAACTAGGTACTGATTTATGTATGTAAGAATATGAGCCAGAATTTACTAGAGTAATATTTTGTATTCATTTAGACTCTAAAGTGAATTCTGATATCCTTGAAATCAGAACATTGCTTATTCATTTTTGTTTGTGCTTAATCCAAAACTGAAGGCATAGTGAGTGTTTTTGTGAAATCAATCCAATTAACACACTACTGGTAGTATTTTTTTTCTTTTAATTTCTTTATACGTATTTTTTCTTATTTTGGTTTTAACAGCTTTTAATCCCCAAATCTGAAGATAGTTTGGAAAATTGGAACAGATCCATGAAACTGTAATTTTGCTTTAATTGAATGTTGAATGTATTAAACAGAATAAAAGAGAAAAATTAAACAGGTAAAGTGGAGTTAAACAATCACATTGCTTCTTTGTTTTCAGTAAATTTACTTATGAAGACAAAAAAAAAAAAAAGAAGCACACAATAGTTTCACCAGACATTCACAGCATGTGATTCTAAGACCATAGCAGGATTTGGTTCGAGTTTATTTTTTGAGTTGTCTTGGATGCTTTCCTTCTAGGTATGCCTTCTCTTCTGTCTCATGTATCATGTCTTATTTCAACTCTTCTGACAGCATGTCAGGCATTAGCAGCAGAATAATCCGTATGCACAGTGGGAGAGAGAGGCAAACCAAATACACATTGAATAGGGAACAAGAGGTTTCCAGCATTTGATACATTGTTCTCCCTGGTATAAGAGTGAATCTGCTAAGCATATGGAGGCATGCTCATGGATCAATATGGAAAACTTATAAATATATAGTCATCCTGTGAAAATTTATATCTCGAATGAGGATATATTTTGATAGCATAAGTAATATTCTCATAAAATTTTTGGCATGACACGTGAGGAATGAGGGAAACCACAATATAAAAAGCATATGGTTAGATCCTTGCCAATGATTGAGCCATCCTTCTGCCTCATAAAGACATTGATTTTTATTCAATTCCAATCTCTAATAGAATCTCAGTTCTATATGTCTTGAAGATTCCTATGAGAATAAAACAAAACTGAAATCAGTGTAATGAGTTTAGTTTAGGGGAAAGCAAGATTCCCTGGATCTTAGATAAATACACTTGGTTTAACAAATCTGTCAAAATGTATCCACTGGGAATATCATTTTCTTTATAATAATATGATGCACACATTTATTTATTTAATATTTTTCTAAACCTCAGAATCTGTAGGATAAACTCGGAAAAGAAATTCTGCTAGACTTATGTTTTTAATATACTGCTGTAAGTTCTGGCATTTTTTTTAAAGATATTTACCCCCAAACTTTATTTTAGATGCACTTGCCATGGGAGAAGAGTTAGAAAGAGACCTTAAAATCAAGTTTTATCTCCTATTCCTGATCTTTTTAAACATAGGAAAAATGGTTTCTGAATTATTGAATATTCTGCTGAGAACTCAGCAGGTGGTTCCAAATTAAATTCACAAACTTCCAGGATGACATTTTCCTTACAAAATCCCAGGATATAATTTTACTAGCTAGATGGGATTTAAACCCAGCTTCTTGGTAAGAGATAAGACATAAATTGTTCAACTCTAAGATAAAAAAGTAACACTTTCAGTTAAAATTTTGTGGTTAAAAAAGAGGAAATTAAGTGCCAGCATGCACTAGAGCAGAAGAGATTAAAAGTGTCCATAGCTATGAAATATCCCTTATTGTTTGAAGATCTGTAGTGTCAAAAGTACGACCTTGTTACAACCTTTTGATAAATCTGTTAATGAATAGTTTATTATATTTGCTTATTCATACTTTGAATTTGCTCTTTTGATTTTTCCTTTTCAGTCATAGCTGTTTTCACAATCAATGGAATCAATTAAAATACATACAATATAAAGTATAAAATATACAGAATTTCCTAATTAGCACATTATGTTGATTTAAAACTCGATTTCCTCCCATGAATTTTAGTTTCCATAAATTTACAAAAAGACATTTTTGAAAACAAAAACTGTTACTTTAAAAAAAACATTCTTTAATGGAATTAATTTCTCACAGATGATGCTGAGTAAACCAAATTTTTGAGAAAGCCACAATCTTACCTTTCTTTGGTTTAGCAATGAAATTTATAAATTGAGGCATGGATACATGGAACTGACTGACAGATCTCAGAGGGGAGGAGGTTGGGTGAGACTGGAAGAGATTGGTCAAAGAACATATACACATATGTACATCGCTCATGAATACAGATAATAGCGTGATGAAGGCAGGGTGGGGGGACAAAGGGGGACAAAAAATATTACAGATACTATCTGTAATAGTATCAACAATAAAAAAAGAATAAACTACATACAAAAAAGGAAAAAGAAAAAGATCGATTATCAGCCTTTTGGCTAAGATCAAGTGTAGGAAAAAGAAAAAGAAAAAAGTTAATCACATAATTTATTTGCTCTAGTGTATTTAGTGTATATAAGCATGTGGTAAATAATATGTAATAATAGTTTATTGATTATATTGAAAAATAGAGATATATGAACTCATAAAAGAGGTAATGAAAGTACCATTTTGGCTAATTATATTTTGTGAATAACTGATATTTATTTTCCTTGATTTTTAACTTAGCTCTGCTATAAACAACTGAATAGTCTTTGTTGTTATAACTTCATACTTGAAAAAATCTGATGGTCTGTAGATAACAAAGTAAAATATAAAACATTGCACTGAAAAAAGTATGTTAATATAATAGCACATTATGAAATTGCAATAATACAAAGCTATTTTGGCATTTTCCTTTTTTATATAAAAATCAGAAGAAAAACGCCAAACATGAAAGCTTCTGATATAACCGCACTAAAGACAGGCTGACTTTGAAACTTCACCAGTAAGTCTCCATGAACTTTTGTCAGGAAAGTCTGAATGCCAGTGCTGCTGCTAAAAGCTCTAGTTCTAATATGTTCCTCTTCTCCCATTTGAAGATACGGGTCAAACCCTGCCAACTAAAACATTAAAAATTCTTCCTTATTTCCCATTTTAAAGTTCAGTATCAGTAGATGGACATAGAATAGTGCACACATCATTCAAACTAATCAACATGTTGAGAGCCAGTAATCTTAATTTCAATTTCAAATTATGCTTCTAAGTAGGACTTGTTAGTTATTTGGAAATTTTTATAGCTGATATAGAAAATAAGGTAAAGTTCCTTCTCATTGAAACATTCCTTGTTTCTTTTTTATTTTCTCACTTTTAATCTTTTATTTTATTTTTTGCATGAGGAAATGGAGTTTAAGGGGACTATATGGTAACCCATGTTTCTATGGTATATTAATGTTGTTCTCTACCTACTTATAAATTTTATTAAGCCCTGGGTGAATACCTGTTAAAGGACTGAGAGTTCTTCACACTGACAATGATACTAAAATTTTACATAGTCATTCAAAGTAGAGAGGAGTGGAAAAAAATGTCAACAAAATTTGTACTTTCTCAAAGATCACAGGGCTCAGGAAGTAATGGGAAGAGATGATCTAATTTACGTTTGGAAAGCTCTGCTTTTTAGCACCAGATCAGGAAGTCTCTGAGAAATTATTTAGTTAAAACCTCACTTTTTACAGAAAGTTTACAGAATTGCTTTGGATAATTCATATACCTCACATTCTTTCTGAGACCAACTTTTCCTGGAAGTGCCAGATGTAAATCAACATTTTCAGCTTTGTAGGCTCTAAGTCTCTGTCTGTTGTAGTGTGAAAGGGAACACAATAGGCCCAGAGTTGGGGCTGCATTTCAATCCAGCCTTCTCTGTGGAAACTGCATTTATAAATTATTGTATTCATATATTTGTTATTTTCTATATTTATTCATGAATATATTTTAGTTATAGGCATATAACATTAGAATTTTATTTAATATTCAGCCATTATTCAATTCTATTATTTTGTAGTCCTTATTGTTTCCAACTTTAAAAATAAAAATAAAAATAAAACATTTTTTCTCACTGGCCTTACAAAAACAAGTGCCCCCCAAGCACCACCATTTGCCAGCCTGTATTCCAGAATAGGATCCTTCTAAGTCAAAATGTTGCATGTACTACAGCAGTTCTCTATTAACTACAAAGTGATGGGAGAACACTCTAATCATAATAATTTATAATTGTGATAAGAAATTATTTTCCAGATGCTTCCCCAAAAAGGTTTATATTGTGCATGTTATTGCAATCTCACAATATCCCCATGAGGTAACATCATAATTTATATGATAGAGAAGTAAGTGGGGACTTGGTGTGATATCTCAGTCCACATGCATGAATATGGTGGAACCCTTGTGTGTACCTCTACACATGAAAAACTTATACTTACTCTACATCTAAACAGTAAGGAGAGAAGCAATTAATTTTCACATTTTAGGAGGAAGAGATAACTTGGACAAACATATACAATACTAGTGTTGATACACTGGTATTCTAGGGGTATATGGAGGTCACTGTGATGTAAAAGTAGTGAGCAAAACATGGCAGCATATGCTACTACTGTTCTAATTATTTGATGACTTAATCTGCCTCCACTTTGACTTAATGGATCATATATCAAAAATAAATAATAACTAGGAGCAAAATATAATAGCCACTATTTTGAATTGATGCAGTCATTGCTTCTTACTATAATACACATCGTGAACCCAAACTGATAGTTAACTTAGTTTGGTTTTGTGAAGAGAGTGAAGACATATGGCAAGATGAACTTCATATGCATATACTATCTATATAACTGCATTAAACTAAGCACATTATTTTTGGTGAAATTGTCTGACCTTTCTTGATAGAACAATGGTATTTCTATAAGAAAATGAGATATATTTCTTGTTTTACAAATTTCCCTTTAGAACTAAGGGGTGAAATTATAGCTATCTGCCACTTGACTAGACAAAATTCCAACTGTGTTTATTGCTTTATATTTGTTATATTTAACACTTGCCCCTAGAAAAACCTTGTAAAGAATCTTCAGTTACTACAGAAACTAGAATCATTGAGGAAATGTGTCACTCTTTTCCAGTATTTTAGGAGGAAAGACTTTTGTGCCTGTCAAAATTTTCAAACTTGTCAGCTCCAAATAATTGAAGTGAATGAAATTTGTATTCTAATATCTATTTCATCTTTTTTTTTTAAAAATTCAACTTACTAAAAGTTTACATCTGGCAATGTCAATAAAACAAAATTTATATATTATATTATAGTTTTAATAGCAGAGGGAGAGTCATAAAATGTTATAAATATACATAATTTATAACTCTTTCAACATTTTGCATGTCTTTCAAATGAGGTATATGCAGTAATAATTACAATTACATATACACATGTATAGACACTTAATATTATGAGTTAATAAAAATATATAATTTGCTTTGGTATGTAACTTTCTCATAAATTCAATACATTGTGTGAAGTGCCAAAAATCTGTAAGAATACACATTATATAAATAAAATATATGAACTAAAATATATCTGGATTATTGTAGATAATATTAATTATATTGTATATAATTGATATTCTAGTTTTATATAAAGTTTACAGTGTCAGAAATATTAGAGCTACTTTTCTCAGTAAGATATCTCCATAAAACAATAAGTATAATACAATGTATCACAAAAAATAGTTTAAATTTGTTAAGCAAATATAGATAGATAGACTAAAATAAAATATTAATACCTGTAACATTCCTCCTAGCACTTATCACATTGTATAAAATAATTTTTATGCAAGTTAAATTTATTATTAAACACTATGTTCCCAAAAGGAATTTATCCTATGTGTGTCTCTGTAACTTTAAAACTCAACAAAGTACTGAAAAATGCTTGCTGCTCAATAAACATAAAAATATTGATTCAACTAAGTGAAGAAACCATCTTCCCAATTAATGGTCAGCATATTAAACATTACTTTTCCAAATATTATTAGAATCACATAGAAAATGAGAGAAAGAAGGACAGAGATGGATATATCTCACAGGAACATCGTATTTGTGGATAAATTGATAATTATAAAAATAAATTAACTAACTTTCTCAAACTTGCTTAGTTCCTCTAACTCTCAGGGAGAAGGAAAAAAACTGACATCTAATGACTCTTACATAAAGCATGTTATTTAAGACAATTTTTATTCTTTATCTATTTTAATACCAACAGTTTTAGAATAACACTATTCAGTAAGCTACCTGTAATGATTCATCTAGTTTTGTGCTAATAATTTTCATAGCATTTTGAAATATGTTACCAAATTATGAGGTAAATGAAATTCTTTTAAAATATTTTACCATACAACCATGGTAAAAATTGTTCTTTTCTACTTTTAAACTTTCCATGATATTTTCTTGTTTCAGTTTCATTATCTGATAGGAATAATATGCCATTAACTTCTTGACAAAGTATGCCATTGACTTTAATTGATAAATATTAAAATAAAATCCAGTACTTACAGACTTTTGGTAATGTGGTAATCTAGTATCAACTATTTTAGGACTCATTATGAGCTGATTGACAAGAATGAAAAATTATGTCCTGTTTTCATTTTTAAAATATTTTTGATTTTTATAGTTGTTCAAGTACAGTTTTCTGCCTTTTCTCCCCACCCCACCCCCCTGCCCCAATCTTCCCCACTTCCCTCCCCTGTTTCCACCCCACCTTCTTATTGTCCATGTGACCTTTATTGTCCACCCCACCTTGTTATTGTCCTGTAAACACTTCATCCTTTTCCCCATTATCCCCTCCCTTCTCCCTTCTGGTCACTGTCAGCTTGTTCTTCATTTCAATGTCTCTGGTTATATTTTGCTTGCTTGTTTGTTTTATTGATTAGGTTCTAGTTAAAGGTGAGATCATATGGTATTGGTCTTTGACCACCTGGCTTATTTCACTTAGCATAATGCTCTCCAGTTCCATCCATGCTGTCACAAAGGGTAGGAGCTCCTTCTTTCTTTCTGTTGTGTAAAATTCCATTGTGTAAGTGTGCCATTGTTTTTTAATTCATTCATTTACTGATGGGCACTTAGGTTGCATCTAGCATTTGGCTCTTGTATATTGTGCTGCTATGAACATTGGGGTGGTGTTTCAGGGATCTAATCCAAGTAGCGGAATTGCTGGGTCAAAAGGCTGTTCCATTTTTAATTTTCTGAGGAAATTCCATATTGTTTTCCATAGTGGTTGCACCAGTCTGCAATCCCACCAACAGTGCACTAGAGTTCCCTTCTCTCCACAGCCTCTCCAACACTTGATGTTTGTTAATTTGCTTATGATGGTCATTCTCACTGGTATCTCATTGTGGTTTTAATTTACATTTCTCTGATGGCTAGCACTACTGAGCATCCTTTCATATATCTCTGGACCCTCTGTATGTCCTCCTTGGAGAAGTGTCTGTTCAAGTCATTTGCCCATTTTTTGATCGGGTTGCTTGTCTTCTTAGAGTGGAGTCATATGAGTTCTTTATATATTTTGGAGATCAAACCCTTGTCTGAGGTATCATTGGCAAATACATTTTTCCATATGGTTCATTCTCTTTTAATTTTAATGCTGTTTTCTTTAGCCATGCAGAAGCTTTTTATTTAGATGAGATCCCATTTGTTTATTCTTTCTTTTATGTCCCTTGCTCTAGGGGACATATCAGTGAAAATATTGCTGTGTGGAATATCTGAAAACCATAAACAACGCAGAATAACTGCAGCAATTTTGAGAAAGAAGAATAAAATAAGAGGGATCATAATACCTGATATCAAACTGTATTACAAGCCCACTGTGATCAAAACAGCCTTGTACTGGCATAACAGACACATGGAACAATGCAACAAAATAGAGAGCTGAGAAATCAACCCAAGTTTCTACAGTCAATTAATATTTGATAAAGGGAGCAGCAGCATAAAATGAGCAAAAATAGCCTCTTCAACAAACGGTGTTGGGAGAGTTGGATATCTACATGCAAAAAACTGAAAGTTGACCACCAACTTACACCATACACAAAAATAAATTCAAGGTGGATAAAAGACTTAAATATAAGTCATGACACCATGAAGGTACTTCAGGAGAACATAGGCAGAAAAATCTCAGATATTCCACACAGCAATATTTTCACTGTTTTCATTTTTAGTGTCACAATATTACAAGAAGCAGAAACATTTTTGGAAAATAAATGTCCAAAGAAAATGAGAAAATGTTGACAGGTACCCTGGAGTGTTCTATGCTTCAGTTCAATTATTCTTACAGTTTTAAAAACTTACTTTTGAAAAAATTCAGAAGAGCCTTCAACTTTATTTTTCATAATCATTTTCAAGGTTTCTTCCAAAATAATGGTCAAATGTGGTGGTTTTATGTGTTGTGTGAGTGTCTAGTCATGGAGATACAATACTGTGACACCCAACATAGGGTTCAGATACATATCTCTTTGTCATGTGACCATATCTTCCAAGAATTATTTGATATATGGTGTTGACATACAACTTTAACAATATTTTTATGTTTCCTTATCATCCAGTTTTATTTTGCATTGTAATAGTGTTTAAATAAAATAAATAAATAAGGTATTTTTGGGGGGTTTAGCCTCCGCTGTATCATGGACTGACAAAAAACAGTTACTCTCCCTATGATTACATAATCACAAGAATATTCATTAATATTCAAAACTAAAAACATAAATATGGCTTTGCTATATACGTTTATTTTTTTTTTAAATTTTCACTCTTGTAGATAGGGTATAATTTTTAATTATAATAAGTTCATAATTGAGTTTATTTAAAGCAGAGGTCTTAATTTAACAATGCCAGCCTAGTTGTGATTCTCAAATTCTACTTAGCAAAATATTGCTTATTTGTGTGATATATACCATGCCTTAACTACAGAGTACATATGCTGATGGTTTTATTTTTGAGTGCTTATATTCATGGATTCATGCCACATGATTGCATATAGAGTATAATTTTAGCATATTCATAATGATTTCATTTGACTCTCTTCATAGTTTATATAACATCTCAATTAAAATGCTATAATTTTATATAGATTATATAATATTCTCAAATCATCATTACTTATTCTGGTCAGTTGTTGAGAAATGTTCCTCACATTCATTCTGAATTTCCACATTCTGAAGTCCAAAATAACAACAATAGATATTTAGATAGCAATCCACAATACTATCTTACTGTCTTCTTTAAGCTATACCACAGTTTTGTGATATGATCATTATTATCCCTAGTTTATAAATGAAAGATGAGAGAATCAGAGAGGTTAAGTCATTTATTTGATATTTCTTAATTAATAAGTGGGCAAGACTAGAATTAAGTTCTCTATATAATACCAGCTTTTTCATTTATATTTAATATCAGCTAAAATGAATAGAATATTTTATTGATAGAGTGGGATACATGTAAGATTCAGACTTTAAGGAAACTGATCTATTGTTATTTATATTAATTCCAGAGTTACCTAATTAAAAATTCCATAATCATTAAATATAGAAAAGGAAAAATATTATGTTTTTCTCATGTTATTTTACAAATGATAATAGTTCTATTTAAGGATAATGTAAAAGAAGATGTGGGCTCTGGCTAAAGTGGGAAGTCTTTGGACTACATGTAAACATTTATACTGACAGTGAATATTATGTCTTGGAAATCCTTTAAATTTTTTAAATATAAGACCACAATAATTATGAAAGATTTATGTCCTGTACTTGGTAATGAAAACTTAAATAAATAATTTTAATATCATGGCTATGAGCATCTCTAAGGAAGTAAAAATGTGTGTTCAAGAAAACAATTTTATTGTAAAAAATAGTTCTTGATGGTCTTATAATCAATTTAAATATAAAACTGCATTTATAAACAAGATTTCCATTTTATGTAGAATGAAAGAGAGCAAAGTCAAATGGAAAATTACCTACTAATCCATACATTGGCTCCCAATCATATTACCCACTCACAAGAATTACTTTAGAGGTACACTTGGAAATTTCTTACCCTGTCCTAGATAGTCTTTTGATTCAAATCACATGGTTATTAGCTTTTGCTTTCCAGATCGGAAAAATGAAGACCAAAGGAGGATTTATGTGGAAACTGGGTTCCCTGATCCTGGGGCTATGAGCTTTTCACTTCTGAAATCTTAGATACATTGCTATTATAGACTGATACATTCTTTATTCATTCACCTAATCTACATGATTTTATTCCTTTGAAGATTTTCAGTATTTTATTTAAAAGCATGCTAGAAAGAACAGAGGCATTAAAGAAAAAAAGAATGAATGTGTTCTTTTACAGGTAATTTCTTAGTCTACTCATCAGTAGAGGGCACTTTGCTCAATTAAGGAATTTTTCTTTAAGTCCACCCTTTTTCCTTACACACTGTAAACTGACAGATGTGAAACATGGCTTAATGGGACTGTATTTCACATTTCCTTGTATAGCACATTCCAAAAACACTTTCAAATCCATTACAATCATTCCTCCACTTGAAGTTTCAAAAAATAAAGAGCATCACTAGACTCATGCTAATGATCAGATAATGAGTCATATAATAAGTGAAAAGAGTTAACTTTTATGAAACCAGGTTCTGAAAAGGCTCAGTGACTGTCTAGTGTTCCATTACAAAATTGTGTAAAGACTACCTGGAACTTCGTTATCTACTGATTGGTTGATGGGCATGAGTATGTTTTCCCCATGATGTCCTGATACTCAGCCAGCTAAGCCATGTTTTATGAAATACATGATTTAATTGTGTAAATATAACAAAGCAAAATCAAGTTCTTGGTACATTAACTATTGTACCAGTTTGTGTTCTGTATACACTAATAAAATAAGTGACCTTTGTTTACCTGATTTAGGTGAAAAAGTTTAGTGTTCAACATGAGGGGTAGTTCAGAGAATCAAAGAAAGAGATACAGAACCTGACTCAGAAAAGACAGGAGAAAAAGTAGTTCTGGGCATGCTTATATGGTACCTAGTCTACAGTCTGTGTCAGGCCCCTCCCAGGGGATGGACCACCGCATGGGTGCTTCCTTCTTTGTATCCTTCCATTTAAGGTGTCAGAGGGTGAGAAAGAAACCTGGGTAACCCTGCTTGTCCTGGGGCAAGGCAAGTGACTTGCTTGGCAGCCTCCCCAAGCTAGCCTAGGGTAGAAGAAAAATTTTCCCTCAAGGAAATTGAGGGTTCTTACCAGAAAGAAGATAGGAGTCAATAGTCACTCATATAAAACCTTGTATTTTATCAAAGCTCAATACTGGTGAGCCAGAGAGACCAGCTCTTGCCCTCATGGACCACAACTTCTAACAAAAATACTATTTCCAAGGTACCATTTTTATGCCTGTCTTAGGATCCCATTGCCTTCCATTTTAGTTATGAGTCTTGCTCTATCAAGAAATTTTTTTAACTTTTGTTAGTGATGATTTGAAAAAAAATGATTGGTATTTGTATCTTCCATATCATTTTGCACATTGTGTATCAGAGAGTACACCCTAATAAAAATTTCAACATTGGTCTAGCGCATAATCACCTAACTTGGTTTCCTGCTTATCCTGTCTTTCATGACTCTGCTCTGCAATAAAACACAAAATCTCAAAATGGTTTTTCAAGCATTTTATAACCTTCTCTTATGATACTCCAATTTTATTTTCACTGTCATTTATATGGATTACACCGTGATCATACCCTAAAGCCAGATTTAAACTCATGTTCCACTTTGGCGTTCATACCTTTAGTCATTACTCATACCTCTGTAATTGCAGACACACTGTGCCTTCCAGTAGAGTTGTTTGTGTATGTTTTTGTGATACCCTAAGATGGCGAGCTCCTAGAGAGGAGGAATTATTTAGTTATAGCGATCTCTCTCCCTCTCTTTATTTCCCTCTCTCTCTCCTGCTAGAATGCAACACACAAAGTAAGAATTCAATGCTTATTAACAAAATAAAAGAAAGGAAACATTTGTTTATTTATTAAAGTGCATGTTTTTTGTATGCATTATATGCCAACACTGTACTACCTGTGTAGAAAGAGTTGTTTCTTACACTGGTGGTATGATTTCTTACACTGGAGGTATGATTTTTTAAGACAAAAAGGCAAGTGTTTTCTAGGACAAATGGGCAATAGAAGGATGAACAAAGCATAAAAGACATGGAAAATATAATTCCAGAAACAAAATTGTAAGATATTAGAAAAGCGATATGGCCCTGGCTGGTGTGGCTCAATGGATTGAGCACCGGCCTGCAAAACAAAGGGTCACCAGTTGGATTCCCAGTCAGGAGACATTCTTGGGTTTCAGGCCAGGTCTCCAGTAGAGGGTGTGCATGAGGCAACCACACATTGATGTTTCTCTCCCTCTCTTCCTCCCTCCTTTCCCCTCTCTCTAAAAATAAATAAATACAAATTTTAAAGAAAATTGATATGCAAGTAAGATTAAATTATCTATATCTATCTATCTAGAGAATTTCAACATTTTTTAAGGTACTCATTTTTTTAAGTGACTCATTGATAGGTTTAAGGTGGCTTATGACTGATTATACATGTATTTTAGGAAGTTCATTCTGACATCCTATGGAAAATGGATAAAATCTGAAACTTAGTATGGCAAACAGCCTGAACTAATTTTGGCAACAGCAGCAAATATTTTAAAAGTGATTAAACAAAAAATGATGATAGTTTTTCTTAAAAAAACAGAATCCAAAGGTGTGGTAACTGATGACAACAGTATGAAATGAGTCAATCAGGTTGACTCCATGTTTTCATGGGAGAAAATACAACAGTAGTGATTTATTTATGGTGGTTAAAGACGGAGAAAAGAAATAATTTTGAGAGACTGTAAAAGGATGGGGGAAAAGAGAGGCAAGGACAAAGGAGGGTGTTAGAGCAGAAGACAGGAGCAGGGCAAAGGAAAAGATAGTGGAGATAAGAGAATCTTTGCATTTTTCAAAATCTAAGTGTGGACAGAAAAAAGTAATTTATAAAAAGAGAGAAGAAATGGTAAAAGAAAAAAGGCAAAGAAGAGAATTTTGAAAACCACAGGTGGATTTTTGAGGTATTTGACATCAGGATATCTAATGATATTGAGAACATCAAGTATAATGAGTAGAACTAGAAACATTAAGTGAACATTCTAAAGAAGTTTAAGAACAAGCAAACCCAAGTCATAGTGACAGGATACATAAGTGTGGTTAAGGGGTATGGACTGGAGAGTGGTAAAAGGAATCCTAGGGTGGTTGGACACTGTCTGTTTCTCAGACTATACAGTGATTACATTACTGTATTGTTATGCTTCACTGTATATGTATATGTTATGCTGTAATTCAAAAAATAAATAAAAGTAGTGTCTATAAAATAAAGATAAAATGCTAAGTTACTTTTCTAGGTCACCTGCGTACCAAGTCAGATGCAAGATTCAACCTCATTTCTGCTTGAGTTCCAAGTATTTCCTATTAACCAGTTAACTATTCTGTTCCCAGATTCAATTGCTTTCCATTGCTGCCCACTGAAGGAAAAATGGGCTTACTCCTTCCCGTCCTGTTCAGTCTTATCTCGAAGGCACCTCTTTATTCTACTAATAAATAAATATAATTATTTTCACTTATAATTCCTACTTAAATAATCTTATAAATTTTGTCAGAAATAATGTTCACAGGTATTTATTAAGAGATTCTATCTATAGATATTCCATATGGAATTACTGAAACCCAAAGCTATCCATTAATCTAAGAACTGTTTTTTAACCTAGTGTTAGTAATGACATATAATGACAAATACAATACCACTTCATCTTAATATATTGAACTTAAAAACTCAAAAAATTAAATATCATAAAATAGAAGAAAATATACAAAGAATAAGGATGCCTTGTCTTATAAGAAAAGATAAGTCTCTTTATTTCTATAAAATTTCTTAGTATTTTTATTTACAATGAGGTCCTTTACTTTTTTCCTGTTTAGTTTAATATCTTATCTTTTTTGTAATATTATACATATTTTTGAAATGATTAATCTTATTTTACCTTTACAGAAGCATTGTGAGTTTGGCAGGACAGAATTTGCATCTGTGTAATAATTGAATTATTTGTGGGCTGCTAAATAATAAATGATATTTTACTAGAGGGTAGATACAGGTGGGTCAAATAGATATTTAAATGCAGTGTGGCTAAAATGAGCAGCTGTTGAAAGCAGGTTGTTTTCTTGGCAGACTGATTTCTCCTTGTAATCATTTGCATTATGGTGAAAACACTAAGCATCATCATTCTATGATATTTATTTGGGTTGCCCACAAGACATAGAGTTTTCAACCTGAAAAGTTAAAAGTCAGGTCTTGGGAAAAAGCCCCCAAATAAGGATTTTCCCATAAGGCCCATCCCAGTTGATGGCTTGCACCTGAAGTGTACATCTTTCCAATGTTTCATTTTGGTAAGGTCATTGTTTACCCAGGAGTGTCAAACTCATTTTCACTGGGGACCACATCAGCCTCATGGTTGCTTTCAAAGGGCCCAATGTAGAGCTCCTTGCCCCTGTTAAGGAGTAGTTACATTTATATAGTTCTTAAATTACATTCAGCCCTTTAAAGGGCTGAATTGTTACAATGGTCAACAAGACCCCATTGTTATAATGGTCATACTTTGTCAGAACCAGTCCTGATTTATGAATTTAGAATATTTTGGGGTCGTGAGGAATACAGATTTCAGTAAGTGTGAACATCCTATATACCATCCTCATATTAATGTTATAAAGATATCTTGCAGATCCCAAAATGTGATTTAATATCATGTTCAAGTTCTAAGCTCTGTTACTTTCTTAAGGAAAATTGTGTAATCTGTTTTTAAAAGCATATTGACTGGGTTTTATTTTATTAGCACTAACAAAGGATGTCTATTTTATGATGCACTAGCCTTAAAATATTATTTTTATAGTTTTTATTAACCATAAGTCAGTTAATGATTAAAAAATCTGTTCAATTTATATGTTATATATCTTTTACCCATAAGACTACAATACTCTCACCGATTTTTGCTTGCTTTTACTAAACTGAATGTGTTTTTTACTCTATAAAATATTATAAAAATATCAATATGCTCAAATATTAAGCACCTCATAAATATTTGCTGAGTAAATAAATATTACCAAGCTGCTTTTGTAAAATCCAAGGAGTTTGGGTATAGAGATTTCATTCTATTCTCTTTAATTTTTCAAAATATTACATGATAAAAAAACCCACAATGTAGTCTCATAGCCATTTTTAAAAACTATAAATTTTTATTCAAAAGAATCTATAATGCAAAAATGCGACTCAGTTTAATAGTGTGTTTACAAAGAAATTATAGCTTTTTTTGGCCTTTTTTTTGGACAAGAGACTGATGAGAAGAGAAAAAAAGCAGAGAAATCTCTAGGGCGTGTAAATATAGACAGTGTCTTATAATTGAAAGCATATTATCTGGAAGTGAGAGTAAAACATGTTTTTATTGCAGTCTCCATCTGACTAACTTACTATTGCCTTGTCAATGCCACCCACTAGCAATTTACTTGCTAGCAATGTAACCTTGGACAAGTCACATGGTTCCTCTAGGTTTTACTTTCTTCATCTGGGCTATATCAACTCAAAAGCTACTTTACCAGCTTAGAATATGACTTTTTCCTTCCAGATTAAATTTAAAGCAGATGTGGTATCATATCTCTGTTTTTTGTTTGTCTAAGACAAAAAGGTATAAGTGTTGTTGATAAACCAGATTTATTTATTTTTTTCCTGCACAATGTATTATACATAGGTGGGCACAAGTAAGTTTATAGCTGTGAGTGCACAAAAATTTATTCTTGTATTCTTATATATTTAATAATTATTGTATTATTTATTTGCATTTTAATTTATATTATTTGTCTTATTATTGTTATTACTATTTTTCTTCTTTATGATTTATCTTTTTGGCAATTTAATCTATTTTTGCCCACCCCTGTATATATAACTGGTATAAAGTTTAATGCAAAAGTACTTCAGTAAGGACACATCTGTTGCTTTATGATGACAAGGTCTTTCATTTATAAAAATCAATTAATTTTATGAACAATATTTAAGATGTTTGGGTCTGAATTTATCATAGTTTTCAAGTTATGATAAGTTCCATGAATACCTTATAGTTTTTTAGGACATCATTATTGGCTTGGTTGGTTATAAGGGCTATAATTGCTGCTGCTAAATGCTGGGGCAGATAGAGATCCTTTTGATTGCCTAAGAGCTGGAATAAGCTCAGGTCAGTTTGTGAATGTTCACATTCAGTTACTATATTACAATTTTTCTCTAAAATTTCTAAAATTCAGTGCCTTAACAAATGCTGTCCTCTTTTTTAATGGCAGCAAATGCAAGCTTTAGCAACATGTCATTTTTTGGGATGGGCTATCCCTGGAGGACCCCAACCATAAGAACCCCCAAATGCTCCATGAGTGGAAGACTTGGTCAGAAAACAAAAAAAAAAAATGTGCTGAGCAGGCAAAAAAGAGCTACCACAGAGGGCTTTTCTGTGATCATTCATCTCATGCAAGAGAATGGTAGCAATTAAATGTTAAAATTTAAGTTAAAACACTCTGGGAAAAATGGATATTCATCCTCAAAAGAATGAATCTGGACCCATAACTTTATATCATATACAATATTAACTCAAATTGAATCAAAGACTTAAATTGAAGAGCTAAAGTTATAAAACTCTTAGAAGAAACAAGGAGAAAATCCATGTGACTTGGACTTGACTACAAAAATTCGGTGTGCCTCAAAAAAAATGTAAATGTGCAATACCTGACTATTTTTTCAGAGGCACTTACCTTTTTTTCTCTTAGACTGTCAAATAATGAAATGACAACAGCCAATACAACAGTCGTGCTCCAGTGTGAATGCCCTGTCTTTAACCATAAATATATAGGTCATGTAATAGAATTACATCTTATTGATTATGTTGCATACTAAATTTCTGTGTGATTGGTTAATTCTTGGTACCAGAAATCCTTATATACAAATATAGACACAAGATTTTTTATAAGGTCACTTTGGAACAAAAAGGGTAGGTAAATATGATCATTTCTTTTTGTAAATCAATCAAAATTATACCTATTTTTATGAGATCAGCATAAAATACAATGTACTTTTTTTGTGTGCCTCAGAATTTTAGTAATTAATTTATGCATGCCATGAGATTAAAAAAAGGTTGAAAATTGCTGGATTAAACAATGATTTTTTAGATGTGACACTAAAAGCTCAGACAACAAAATAAAAATAGGTAAATTAGTTTTCATCAAAATTAAATTCACTTTACTATAAGAATGTGAAAGATGATCCACAGAAATGGAATAAATATTTTCAAACCTCTATTTGGTAATGATCTAACATCTAGAATATATAAAGAACTCTCACAACTCAGCAATAAGAAAATCACCCCAATTAAAAACTGGGCAAAATATTTAAATAGGCTATTGTCCAAAGAAGATACACAAATGATCACAAGCACATGAAAAGATGCTCAGCATCATTAGTTATGGTGAGGGGTGGGGGGATAAGGCAGAGAGCTATACTTAACAACAATAAAAAATGTTTAAAAAATACAAATTAAAACTGAAAGGAGAAACCTCTTTGCCTATACTGGAATGACTATTAAAAAGAACAATAATGGTTAGGATGTGGAAAATTGCAACCTTCATATACTGCTAGTGACACTGTAATATAGTGCAGTAACCATTGAAAACAGTTTGTTAGTCCCTCAAAAAGATAAACATATAATTAACAGATGATTCAGCAATTTCACTCCTATAGTAAATGCCTGAGAGAGGTGAGGACATATGTTCAAACAAATTTGTGTACATGAGTATTCATAGCAGCATATTCATAATAGACAAATTGCAGAAAAAATAAAATACCCATCAGTTGATGTATGGATGAATAAAATGTTATATTTATAGAATAGAATATTATTCAGTAATAAAAATAAATAAAATACTAATGCATGTTACAACATAAATGAAGTTTGAAAACATGCCCAGTAAAATAAATCAGACACAAGAGGCCACAGATTGTATGTTTCCACTCATGAAATATATACAATAGGCAAATTCTAAGGCAGAAAGTAGATTAGTGGTTGTCAGGGCAAGAGGAAGAGGGGAACTGGTTCTAACTGCTAACAGGTATGGGGTTTCTTTTGAGAGTGATGAAATATTCTATATTTAGGCAGTAGTGATGGTCACACAACCTAATGACTATACCAAAATAAAGCTCAAAAGTACACTCAAAAATAGGGAATTTTATGTTGTATAAAATACATATGTCAATAAAGAAGTGTTAATAAAACTCCCTAAATTTTCTGAATAGTCAACTATAAATATTTACAGGTATATTCAGGTGTGCAATTAGTTATTATCAACACCTGGTTTTGTTAAAAAATTACTAACAGTTGTCTAATTGGAAAAAACTGTGTTTAATTCTTTAGTCTGCTAAATATTAATTGAGTGCTCACTATATGCTGGCCACTGTCCTGGGTTAAAAACAATACTTAAGAGTCCTTTGAAAAACATCAGCTGTTCTCAAACATTTTGATTTCTGGATCTTTTATACTCTTGAAAATTAAAGAGCTTTTGCTTACGTAAGACACATCGATCAATATTTACTATATTGGAAACTGAAACTGAGGAAACTTGAATAAACATTAACCAATCTAAATATAACAATAAGATACTAATTATATTTTAACATAAATAAGATGTTTATTAAAATAATTTTATGAAAAAATTAGTGCGTGGCATTTTTCTTTTTTGCATTTTTCATGTATTAAAAGCCCTCTCTGCTCCAGCTGCCTGTCTCCGCCCCTCCTACATGTCTGGATAAATATGTCTTCTTTAACTCCTTGTTTGTTGGACTTCCATACAGTTCTATTTTCTGTTAGTTCTGGTTGGTTTTGTTTTTAAATTGTTGTTGTTCTTCTTTTGGTTGTGAGAGGAGGCACAGTGTGTCTACCTATGCCTCCATCTTGGCCAGAAGAGCTGTAATCTGTTGTTTGATTAAAGCATATGAAAAAAATTTTCCCTACCTGAGATATAGAAAAAGGAATTTATAAAGTACCATTTTTGATAATTAGAAATATTATTTTTGATAATATGTCAAAACTCAACAAGTGGTGATTTTGTAAATATTAGTTTTGTATTGTGGAATCTGAAGTTATGTCAATGTTTTATAAAAAGTTGATTGGTTTTTCTTACACTTTGAATAAATTTTTTATTAATGAATGGTTTTGAAACATCGTGCATTGGTCATTGAAAAATGTTCATGGAATTTTATAGATTTTCTAAACATTGACATATTTCATTAAACCACACTGTTTTAAGGTCACCAGTGCTTTTAAACAAAAGACCCTTAAATACTGAAAAGCTGTCCAGCTGGTGGTGGCAGATACACACTTTCCAAAATTCTGCTTTTCACTTGAAGAGTCAAATTTCTTCAAGGGCAACAAATACCATCAGGCATTTCCTTTAAAATAAGTCTCAAAGTTGCTCAATTTTGAGAAAATGCCTACCAAATACCCTCTTCCAAACAACCATAGTTTGCCACTTGTTCTTTCAAGTAAAAATTAACTTCTGTAGAAAGGGCAGGTGGTTAACATTTTGACTCAGTTGCATGAGTTTCTGCTCCTGGTGTCAACCATCTTACTTTAGTTTGTGGTCAGAGTGCTTGATTTTGTCACACACAATGTCTGTCCAGAAGGTACCCAGCCATGTACTATAAATAATAGACATTTATTGAAGGATATACAAAGAAACATTGTACACAGGACAATGATATCCTAGTCTCCTTCAGAATAGGCACCTTGGGATCTCACACAGTTCTCCCAATCGCTATCAGCTACCCTGTCATATTTTCCTGAATCTCAATGACAGTGTGAAATATCTTCCTTTTCAAGTGTGATTTTACTTTTGTGAAAAGTCAGAAGTCACAGGGTACTAAATCTGTGCTTTAGGGGGCTGAGTCACCTGGGTGATTTGATGTTTCACAAAAGAACTCTGCACAGGATGTGATGCATGAACAGGCATCATTGTCATGATAAAGCTTCCAATCACCAGTTGACCATAGCTGTGGTCTTCTGAATCATCCAAATCATTTCCATGGAGGAATGTTTAAGCTTAACACAAAATTTGATGCAGATTTTTTGCTATACTTGTTCAGTCCTTTTGAATGTGACATACACAGAGCACACATGTTCTCACAATCACATCTAGCACCCCTACTGACTAGTACAGTGAAGTCTTCGTTGTTCAGGCATGAGCATCCCAGTCCACTCTTCTTGGCTGCCCCATTACATAATGGCATGCAAACTATTCTCATTATATTAACAATGGCTGGGCTTTTTCCAGACAGACCTCATAGGATATTAAAAACACATGTGTTCAAGGGTTGAAAGCTAACGTGATTAACATTTGTCACTGGTTCATCAAGGACTTTCTTGGAAACATTTGTGTGTGTATGTTTGTTTTTTCAGTTTTCAAGATGTCAATGACAACTAGAACAGTAGTTTCTTGCACCTCAGTCTGTGCTATTGTGGTGTGGTGTTTTAGCTGTTATTACTTTATTCCAGTCATGCAAATGTCAACACACTAAAAAAAAGTAAATAAATGTCTTCATAATACTATGATACAAATAGATTTGATATTGCAGGGACACCCACAGATTTGTGCCCCATATATGAAAACCACTGCTCTATATTCTAGTGTGTAATCTGAGTTGTTTTATCATTCATTCTTTTTAAGTTTTCTGTATAGGTAGAATCTTTCTCATTTTCTCTTGAATTTTTCACATTGTAATTTATATCTGGGCTTCAAAGATGTGCACATCCTTACATATATTTTCTCTCTGTAATCTTCTCTAGCATGCCCTATATTCACATGCACATTATGGCAGTCTTTTCTGCACATGTTCTTTTGTGCTCTTTTTTATATTTGATCTGGAGGAGTGTCTCCACTTTTCAGGATACAGGAGATCTTGTGAACCTGAGACCAGGCAGAGTTGCTTGTGCAATCTAACCTCAAGTTCACATCTTCATTCATTTTTTTGATGAAATGCCATAGTCTTGCACACTCATTTCCTCTAAAAACTATTCCTTGCTTTTTCAGCCATATTTGATGGCCTCTTAGGTTGTCATATTAAGTAACTGAATAGTGGGAGAGATAATATATTTGCTTATAAGAACGCACTACCCTTTAAATAGGATGGAGTTGGCTTCTTGACAAAGTGCCATTAGAAAAACCCTTCCCATCCTCCATCCAGTTTACAGCGCTTATCAGTTTTTCACATTAACAGTCTAGTTCATTGTGCAAAATTAGGGCCCAACCCAAGAATGACCTGTTCTGGGAAGTAGAAATTTTAAAAGTAGTCATTCTTGAAAGTAAAGACTGCAATTGCTTTGTGAATACAGATTGCTGCCAAATTTGATCATCAGCTTCTATGCTCTGCTTTGGGGACAGTTAATATCATATAAAATGAGAAGCAAATATACGTCATATATTACTTAAATTTGGATGAATTGGAATAGGATCCTAATTATATCATGCCTCTCATAATTAAAGTTTTTGTTCTTAACCTGCAATTCTTGATGACCACACTGGTAAAAGAACTCCCTGGCACTGGATGTAAAACTTTGTCATGTTTTATTTCCTACTGTTTGTGATTTACTGAGGAAAGATGTGACATCTTTAAGCCAGTGGCAGTCCAAACAGTGGTAAAAACTATTTAATACTGATTTGAATCTTCCAAAGTATTTATATATGCATAAAATATGTAGTAACGGATCATAACAATTTAATGTAATTTGCATTAACTTTGAAATAATTCACAATTAACTCATCATATTGAACCTATCTTTATTTTTATTGCATTTTTTCCATTAACAATTACCCCCTTATACCCTCTTCCAACTCCACCCATTTGTAGTCCCATTTGTTTATTTTTTTCTTTTGTTTCCCTTACCTGAGGAGATAGATCAGAAAAGTATTGCTAATGAGCAGTGTATGAGATTTTACTGCCTATGTTCTCTTCTAAATTTTTTTTGTGATTTTGGGTCTAACATTTAAGTCTTTAACTCATTTTCAAATTATTCTTGTGTGAGGTATAAGAAGATGGTCTAGTTTCATTTTTCTGCACATCCATCCAATTTTCCCAACATCATTTATTGAATAAACTGTTTTTAGCCCATTGCATGTGCTTGTTTCCTCTGTCAAATATTAATATTAATTGATGATAAAAGTGTGGGCTTATTTCTGAACTCTCTATTTTGTTCCATTGATCTATATATTTGTGCTAGTACCATGTTGTTTTGATTACTATGCCCTTGTAGTATAGTTTGATATTAGGTAGCATGATTCCTCCAACTTGTCCTTCTTTCTCAGGATTGTCATTGTTATGGGGGCATTTTGTGGTTCCATATACATTTTTGAAATATTTGCTCTGCTTCTGCACCCCTCGGGACCCAGAGACTGCGCACCCGTGGACCCAGAAAAGCCCAGGCACTCCCCGGGACCTGTGAGGCCCAGGCCCCACAGATAGGAGAAGTGAGCGCCCCTTGGGACCCAGAGACTGCGCACCCGTGGACCCGGAAAAGCCAGGCACTCCCCGGGACCTGCAAGGCCCAGGCCCCGGAGTAGGAGGAAGCTGTGAACACCTGGATACCAGAAGGAGACTATACCACTGACTCTCACCAGTACTCTACAA
>CM052548.1:53204017-53244330 GCA_028533065.1 Trachops cirrhosus | reverse complement strand
CTATGAACAACTGTATGCCAACAAATGGGACAGCCTGGAAAAAAAATAGATAAATTCTTAGAAACACAAAATTCTTCCAGAACTAAATCAGGAAGAATCAGAGTATCTGGACAGATTACACCTAGTGAAATTGAGGCAGTAATCAAAGAACTTCCAATGATCAAAAACCCTGGACCACACAGCTTCACAGATGAATTTTATCAAACATTCCTAGAATAACACCTCTCCTTCTTAAACTCTTCCAAAAAATCCAAGAGGAGGGAAGGCTCCTAAGCTCATTTTATGAGGCCTGCATTATCCTTATTCCAAAACCACATAAAGACACTTTAAAAAAAAAAATTATAGGTCAATATCCCTGATGAACATAGATGCTCAAATCGTCAACAAAATACTAGCAAACCAAATGTAGCAATACATCAAAAAGATCATACACCATAACCAAGTGGGATTTATTCTTGGGATGCAAGGTTGGTACAACATTCACAAATAAATAAATGTGATATACCTCATAAACAAAATGAAAGATAAAAACACATGATCATAATCAATAGATGCAGAAAAAAGCATTTGATAAAATCCAGCACCATTTATTTAAAAAACTCTCAGCAAAGTGGGAATAGAAGAGTCATACCTAAACATAATAAAGGCCATATGTGACAAACCCATGGTCAACATCATACTCAATGGGCAAAAGCTAAGTGTCCCCCTTAAGATAGGGGATAAGACAGGGATGTCCACTTTCACCTCTCTTAATCAACATAGTACTGGAAGTCCTAGCCATAGCAATTAGACAAGAAGAAATAAAGGTCATCCAAATTAGAGAGGAAGTAATAGAGCTGTCATTATTTGCAGAGGATATAATACTATACATAGAGATCCCTAAAGATTCCACCAAGAAACTACTAGAAATGATAAATGAATTCAGTAAAGTAGCAGGGTGCAAATTTAATATCCAGAAATCAGTTGCATTTATAAATGCTAATAGTGAACTACCAGAAAGGGAAATTAGAAAACAATCCCACTCAAAATTGCTTCCAAAAGAATTAACCTCTTTTTAATTTTTACTCTTTTAGAATTATGTAAAAACTGTGATTGAAACAATATGTTCTCAGTTGTTACTTATTGATTAATGAATTAGATGGAAGCACAAAAGTGAAATCAATTGGTTAATATATATTTAATGGGTCAAAGTGTATCCTGGAAATTATTTTTAGAGCTATTCTTCTATATTATTCTACTTTGTAAAGTTACTATTGTTAGTGATATTAAAATTAATTATTATTACACACATTTTAGGTCTTAAAGATAAAAATAAAATATAAATACACTCACTTTGAATTTTCAATGTATGCTTTAATGCCATAAGGGATCCCAAAATACCACCGATATTAAAGAGAAAATAAGCTGTTGTTGTCTTAAAATATATTCCTTTGTTGAATTCATATTGCTTACTCTTTAGCATTGGCAGCCTGTTATTTTTATATGTGCCATCTTTATCCCAAAACTAAAAGAATAACTAATTATATCTTTCTTCAAATAAGTGCAGCAGAATGGCTTTTGCTCAACAAAGTTTTAAGTGTTTTCAACAAGACTGTTGAATGACTTAATTTAATACAATGTAGTCCCATTTGTTAAGTTTCCTTTTGTTTCCCTTGCCTGTGGTTATATATCAGAAAAAATATTGCTATAAGAAATGCCTGAGATTTTATTGCCTGTGTTTTCTTCTAGGATTTTTATGGTTTTGAGTCTAACATTAAGTCATTAATCCATTTTGAGTTTATCCTTGTACATGGTGTAGTAAGGTGGTCTAGTTTCATTTTTTTTTGCTTTAATCCATTCAGTTTTTTCCAACACCATTTACTGAATAGACTGTTTTTAGCCCATTTTATGTTTTTGCCTCCTTTATCAAATATTAATTGTTTGCATAGCAGAGGGAACCATCAACAATATGAAGAGAAAACACACTAAAGAAGAGAACCTATTTATCAATACATCTGATAAGGGATTAATATCCAAAATGTATAAGAAACATAAAATCAACAGCAAAAAAAATCCAATTTAGAGATAAACAAAGGACTCGAATAAACACTTCTCCAAAAGAGGATATGCAGATGGCCAATACACATATGAAAGGATGCTCAACATCATTAATCATCAGAGAAATGCAAATTTAAACCATAATGAGATGCCATCCCACATTTTTCAGAATGGTTATCATCAATAAATCAACAAATAACAAATGCTGGCAAGGGTGTGGAGAAAGGGGAACCCTTTTGCACTGTTGGTGGGGATGTAGATTGGTGCAACCACTGTGAAAAGCAGTATGGAGTTAGTATAAAATTAAAAAATGAAATTGCCTTATGACCCACCTTCCCCACTTCTGAGAATATAACAGAAAAAACCCAAAACACTAATTCAAAAGAATTTATGCACCCTTCTGTTCATAGCAGTGTTATTTACAATAGTCAAGATCTGGAAGCAGCCTGAGTACCCATCAGTAGATGAGTGAATAAAAATGCTGTGGCACAATTCCCAGTCAGGCCACATGTCTGGGTTGTGGGCCATGTCCCTGGTGGGGGGTATGTGAGAGGCAACCAAAAATACTGTGGTACATTTACACAATGGAATACTACTCAACCATGAAAAAGGAAAATCTTTCCTTTTGTGACAGCATGGATGGATCTGGAAAGTATTATGCAAAGTGAAATAAATCAGTCAGTGAAAGACAAGTATCATATGATTTCATTCCTATGTGAAATCTAATGAATAAAATAAACTAACAAACAAAATAGAGACAGACTCACAGACAGACAATAGACTAACAGCTCCCATAATTGAAGGGGTTTAAGGAGCTGGGTGAAAAAGGTGAAGGTATTAGGCAAAGAAAAAAAAAAACATAGACACAGACAACATATGGTGATTACCAGAGGGAAAGGGTTTTGGGAGGAGATAGAAGAGGGTAAAGGGGGGATAAATAGTGATGGAAGGAGATTTGAGTTGTATTGGTGAACACACAATATAATATATAAAAGATGTAGTATAGAATTGTATACCTGAAGCCTAATTTTATTAACAAATATCACCTAAAAAAAATCAAAACATAAAAAATAAAGTAAAATAAAAATAATTTATTATAAAATATGTATGTGTATGTTCATGTACAGTCACTTTAGCTGCACAGGACTATGATTGTCTACTATATTTTCTTATAAATTTAACCATTATTTGCATCATTTTTGGAGTGATTGTCTATAATTAAGCTTGTACATTTTTGGTATGATAACCATGATAATTACTGATCTTCAAGTTTGTGCAAATGTGTCTGGGAAAGGGCAGAGGAGTGTACAATTAAAGTGAAGGTCATAAAAATAAACCTATTAACAAAATCATGTTGATTTCTGAATCATTTATCTCTTCTATGTATGTTATTACTTTCTCATTAATAATTGTACAAGTATATCTATACATACTGCAGTTTTGTAAAATTGTGCTACAAAGTAAATTTAGCTGCACTGACTGCCAAGAAATGTCTTGAGTTCCAAAAGCTTCTTAAAGAGAAATCCTCAGTTGCTTTCTGAAGTTGGGCATATTAATATGCATATTTATAATTAGCAACATCTATTTAGAGAAAATCATGTGATAAGGTGGTAATGGCTGAGGAGAGATAAATGTAAGAATTAAAGGGTATAAAGACATATCATCCAGATATTAGAATCAATTTATCTTCATATATAATTCTGCTATCCACACATCCTCCATCCTCCTCCTTTCCCTGCCTCCTTTCCATTTTTAACTCCCAATCACTGAGTTGTGTTTGTACAGATTGCAGGAAACAATAAAGAACAAATTGACAGTAACCAGAGGGAGGAGGGAGAAGGATATTAGGGAATAATAGAAGAAGGGCTATAAAGGAACATGTATAAACCACACATGAAGAAAGCAAAAAGGGGTAGGTTTGAGGGTGGGATGTGGGGATGGGTGGAGTGGGGAGCATGGTGGGGTGAAAATGGAGATAACTGTATGTAAACAACAATAAAAAAACACAAGAAAAAACTTTTTGCACACAATCATACTGTTTCTCCTGCATCTTTGTAATAAATTAGACCTAAAATCAGTGCCATTATCCGCAAAACCTTTCAGATGACACTTATTCCAATCAGCTCAATTTGACTACTGTGAAATATTCATTCCTAGGCTTTGACATAGCCAAGAATGTAGGACAATTGAGGAGGAAAAAAACTTTTGTCCTTTGATGTTACTCAGGGTATAAAATGAAGATTTTAGTCCATTGCAATATCATTGTGCTAACAAAAATGTTTTATGGTATAGCTGATATTTATTCTCTTTACCTTAAGGGGGTTTTATTTCTCCTGGCATCATTCACTGTAGGTGTTTCCTCACAGCCACGGTGTGCATCACTGTTTTAATAACAATAAGGTTTAAACAGTTTTGTGGTTTTTCAATTCACTAGAATGTTATTATTTTATTAATTCTTTCAAGGCATGAGGAAGGTTGGCTTTTTGAGGATCTCTACAGTGCCACTGCTTACCAAACTAATGTCAAGAAGCATCTTTTTCTAACATTTTTTATTGTTGCTCAAGTACAATTTTCTGCCTTTTCCCCCATCCTTCCCCACCACTCCTGTCATCCCCACCTCCCTCCTCTGTTTCCACACCCTCTTCTTATTGTCCATGTGACCTTTATTGTCCACCCCACCTTGTTATTGTCCTATAAACCCTTCACCCTTTCCCCCCATTATCCCCTCTCCTCTCCACTCTGGTTACTGTCAGCTTGTTCTCAATTTCAGTGTCTTTGATTACATTTTGCTTGCTTGTTCATTTTGTTCATTAGGTTCCTCTTAAAGATGAGATCATATGGTATTTGTCTTTCACCACCTGACTTATTTCACTTAGCAGAATGCTCTCCAGTTCCATCATGCTGTCACAAATGGGTATGAGTTCCTTCTTTCTTTCTGCTGCATAGAATTCCATTGTGTAAATGTACCATAGTTTTTTTATCCATTCATTTACTGATCATACAAGTGTTCACAAATATGAACAAGCATCAAGAAAGCAAAATTTCAGAAGGAGAACTAAGTGATGAGGAGATAGACAACTGATCTGATGGAGAATTTAAAGCCTTGGTAATCAAAATGCTCAAAGATCTGATTGAGCTTGGTTGAAAAATGAAAAAAAAAAAAACAAATGAAAGATATCCAAAATGAAATAAAGCAAAATATTCAGGGAACCAACAGTGATGGGAAGGAAACCAGGACTCAAATCAATGATTTAGAACAAAAGGAAAAAATAAATATCCAAACAGAATAGAATGAAGAAACAAGAATTTAATAAAGTGAAGAGAGACTTATGAACCTCTGGGACAACCTGAAACATTCCAACATCCAAATTATAGGGGTGCCTGAAGGAGAACAATAACAGCAAGAATTGAAAACTTATTTGAACAAATAGTGAAGAAAAACCTCCCCAGTCTGGGAAAGGAAATAGACCTCCAGGAAGTCCAGGGAACCCAGAGAGTACCAAAAAGCTAGACCCAAGGAAAAATACACCAAGGCATATCATCATTAAGTTACCCAAGATTAAATATAAAGAGAGAATCCTAAAAGAAGCAAGAGGAAAGGAGATAGTTACCTACAAAGGAGTGTCCATGAGACTATCAGCTGATATCTCAAAAGAAACTTTGCAGGTAAGAAGGGACTGGGAAGAAGTATTCAAAGTCATGAAAGGCAAGGACCTACATCTAAGAATACTCTCTATCCAGCAAAGCTTTCATTTAGAATGGAAGGGCAGATAAAGTGTTTCCAAGATAAGGTCAAGTTCAAGGAGTTTATCATCACCAAGTCATTATTATATGAAATGTTAGAGGGACTTATCTAAGAAAAAAAAGATAAAAAATATGAACAGTAAAGTGACAACAAACACAACTGTCAACAAATGAACCTAAAAGAAAAAAAAAGCAACAACAAAAAAAAACTAATCAAATGACCAGAACAGGAACAGAATCAGAGAAATGGACATCACATGGAAGGATTTCAGTGGGGAGGGGGAAGGGAGGAATAGTGGGGGAAATGTACAGGGAAGAAGAAGTATAATTAGTAGGTATAAAATAGATGGGGAAAGATAAAAATGGTATGGGAAACAGAAGACTCAGAGAACTTACATGTACAACCCATGAACATGAACTAAGGGGGGGAATGCTGGAGGGTTGGGGGAGCCAGGTTGGAGGGGGGATAAAGGGGGGAAAATTGGGAAAACTATAATAGCATAATCAATAAAAATACTTAAAAAAAGAGAATCCACTGGAGAGCTTGCTGGGCCTTACCCTCTGAGTTTTAATTCAATAGCCAAGGCATGGTCCAAATCATTTATATTTCTTAGCTCCCAGGGGATGCTGATGCTGTTAATCCAGGGACCACACTTTATAACCACTTGACATTGTGAAAGAAGATCACTGGTGTCAGATTTAAGTAATTTACACAGGCTTCCATTACTTGACAAGGCCACAAATGTTAGCATTCTAGGTCTCTTGGTTGTATTATTGTACTTAAACAAGTAAAAATTTAGATCTATTTTGATCATTAGTGACAGTTGTTATGTTTAATGAGTAATACCTTTCCCACTGTGAGATAAAGGGACTATGGGAATATTTGAGCACTGATGTATTTTCCCTGGTTAGAAACATTTCAGTGGTTATATTGATTCAGAAACAGCCCATGTTAAATTACCTCTTCTAATCAAACCACTTGAAAGTAGAGGGCTAGGCTTTTTTTTTTTAATATCAGTATCACAGCTCCAATATATTTGTTTACCTATATTGTAGTAGTAGATCAACAAATACTTGTTGAATTAACACACAATGTTTTATACCAAGGAAGTTTTGACATCAGGTATAAACTGTTATATTCTTAATGAAAAAAAACACATTCCAGCATTTTAAAATTCTTGAAACATAATCCAGTGCAAAATCACAGGTAAGATCTAGAAAAAATACAAAAATCTATTTTTTAAACTTCCAATATCCAATGACTACTTTAGTATATTTTAATCAAACATATAAATAATTAATTTTAGAAACATTATTAAAATAACATATATTTTAAAATAAATACATAGTAATTAAATGTAGAATAAACATTTATAGAGATGAATGGTGTTATATGAAATATTAATATTAAATGTATTATTTAAAATACAAATAAAATGTAACATTTATTGAATCTTAGCCTTACTTTAGTCATCATATAATTGTGTAAGGTAGGCACTAATGAATAACCATTCATGTAGGGCACTGATGTCTTCAGAGAGAAAGTAACTAACTCTTCAAGTTTATACAATTAGTGAAAAAGTGGGGATTTTTGCACAAGCTATGTTAATTCAGAATGTTTACCCTTTTTTTTTACATAGTAATAATACTTCCATATGGCAAGAATTCAAACTGTACAAAATTATAAAAATCACAGAATAAAAAGCCTCCTTTAGCCAACTATTCAGTTTCTTCTCCTAAAAGAACCAATCTTTACAGGTTTTTATATTTCTTTAAATGAAAAAAATCACAATATATTTTATAGCACACTTATTATAATGTGTACATATATAATATACCCTTTTATGTATAGCATTTAATACATGTAAGTATATATCACATACATAATAAACACATTTTAATATATCTATATACCCACAGCTATAGATATTTCTTAATAATATTATTGCATGCACAGATCTATGCATTTTAATAATAGCTACATAGAATTGTAAAGCATGGATAGATCTAAATTATTTTCTTTTTCCATTATTAATTAAACTTCAGTTAGTTTCTATTGTCATTTTTACATTTTGCTATTCCTGTAAATGCTGGAATAAACAGGAATTAATTTTATTATGTTTTCCATTAAATGTGTTAATATTGCTTAAGTACAAGAGTTGAAATAAAATGATGTATAGAATTATGTTTAAAATATTTCAACAACAAAACAAGGAGGTATAGATGGAGGTATGCAAAATCCTGATATCTGACTCATACAAGGTATGAGTATATAAAGGTTCATTGTTAACATCTGTTCTGTGTTTGTGTTTAATTTTTTTATATTAACTATAAAAGTTTCTTTATTAGGCAACTTATTTTTAAGGAAGACACAAAACTGTCGATAAATTTCCATTATCTTCATAGTAGCATAGGAAACTCAACTGTGGCCATGTTAACATATTTCTAGAAGATGATGTGAATATATGGGTTAGAGCCTTAAATTTTGTGTGAAATGAAGTTTGAGAAATATTATAAAAAAGCACAATAGCAGTGGACTGTTTTGAAATGAGTCATGTCATTCAGGTAAGAAGATTTGATGATGAAGGATATTTTGAAGCAAATGGAGAAAATGAGGTCAGTGATGAGATATTAACATTAGTGCAAATGTCTCAAAGAAACAAAATATGTGTTTTTTCAGCTTTATTTAGATATAATTAACAAATTTCATTGTGTAAGATTAAGATGTCCAATGCAATGGCTGGACATTTTTCCAAACAGACTTTGGAGATCATTCATTGTGTGTGTGTGTGTGTGTGTGTGTGTGTTTGTGTGTAAGCTGGTCTTAGCCTACTTGTGGCAACATATAGTTGATTTATGTATAGCTGCTATCAATTCACAAAACTTAACACACGTTTCTGCTATTATTATGATTAGGAGAGTACTGTGTTGTCATGCCCAGTGAGGAAAGATATTTTTCTGAGTCTATGGATTTTGATAACAATGTCACCATCATGACTTCTAAATCTATATGTTGGTCTCACATCTGTAGTTTAAAGGATTATTAGCTCTCCAGTGAGATACGCACTCAAAGGACAAGAGAAATTTGCAGAGAGGATTTTCTCTTAATGCAAATAAACATTTTAGGCTTGAAATGTGGTTAAACTTTATTTGCCATGCTCTACTGAACACTCTGTGTGTGTGCTTTTTAAAATCTTGTAATGTGTGAAATATCTCCACCTACAAGTCTGCATATAACAGATTAAAGATTAAATATGATAGTGTATGTGAAAGTATCACAAATGCTATTCATCTATAGCAAAATTCCCACTGGTTTCAATTTAATCTTTATCTTCCTTCTTCAACAAGATATTATCCTCATCTTTTCAGCTTCCTTTCCTACAGCCTTCAGGATTGAATGTGCTTTGTATTGCCTATACCTGTTTTTCATGCTCCAAGAGAAATCTCAGGAATGTATTTTTATTGATGTATATTCAGCAAGCTGAGACAGCTGACTTTAATTACTGAACCATGAGGAGGGGAATGGGTGGAGGTGGAAGAGGGTGTGGGGGGTTAAATGTCAATGGGAAAAACACAATAAAAATTGAACTATTCAAAAATTAAATAAATACAAATAAAAAACAAAATTTATTTATTTTTCTCCCACTAGACAAATGAACTATTAGAATACAAAATCCCACAGATTCAACCCAAGAACCTTAGGCCATTAATAAGCTTCTTGTCATTTAGTGGCTGAAGTGTGTTTCAAGTGCCTAAGGGTTCTATCCATTCATTTGAATATTTTCTGCTTAGAAAGTTAACAGCTGAGTGCATTTTGAGTAAAATACTTTAGGAACTAGCTGATAAAAATATCAATTTCATATATTTGCTTAAAGGAGATACATATCTGTTTCTTCTCAAACCACTGTTAAGCTGTCATCCATATGCTTATCACAGAAACAATTATCTCACAGTATTTTTATCTCTAGACATTTTCCTGACCAGACTGAAAGAATCTATGGAAGCAGTCATTCCTTTTGTTTGTTTTAAGGAGGACTGTGTTGGTTCTCAAATGAGGAATCCACTTACACATGATATTAAGATCTGCGAACATAGTCACTGAATATACTTACTATATAGAGGTCATTCCCTACATTCAGGGAGATGTCGTTTCAAATTGGTAAAACCAAATAAATGAAATGGCAAGGAAGTGATGCTAACCTTTCCTTTGATTATTGGCTGTCTCTCTTATTTGTGAATTTGTCAACTGAAAAACTTCTAGCATAGTAACATTTTTTACAACTTCTGATTGCTCAGAGTTCCCTTAAGGAACTTAGTAACCAAGTGGTGGGAAGGAGCACATTTGATTGGAGATCAGGGGAACAATGTGTTAAGTGAGTAGGGTGCTGAAAATCTGGCCTGCACAGAGTGCCAAAAAGCAATTGTAAGATAAGAAAGCAAATGTAATATCAACAAGAAAAATAGGGGGAATTATGATATAAAGTTTAAAAATGTAATCTGTGGATTGTCTTATGTGAAATACACGTTTGTAGACTGGGTTTTCCAGACTTTGTGAATGATGTCACCTTTGTTTTTTGTTTTGTTTTGTTTTGTTTTGCTTTGCTTTGTTGTTGCATCATCTGCTTACAAAATTTTAAAGACTTTTTATTAAAATCAAATGAATATTTAAAGTCACAGAGAGTCCTAAGAATACCTTTTGTATCCTGCTGATATTTTTACTTTTACATTATGGCTTCTATAAATATTCAATTCATTTTCCTTTGTGTTAACAAACAAAAAAAGAAATTTAGAAGAAGAATAATTACATAAAATAATGTATTTGAACTTTTATAAGGGATCACTACAGAAAGTCTTAGATATTTATAAAATGTATAGGAATTTTGTAAATTACCAAATTTGTGAAAGACATTATTGCATTTATTTTACTTCAGAAAATCCATCAAAATGCAATTAAAGAATCAAAGCGAGCCCCTTAGACACTTGATGATTTTATAAGGACAAGGTGAGATATTATTTATTTAATCAAAATTATTTTTTGCCCCAGAAGCAATATTTTCATAGAAAAATTTGCCTTTCCTTAACTCCCATCAACAAAACTAGCAATTTATAGTATTTCATACAGGAAAAAAATTCTTATGTGTGTTATTAAGATCCATGTATGTGGTGGAGAATCTCTTCACTTATTAGTGAGGTGACTGATTTTCACAAACCATCTCATAGTATAAGAAATTCAGGTTTATATGTCAACAAAATGACACATCATTGTCTATAATGAACCATTAAGATGAGTTCTGAGCAAGCAAAACTGTAAATGCTACATCTGGTCCTGTTGGCTTTCTATGCTATTTGTACTTAAAACAGTTAAGATAGAGTTTTTTGCCTTTGGTATGAGAGTAATTTTCCACTTACTCCTGCCTCTCCATTCTGAAATTTTCAAATGTGTATGTCAGTATTTATCCATTACTGCCTGAGAAAATATGTTTATTAGCTTGAGATTCTTAGTTTGTGAAAACTGAACTTTTATCTTATTGCAAGATATAAATGGAATGAAGGACCCAGCCCTGAGTTGCTTCATAGTTGTCAAGGAGTAAATGAAATAATTTCTTTTTTAATTACTCCATTTGCACACTAGAATCATAGCTCTTTCTAGAATAAATACCTTGGTGATTCTCTTTCAAACCCCAAAGCAATTCTTTTCAAACCTTTGTTGAGGGCTGGGGTCTGGAGGAAGTATATCCAAGTGAAAAGAAGTTAATATTCCAGACTAACCCACACTACTATTTTGCATAATGCAAGCTTCCTTGATTACCACTATCTTCCAGATCTTACACATGGGATTTCTAAAAATTATCCCTGGAGTGTTCTGCCAAGACTAGCATAATTCTTCATACAAGTGGTACTCAAAGTATGGCTAATCACCTACAGCAGTATTATCTAAGGAAAAAAAAACTCCAGAGAATGAAGCTATAGTAGGATGTCCTTACTCATGTGAAACTCCTGACAATATATTGCATATTCCATTAAGATGGGGTTTATGTCAGCCCAGAACTGAACACAGTACCTGGTAAAAGTATTTACGTATTTATTATTATTTTCCCTTTGTCATGTATCCCCCTTATCCCCCATCCCCCACAATTACCACACTGTTGTCCATGTCCATGAGTCCCTTTTCCTTATTGCTCAATCTCTCCATCCCCTCATCCCCCATAGCTGTCATCTAGCTCTCTATCTATGAGTCTCTCTCTATTTTGCTTGTTAGTTCTGTTTGTTCATTAGATTCTACATATGAATGAAATCATATGATATTTGCCTTTCTCTGACTGGCTTATTTCACTTAGCATTATGTTCTCTAGGTCCATCCATGCTGTCACAAAGGGTAAATTTTTTTCTCTTTTACAGCTGATTAGTATTCCATTGTGTAAATGTCTTGTAGCTGATTTATTCACTCATCTATTGATGCATACTTGGGCTGCTTCTAAATCGTGTCAAATATAAGTGGAACCTAATCAATAAAACAAACAAGCAAGCAAAATATAACCAGAGACATTGAAATTAAGAACAAACTGATAGTAACCTGAGGGGAGGTAGGAGGGGATAATGGGGGAGAAAGGGGGAAGTGTTGACAGGAACATGTATAAAGGACACATGGACAAAACCAAAGGGGGGTAGGACTGATGGTGGAAAGGGAGGATGGCTGGGATTGGGGGAAATGGTGGGGGGAAAATGGAGACAGCTGTACTTGAACAACAACAAAAAATAATGCTACAATGAACATAGGAATGCTTACATTCTTTTGAATTAGTGTTTTGGGTTCCTTTGGATAAATTCTGAGAAGTGGGATCACTGGGTCAAAAGGCAGATCCATTTTTGAATTTTTGAGATAACCCCATACTGCTTTCCATAGCGGTTCTACCAATTACATTCCCACCAACAGTGCAAAATGGTTTCCCTTTCTCATGTCCTTGCTAGCACTTATTGTTTGTTGAATTATTGATGATAGTCATTTTGACAGATGTGAGATGGTATCTCATGTGGTTTTAATTTGCATTTCTCTGATGATTAGTGATGTCGAGCATCTTTTCATATGTCTAATGGCCATCTGTACATACTTTGGAGAAGTGTCTATTCAGGTCCTTTATTCATTTTTTTAAAAATTTTATTGTTTATTGTTTTGGTGTTGAGTTTTGCAAGTTCTTTATAAATTTTTCATATTAACCCCTTATCAAATGTATTGGTGAATATGTTCTCCCATTCCATAGACATAGTAAACAAATCATGGTATTGGCAGGAAAACAGACATATAGATCAATGGAACAGAACAGAAAGCCCAGAAGTAAACCTATGTTTTTGTAGTCAATTACTACTCAATAGAGGAAGCAAGTACAAACAATGGGCTAAAGATAGTTTATTCAACAAATAGTGTTGGAAAAATTGGACAGAAACATACAGAAAATGAAAATAGACTACCTTCTTACACCACTCACAAGAATAAATTCAAAATGAATAAAGACGTAAATATTAGACCCCAAACCATAAATATCCTAGAAGAAAACATAGGCAGTAAAATCTCAGACATTGTTTGTAGCAATATTTTTACTGATATATCTCCTAAAGCAAAGGAAACAAAAGAAAAAATAAAGAAATGGGACTATATCAAACTAAAAAAAATTTATACAGCAAAAGAAGCCATCAACAAAATACAAAGTACTTGTTAAATAAATGAATGGTTGTACCACCCTAGCCAAATACTCCCAAGTATTTCATACCCCCTAAAATTGGCTGAAGAAAGACTCAAGGAGAGAAAGATATATAATAAGGGTATCAAGACATATTAGTAATTCTTTTTCAGAAGAAAAATGGCTTGATAACATATTTTCCTTTTTATTAAATTTATTGGTGTGACTCTGGCTAACAAAATTATACAGGTTTCAGGTGCTCAATTCCACGACACATCACTTGTACACTGTAGTGTGTGTTTACTACCCCAAGTCAAATATCCTTCTATCACCATTTCCCCCCCATATGCTCCTTACCCTCAGCTATCATCATTCCCTTTTCTGTGCCTGTGAGTTTTCTCTCTTTTTTTTCTTTCTGCTTAATCCCTCCAGTGAAATACAGACAGGCTAATAGAGAGCAGATTGATCACATTTTTATACTTTGATAATTCATTAAATTTGTTTTCATTCTTCTAATATATGTAGAAATTCTATAATTGAGGAATTTGTATATAAAATAATTACTAAAAATCTTTAGAATTGAATCTGGAAATCATAAATAACAAATATTATGACAACTCTCTAAGTTTATTTGATAAGAACCTTACTCTGGCTATGTAAAATTGAGATTGCAAAACATGTTCCAGAAATAAAGATGTATTTTTGATATAGTTTCTTAATTGAAAGAGGTTAATAATTTGCAAAAAAAACCCTCTTCACCAGCTAAATAAATGAAATATTATTTTACTTAGAAATATCTGAGCTGGAAAGCATTATGCTAAGTGAAATAAGCCAGGCAATGAAAAACAAATACCATATGATCTTGTCTTTAGCAGGAACCTAAACAGCAAAACAAAGAAACAAGTAAAATATAACAAAAGACACTGAAATAGAGGACAGGTAGTCAGTGACCAGAGGGGAGAGGGGAGGGAATTTCAGGGGAGAAGGGAAGGGTTTACAGGAACAAATATAGAGGACACATGGACAGAACTAGGGGGATTGGAAATGGGAGGGAGGAGGGGAGGAATGGGTGGGTGGGCTGGAATGGGAATAAAGGATAGAAATGGTACTGAATAAACTAAAATAAAAAAATTTTAAAAAAAGAAAAAAGAAATATCTGTTTGTCTAAGGATTTAAAATAAATAATAAACTATGGTAACTATACTGGTATTATCCATTCATAAAATTTATTATAAAATGTTAATGCTAGTAGCTTAGCATGTTTTACTCTGTGATTCATAAACAAGAAACAGTCTTTTGAAAACTGCTTTATAGTAATACAGATTAAATAAATGCTTTAAGAATGGGCTTCCAGTCTTTACATTATTATGCATTTTTGGTTTTGTTTACTGAGTCCACGAAGTGAAATACATTTCAGTGGCCAGTGCTCATCTGCAACTTTTACATTCCACTGAATTTTTACACCAGGGAGCTCAGGAGAATATTCAAGAATATTCTATTAAATTTGGTCTTAAAATCCCATTGTATCTGGCAATTTGAAACATAGACTAGTTACTTTCCCTTAGTTAAAACAAATTTTTGGTGTTTGGATAGCAGGATAAAGAATACCAAGACAGTCAGTAAATTATCATGGAAAGTGCAAAAGCTTTGAAATTAACAGGCCCTGGCTTAGATTTCTTATCTTCAAATTATTAGCTATGTCAACTAAGGCAAATTACCTTAATTCCCTACACTCTGTGTATTGATCTGGAAAAAGGGGGCAATCAATCCTGTCATTCATGGTTGTAATGAGCAGTAATGTATCTAATATGTGTCACAATGACTAGTCTAGAGTCTGACTATGGGATATACCATTTACTTTCATGTCTACTTTCACCAGTGAGTATAACATTCATTTTATAGGTTATGACATATAAATATGAACACAGATATACATACATATTTGCCATTTATAGAGTACATATGCTTGTGCATGCACATAAACTTTTGTATAAATGAGTAATGGGATTAGAATTTAACAAACGTAATTATAACAGAGAGAGGCAAAATAACATAATACTGATAGCTAAGAACACAAATTTTGCAGATGGATATAAATGAGATGTGCTTCTGGTTCTACTTCTTTCTTGCATTATTTTGAGCAAGTTACTCAACCATTTCAGTTTCATTTTCTTCATAGTCAAGTCCATATCTACATCATAGATTCATTGTTGGAATAAAGTAGAAAATATATAAAAGAATTTTCACAGCTGTCAATATGGAGGAAGTGATTGGTAATGATAATTATATTTTACAGATTTCTTGAAAAAGGTATTCAATATAAAATATCAGATCAGAGTGCCTGTTGCATGAAATTATAACAACTATTCACAATAAGGAAGATCAAAAATGGAACAGCAAATGGATTTTCAGCTTCAGCCCTTTGACTTTAAGGTTGAAATTTAAGCCTCCTCACCTGTTTTTTTAGAAATTTTCAAAGTATAATAATATTCTGAGTGGCAGGATACCTATGTTTTAACCCAAGCTTTCTTAAATTTTATCAGTATGGACATTGGGAAGAGTCATCTCTGTAAAGGAAGTTGTAAAGGAAGAACTTTTTCTTTGAATAAATAGAAAGTATTACTATTTAGTTTTATAAAATATAAGTTACCCTAAAGGCTAATGTTTTGTTTTTAATATAGTTTGTTTTCAAGTGTTCAAATTGAATAATGGCTGAATTAATGAAAAATATATTAAGGGCATTTCAAATGTTTTGCCATTACCAGAGTTTGCAAACCTATTAAACATTTTATACTTACATGATAATTTCTGATTTTTATTGAGAGTGTTGTCAGGATACATTCTTTTAAAGTCCCGTTTGTCACTATAACTATAGCAAAGAGAAGGAGTGATAGTGTGTGATAGTAATAATATCAGGCAAGATTCTTGGTTGCAAATAGCATAAACAAAAATTTAAATCAGAAAAAGAATTAATCAGGAGGTTATGGAATAGATTGCAGGAACAGATGGAAAACCCTGGAACTGGGCAAGAAGCAAGGGAGGGGAAACAAGGTTATTATCTTATAGTGCTTCTGAATATGTGCTCTGGAGCCAGACTGCCTGGTTTCGAACCACAGCTCCACTTCCTACATGATCTGTGATCTTGGGCAAATAATTTATCTCTGTGCACTAGTATTCAGATCCCTAAAATAAGACTGTCCTTAGAATTAATTAACATATTTAAAATACATGAGAATTGTTCAATAACTCTTCAGAAAAAAACAAACTGATTTAGGACCATGGCCATCATCATTATACACCATGACACAGTCATTGTAAAACCATTATTGCTGTCCTTTTCAATTTGCATCCCTTCCCAGTGTTCATGAAGCATATTTGGCTTTGCCTGGATTGAGAAAATGTCAGAAATTTCCCCCCATTTGTTCCCAGAGGGAGGTATGATTTCCTAAAATCAAGAAGATTTATATGTTAAATAAACAGCCAAACATTTTGAAAATGTCCTTTTTAGTTAGGATTACCATATGTCCTGGCTACCTAAAGAGAGGCCTTGTTTACAACTGATACCCCACACAGTAAAACATATGTTCCTAGAATAAGTGTCACCATTTGGATGATAAACAATATGGCCTAGCTAACCATCATTCACTCCCTTTGGCTATTCTAAATTTGTACACTTCCCCCTTCCCCTACTTATTGTTCTATTGTGGGGTGGGGAACTCACTAACATAATACAATTTCACTTTTAAAAACAAAAATTCATTCACTCTCTTTAGAAAACAAAACAAAGACTATATTGTCTATTTCTGCATTTATCTCTAAGGTATGGATTTCTGGCTGTTCTCTTTTCTATTTATTTCCCATCTTGTCTCAATATTCCATTAGTTATGGAATAAATTATATCACCACCACTCCTGATAAAACACACATACATACATACAGAGGAAAGGGAGAGAAGTACATGTAGAATCTAGGTTTCTTATTTCTATGCTTGATTATAAGGCTGAATTTGGTGTGTATGACTTGCTTTCTTCATTAACCAGTAAACCTCCAGTACATTGTTACTCTACCTTCAGGGTATACCTCAGAAACTACTTGAATTTCATGCATGAGGACTCAAAGGTGTTTTCCGGTTTAGGGTAAAAAGAGCTTCAGTTGATGAACATGGTAATTACATATGGAATATACCATAGAATTCTGATCCTACAAAGTGTTTTCCATTGGTACTAAAATAAGTTTTGATATTCCACAGAGGGTATATGGTAAGAGCATCAGATTTGTTGGTAGTACACCCAGTGCTTTACATCTTTTATTATAGCATATATTATTTGTTCAGTAGCAATGACATACAAATATGTGATTATACAGTTCATTTAATATATGTACATATAGTGGAGCAAGTAGATTCAGAAACAGCAAGAAAAATATATCTATTAATTAACAAAAGTCTGTTCCATTAACCACAACTCACTACACTTTCCATGATTTGAGAAATCAATTTACCACTGTGTAATTGATAGGCATTGCAAGCCAAGATTCTACATCGGGGCTCAAGTTGTTTTCAGGATGGATGAACTGGACACTGAGAGGTGGTGGTATCTGGGTCACACTTGATGAGAAATGTCTAATCTACTGTGTCATAAACACATTTCTATCTCTGAGGCCTTGATCACGTTACTCAATAAGGAAATACTAGGATAACTAGGAAAAGATACTTTCATTCAAAAATCTACTGCCTTGTTGCTGGGAAGAAGACATGGCCAGACATGTGATTATATACCAATCCATTGGCTGGAATCAATAGTTTGCCTGAATGATCAAGGACTTAGAAGGAACATGATTATTAAATTGGTGACAAGTGAATTTGGGAAAGAGTTGTAAAGATAGAGCTGCTAAATAGACAAAAATCATAAAGATATTTGTATTCTATGAGAGAATTCATCAAAAGATGACCTTAGCAAAGGAGAATTTTAATAACTTTATAGATAGGATGACCTTTTATGTGGGTACCACTCAACATTTTCCCCACAGCTAACTCTGTCATCACTCAATGGGTAGCAGTTGAATGGGCTTGGCAGCCTTTCCAATGCTGACCAGTCTGTAGCCACTGCTGAGCACCCAATCTGCCAACAGCAAGGACTAACATTGAGTCCTCCATATGGCACCTTTCCTCAGGGTGATCAACCAACCAGCTACCAGGTGGCAGAATGATTATATTGTACTTCTGTCACAGGTGGCCATATTTGATTGCTACTGAAATAAATGTTTACTCTGGGTAACAACACACCTTCTCTCCATGCTGTGTTTCTATGAAAACTACCAACCATAGAGTTACAGAGTGCTTTATGCACAATCATGGCATTCCACGCAGCATTGCTTGTGATCAAGAAACTCATCTCACAATGAATGAAATGTGACAATGGGCCCATGCTCATAGAATTTACCAGTCTTACCATTATCTCCAATGTGCTGGAGCAACTGGCTTGATTGAATGGTGGAATGACCTTTTGAGGACTCAGATAAAGCACCAACTCATTGATAATACTTTGCAAAGCTAGGACAAAGTTCTCTAGAGGCTGCATGTGCTCTAAATTACCATCCAATATAGGGTAACAATAATTTTGTTAAAATTAATCTTTTTCAAATTCCAATTGTCAATAAAAATGTTTGTCAATTTGCCCTCACTCATAATTGAACAAATTATTTTCATTAACTTCAGCTTCAAAAATATATTTGTTATAAGCTATCATATATAAATTATATGTAGTAAGGAAAAATCTTAAACAGTTATGTGGCAGAGAGTCATAAAAATTGCATTGCATAATAAATTCCAGAAATTACATTACTGTCAATATTTTTGTTTTCTTAAGGTTTATTCTACTAGCTTTCAAGTGTCTTCATGAAAAAAAATGAACAGAAATAAAAATTATTTTAACTGATCACATAGAATTAATTAATGTTATTTGATTTCTATTTCTTCATATTTATGTCCATTGTTATGATTGTTTACTTCAAATCAACTCTTTAAACACAAGACTAGATAGTGTCATAGGATTTGGAGATATGGACTATACTGCGAGAAAGTCTAAGAGATCACAAAACTTTATAAACATTTTCCATAAATGATTGACTAGCTGAGCTAGTGTTTTTGAAGGATACATGTAAAACCGGACATTTTCTAACTTAACATTCATGTAGAACGTAACATTTATTAAATAATAAGCAATAAAAGTATTCAAATTTGAACTAAGCCAAAGTGAGTAGGATTGAGGGAGGGAGGCAGGGGTGGGTAGGGCAGAGGTCAGTGGAGGGGGAAAAATGGAGACAACTGTGCTTGAAAAACAATTAACAAAAGAAAAACTATTCAAATTTGATGTTTAAAGATTTATTATTAAATTCAAGAGAAAATTGTGATTATTTACAACTTAGACTGATAAAATATCTGGGGCAGGAGAACTTTTTAATCATAAACTGGAAACTACCCATGCCATACTGTGAAGCAGAATTGAAACTTCATTGTCATTTGAACTCACAGCAATTCTGCTTGGACCATTAAGGCCATTACAGCTCTTGCCTCTTGTGGGTAAGTCCTAAGATTTTGGCTTCTTTTTATTAAACACTCCCAATACTAATGCTTTTAGGGAAGCATGTATGCCTTGGCAGCATGCATCTATAGTCTCTTTTGATGGAGGTTTATATGATCTCTTGATAAAATAAATGATGATTAAATAGATCACAACACTGATACTCTAGCATTTCCAAATTCCAAAGTTATCACATCCTTTCTACCTTAAATGCAATGAATTTCCATCATTGTATCCCTCATGGGTTTCTATTGAGCTTAATTTTTAGCCAACAAGCTTACTAAACAACGAGAAACATGTCCAGCACTTCAAGATAATCTACTCTTTGGGTAAAGATCCACTTTGAAATATTCACCTTAATTTAGATCTTTTACTCAATGTTTGAGCACCCTCAGAATCCATGCCTATAAAATTTTTCACAAATATTGCTGATATAAATAAGCCTAGCAATTCCATTTCTATGTCTTTTTTTTCCTGAGTATACTTAGTTCCTATTTTAGGCTTAACTTTGGCTCAAGATTTAGCTCTGCAAATAATAAAAACTGGGTAAGTAAAGTGTAGGATGAGAATTGTATGAAAAAGCTGCTAAAACAAGAAATTGACACATTTGTAAGTTATTGATATTCTACTATATTTCTTGAGCTTATTTATTAAAAGTTTACTAACTCTGCTTCCACTTAAGAAACTTTCGAGATAAAGAAAGGTTTTTTAAAGGTTAAGTTATTGAGCAGGAAAAAATGAAACTGACCAAGGAGACAGTTATATATAGGAAGATTCTGAGAATTCAGAGATTGTAGCCACTGGACTCAATATTCCTAATGCAACTCTGCAGATATATATAGTGACACTTGTTGGACTATTAAAATATCAGATGCAAATCTTATTTTTTCTTTACACTATCCACTCAAGTTTTAAACTCTTCTGTGGTTAATACACACATAACTTACTTTGGGACATTGATTTCATTCTGAATGCCAACAAGTTTAGGAAGGAAAAGACTACACACTCCAGTTTTTTTTTTTTTATTTTAGTTTATTCAGTACAGTTTCTATCCTTTATTCCCATTCCAGACTGCCCACCCATTCCTCCTCTCCTCCCTCCCCTTTCCAACCCCTCTAGTTTTGTCCATGTGTCCTCTATATTTGTTCCTGTAAACCCTTCCCTTCTCCCCTGAAATTCTCTCCCCTCTGGTCACTGACTACTTGTCCTCTATTTCAGTGTCTTTTGTTATATTTTACTTGTTTCTTTGTTTTGTTTTTGAGGTTCCTGTTAAAGGTGAGATCATATGGTATTTGTCACACTCCAGTTTTTGTAGCGAGATCATGGGACTCCATGTACTGTGGTATCTTATACAAATGAGACAAGCAAGCTGGGAGGATTGGAAGACAAAAAAGTGACAAATTACTAGACATGAGCACAGAATTTTATCATAAGTCAATATTATACAATCTCCATCTCTTCTCCATCTCCAGTCTCCAAAGCAATTTAATTTGAACAAGAATAATTATACTATGAAATTGCTTGCCTTTAAAAAGATAGATGATTATTTTTGGGGATTTGAGTATTTGAGTATTGAGTATTTGGGGTTTATTTATTCTTTACTTTTTTACCTTTTTCCCATTATTACAACTTTTGAAACATGTTTACATTCCTAATATTTTATTCAATATTTAAATAAAGATCCTTCATATTAAACATTTTACTCTTTATAAATCTAAACATAATGCATGCCTTATGGTTAAAGTTTTAAAAACCACAATAACTATATCATTCTTACAACTTATAATTTTATATATTTTTCCACTCTACATATTTGAATAGTAAACCAGTGTTTAATAGATGCAATAGGTTCTAGAATCTTGTTGAAGATGACTTTAAAAAGCAAATTTTTAATTTTATTCCATTTCTTATTTTGCAAGAGTTATATATTTAGTGAGAGCTATTTCTTCTGATAATTTATGAGTTTTTGACTACCTGTTCATAAATGTTATAATTCTTCTGTCATCTATTTGTGCTGGGAATTATATGTATACCAGTGTTTTTTATCTCTGGCTGTAATTTGGTTCACTTGGGAAAGTTTTACAGTATACTGATGACCCAGCACTATTCCTGAACCAATTGATGTTAATGGGGCTCAGGGAAAAATTATGTATATATCTGTATCAAGCAGAAATATGCACTCAATGTGGCTTGCCCTCAAATGTATGCCAGGAGTATAGTAGGACCTCCATCCAAAGGTAGATTTTCTTCCAGGTAATAATGGTTGCAAGTAGGGCAGATAAAAAAAATTCAAATATCAATTATTTTAAGAATAGCAAAAGAATCTATGCACCTCAATTTTCATAGCAGCACAATTTACAAGAGCCAAGTGCTGGAAGCAACCTAAGTGCCCATCAGTAAACGAGTGGATCAAAAAACTGTGGTACATTTACATGATGGAATACTACACAGCAGAAAGAATGAAGGAGTCCCTACACTTTGCAATAGCATGGATATAACTGGAGAGCATTATGCTAAGTGAAATAAGCCATGAGGTGAGGGACAAATACCATATGATCTCACCTATAAGTGGAACCTAATTAACAAAACACCTAAGCAAGCAAAATATAACCAGAGGGACATTGAAATGAAGAACAAATTGACAGTAACAAGAAGGGAGACACAGAGGGATAATGGGGGAAAATTGGGGAAGGGTCATCAAGGAACATGTATAAAGGACACATGGACAAAGCCAAAGGGGGTAGGTTTGAGGGTGGGAAGTGGGGAGAGGTAGGTTGGGGTGGCATGGTGGGGGGAAAAAGGAGACAACTGTGCTTGAACAACAAAAAAAATTATAAAATAAAAAAATTTTGAAAAGAATAACACATTCTAAGTATATCCTATGACTTACTTTTAGTAATTTTATTTAGCAATTTTCTATGTAAGTGTTTATTAATTGAAGTCCTTGAGTAAATGTAAAGTCAACAATATACTTGGTGCCATTCTACTTTTGAATGCAAGTGAAACCAAATACTTTTGGGGAAAATGTTTTATAAAATTAAAATCCATCTACATTATGACATAATGTAATTGCTACAATAATTATGACTCATAATATTCTACTACCATAGAATATTCAGTGGCAAACCAAAATATTCATGTTTAAATTATATCATATTGATTTTTATTGTATTCGCCAGTTTTCTCATGCCATGAAAAATTTCCTAGAAGTGTTAAAGTATACTTAAATATGTTTTATTAATTTCATGATATTTTAGCTAATCTTAAAAATACTTCATATTGTATTTGCATATTTTATGATCAATGATACATTAGAATATTTATTTTAACATTTCCAGATTTATATTAGACAGTCTAGACCAACTGTTGGTATAGATTTCATAATATTGGATAATATTATTTTTTTAAGATTTTATTTATTTTTTTTTAGAGAGAGGGGAAAGGATGGAGAGAGAGAGGGAAAGAAACATCATGTGTGGTTGCCCCTCACATATCCTCAACTGGGGACTGGCCTGCAACCCGGGCATGTGCCCTGACTGGGAATTGGACTGGTGACCCTTTGGTTTGCAGGCCCGCACTCAATACACTGAGCGACATCAGCCAGGGCAATTATTTTTCTTTCTTCTGATTTTTTATGGGGACTTCTGGCCAAGATGGAGGCATAGGTAGACACACTGTGCCTCCTTGCACAACCAAAATAGGGTCAGCAACAAGTTAGAAACAAGATAACAACCAGATCTGACAGAAAATTGAACTGTATGGAAGTCAGACAATCAAGGAGTTAAAATATACACATTCATCCAGACTGGTAGGAAGGGCGGAGTCAGGCAGACTTTAGGAGAGGGGTTGCGACACAAAAGCAGTGGCACCAGACGCATAAAGCATCGCAGGCGCATAAGGCATCCTGAGCGCAAGCCCATAGCAGGCGGACCCTGGGCTCGCAGGTGGCTGGCAGACCCAGCAAGGCAGTGACTGTGAAGGAAGGCACTGTGCGTAGGGTGCCTGGTTGTCCGGGTGATCCCACATTTATGCACAGATAGACCAGGCAAAATTGGGCAGTGGGAGGGACCGCATGGCCCAGGGTCCCAGCCCTGGGAAATAGAACCTTGGGACACTGATTGAAAACACCTGTGGGGATTGGAGCACAGGGAGAGACTCCCAGCCCCCCAGGAGGCTGATTTTTTACTTAAAATTTTATACATGTAATATTAGACCTAAAACACAAGAGTTTTCCTATACACTAGTGGAAGCTTTCTATATCCATGTGACGTTTTCTGATTTGGTGTCAGAAAAAAATTGTTTTGAAAATAAACACTGTGTCTTTTTTCCTCAAACCAGTGTTTAAAGTACTTTATCTCATATTTTATTTCAATTGTACACCTTGAATTTGATGCACTGATTTGTCACCCAGAAAGTTACAGAATAAATATTTTAACATAAAAATATTCTTAGACTATAAATCAACTGTAGTTTACTCAAGGAAATTTCAAATATCCTTCAACCATACTGTAAACTAAATATTCCCTACTAATTTCCTCATGTTGTTTTTCTTTCTGTCTTAATTTACAAATGCTTCTATATACTTAACATTTAATGACCTTTTAGAAATGAATTGTGTTTGAGAAATAAAATCTTTGGGGAAATAATTTATTATAATGATTTGTTCATATAGTTATTTGAAATCATTTCTAACTAAATGAGGAAAATATTACATGGAAGGACAACTATTTTAAAAATTGTCAAGGCTAACATAAAACAAATATCTTCATTTTTAGCAATGTCTTGCTAAATGTCTAATCTTACATTTTAATCACTTTGATCAAACATTGCCAGACTTAAAACAGATATGGAGTCATAGAATAACTTGTGTATATATTGCATTACTGCTTCCCTGTATCCAGTTTAAGAAAATATGAAAATCCTGTTTGGTTCAATCAAGCTTCAATAACATTAACACTCTCATTTTGTTAATGCATTTCAATAAGCAGCAGAGTGATGTAATCAACACTTATCCAACATCTATTTATAATAATGAGCAGAATCTAAACATATGTTTTCAGAAAAATAATATATAAATGATACTTATATTACAAATAATGAAAAACAGATTTCAAGTAAAGAGAAAAATGAAAGAAGAAAAGTTGTCACTGAGGACATAGAGTTAATAGGCACATTAGACCATTAAGGTCTTACTGTGGTCTCAGCTTCATTCATTTACCGAGATGCTGTTCTTTTTGATCTCTTACTACCTATTGTTTATGCATCCTATTATGCTGCATGAAAGAATGTCAGTGGCATGCATGGCTTTGTTTCTATGATATTTCAGACAATGTGAATAAACAGGAAGAATTTCAGATCAAATGTAATCTCACTTCTTTCCCTTTTTTATTCATTTATGCTAGTTCTTCACTTGTAGCAAGGCTTCCAACATCTTTTTTTAAGTTTTCATCACTAAATTCATGTTACCTCAGGTCTATAGGTAAATAAGTGCCTTGATGCATTGTCCTGATTTCCTGAAATCCTCAAGGAGGCATAGTGATTAAGTCTCTATTAGAATTTTTTCCACATTATTAATTTGGTGCAACTGAATTACATATGTGAACACAAATGCTGAAGTTCATGCATTAATAACTTTTTACATTAGTAGATAAGCCATACAAGGAATTGATCATAATGAAAGACAACTCCAGAAGACAAAGAGAAAATGCCACATTCTACTTTAGATGAATCTGGATAGAAACTTTACCCACATTTCCATATAATGTTAAAATTGCCAAATGGAATTTAATTGTCATCACTTCTGCTTCCCACATTCCTGGATCATGGAAGCAGTTCCAGTGGAGATGCAATGGTTGATCTGGTTTAGTTTTAGTGAAAAGTTGGCTTTTACGTATTGTGCAAGTCATGACTCAAGTTCAAAGAGAGAATTAAGAATTCTAGATACAGCTTGATTTGCACCTACATCTTTAAAAGATGGGAAACACAAAGCATTGCCATTCTTTTGAGACTGATATGCCCGTTTTTATTTACCTTCTAGGTCATAATTTTGTTCCTGGCATACTCATTCTACAGCATGACTTTGTCAATCTATTTTATTTTTACCATTTCAAAGGATTTCAGAGAACTGATTACTTCTCAACAACGGTGTCAAAACTTTGGTGCCTCTGTGCCACACTGGAAGAATAAGAGTTGTCTTGGGTCACACATTAAATACATTTTGACACATAATCACAAAAAAATCTCATGTTTAAAGTAAATTTATGATTTTGTGTTGGGCTGCATTCATAGCCATCCTGAGCCATATGTGGCCTGCAGGCCACAGATTGAACACCCCTGAATTGTAAAACATAGAAAAGTGACTTTTTCATAAACATTGATTTCTGATAGACTTGTGGTATGAAAGGCCATAAGATGAAAGAAGCAATGATTTAACTCTACACAACTAATAATCATAGAACACTTATTCCATATTAGTTGATACTAATGTTCAAAATAAGAGTGAAACAAATAATTTTCAGTAATTTTATAGTTTGAAAGTTGAGGTATAAGATAAAAGAAGAAAACAAAGTATAAAAATAACTATATATGCAATAAGTTAGGGTAAAATGTTTCCATAAAATGCCAATAATTTGAGATGTAATAAACACTTTCATACAGTTCTAATTAATAGCACATGTCTCAAAATGTAAAGGCTGAGAAACATTTTACGGGAGAGACAATTAACTTATAACTGCTTAAATCTTAAATATCTGTATGGGTTTCCACAAATATTACTTCCTTGGAATCTAACACTACTTCTCTCACTGTACTAGTAGATACAATTGTCCCTGTTTCAATTAAAAAAAATGACTGAAATTGTTGTGTATGTGTCGTGGTGGCTGGGCGGGGGGTGATATCCCAGCTACAAAATATGACTCATAACTGCATCTTCTAATCTGGAATTGAAACTGGACAAATCAGGTGATGGTATGGTGAAAGGAAATTAATTTCTAGGTAAGGAATATTTTACCTAACCAGGTGGAGTCTAGATATTTTGGAAATGTTTAAGCAGAGTCATGAAATTATCAAGCTGACATAAAATATTTTGGAAACAGATCTTGAACAGGTGGAGAAAAGAATCAACCTGAAGATGTGAACTATTATCGATGTAATTATAGAACCCCACACCAATTTTGAAATAGATGGGTTAGATATGGATTAATTTCAGCCTTTATAAGAAAGATCTAAGCCTTTTTGAAAATATATTTTACTAATTATGCTATTATAGTTGTCCCATTTTTTCTCCTCTTTATCCCCACTCTGCCCTGAATCCCCCCATCCTCCAGCATTCCCCCTACCTTATTTCACGTCCATGGGTCATACATGTAAGTTCTTTGGCTTTGTCATTTCCCATACTATTCTTAACCTCCTTCTGTCTATTTTGTACCTACCATTTATCCTTTTTATTCCCTGTACCTTCCCCCCATTCTCCCTCTTTCCCTCCCTGTTGATAGTCCTCGATGTGATCTTCACTTCTGTGATTTTGTTTCTGTTCTAGTTATTTGCTTAGTTTTTGTTTTTTTAGTTCAGTTGTTGATAGTTATGACTTTGTTGTCATTTTATTATTCAGAGTTTTTTATCTTCTTCTATGTCCCTTTAACATTTCATATAATTAGGGCTTGGTGGTGATGAACTATTTTAACTTGACCTTATCTGGGAAGCACTTTATCTGCCCTTCCATTCTAAATGAAAGCTTTGCTGGATAGAGTAATCTGAGATGTAGGTCCTTGACTTTCATGACTTTAAATACTTCTTCCCAGCCCCTTCTTGCCTGTAAGGTTTGTTTTGAGAAATCAGCTGATGGTCTTATAGGAATTCCTTTGTAGGTAACTCTCTCTTTTTTTCTTGCAGCATTTAGGATTCTCTCCTTCTCTTTAATCTTGGGTAACTTAATTATGATGTGCCTTTGAGTGTGCTTCCTTGTATCCAATTTCTTTAGGACTCTCTGGACTTTCTGGACTTCCTGGAAGGCTATTTCCTTTGCCAGACTGGTGAAGTTTTCCTTCACTATTTATTCAAATAAGTTTTCAATTCTTGCTGTTGTTCTTCTCCTTTGGGCACCCCTATAATTTGGATGTTGGAATGTTTCAGGTCATCCCAGAGGTTCATAAGTCTCTCTTCACTTTTTTGAATTCTTGTTTCTTCATTCTATTCTTGTTGGATGTTTATTTACTCCTTTTGTTCCAAATCGTTGATTTGAGTCCTGATTTCCTTCCCTTCACTGTTGGTTCACTGTATATTTTGCTTTATTTGACTTTGGGTAGCCATCATTTCTTCCTTCATTTTTTGACTGAACTCAATAAATTCTGTGAGCATCCTAATTACCAGTGTTTTGAACTCAGCATCAGATAGGTTGTCTGTCTCCTCGTCACTTAGCACATTTTCTGGAATTATGACCCATTCTTTCATTTGGTCCATTTTTTTTCCTCCACACATCTGTTAAGTTGTAAGGGGGCAAAACCTTACATATTTGCCAGGGTGGGGCAACCCTCTTGACTGTGTTATAGTGCTCTGTTGGGGAGGGGGCCAAGGAGAGAACAATGCCACTTGCTGGCTCTGCTCTAGCTCAACTTTCCAAAAACCTCTCCTTTGAGACTGGGAGTTTCTCTCACATTCACAGCCTCCACATTATTTTGCTGATATAGATTTTGAGTCTTTAGTTTTCCGGCAAATCATCCCCTCCTCACCCATGGTCTGCTGTCTGGCCGTGGGGCCTCTCCACCTGCCCGGCTGCCCATCTCTGCCCCCGCTACCAGTCTGGGTGAATGTTTATTTAATACCTTGGTTGTCCAAGTTCCATGGAGTTTGCTATTCTGGCAGTGCTGGTTGTTTATTGTTTTTAAATTGGTTGTTATCCTTCTTTTGATTGTGTGAGGAAGGAAAGCATTTCTACCTATGCCTCCATCTAGGCCACAACCCCCTAAGTCCTAATTAACTGAAAGTTTGATATGAGTTGAGAGAAGGTGTTGAGGCCAAAAATTCAAATATGAGTGAAGCCCACATTGTGAGAAATGGGAAGTCAACTGAACACATATCACATACAACTAGTGTTCACTCTTTGAGAGGGATGTTAACAAACTTAAACACATTCAGAGGAGAAGAATAAAGATGCATTAGGAAATCAAAGTCTGTGAGGGTTATTTAAAAGAACTGAGGAAGGCTTCTTGAAAAAGACATAAATTAGTTGAGACTGAGTTGGGGAAGGATTGACAGGTGTGAAATAGGTTATTTTTTAAACCTTTGGGGAACATTATATGAAAATGCATTTAATATATTCTGTGGTTCTTGAAAGCAGAACACGAATTGCCAAATGTAGATGACAATGACCACTTTTCTAAGAATCATGTTATTTATCTAGCAGTTGAAATCACTGATGAAGCTATGCAGTCATGTAATACGAAAAATAGAGACTTTTTTTGAAGATGCAAAATTTAAGAAACACTATACATAAGACAATGGCACCTCAGCCCCCTTCAAAGTAAGCATCTCGGGACCTCATATATTTTCAATCACCATCAGCTGCCCCGATGTATTTTCCTGAATCTCTTCCTTTTCCAAGGTGATTTTAGTTTGAGAGAAAAAAAAAAAAAAAACAGAAGTCACAGGGCACCAAATTTGGGTTGTAGTGGGGCAGAGTCCCCTGAGTGATTTGATGTTTTGCCAAAAAATTCTGTATAAGATGTAATGCATGAGCACATGTGTTGTCCTGATGAAGCTGTCAATCACTATTTGGTCATGACTGCAGCCTTCTGAATCATCCAAAATAGTTTTCACAGCAGACTGTTCAAGTTTAACATATGCAAAACTTGATGCATATTTGTTGCTCTACTCACTCAGTAATATTGAATGTGATATACACAGAGTACCCATGCTCACTCAATGGTGTCTACTGTTCCCCCAATGACTAGTACAGTGAAGTCATCATTGTTCACACATGCACATTCCAGTCCACTTTCCTTGGCTTCCAGGTTACATTGATGTCATACGAACCATTCTCATTATGTTAACAATGGCTGGAACTTTTCTGGACAGACTATAATATATATTTATATATTTTTATATGCATATATATTTATATACATATTATATACATGTATATACATATCTCACATATATATACACATTTTTTATGTATAGCAAAATAGAGCTTTCCTCTGGATTACCTTGAAAGTCCATTCTGACCAAGATTCTATTATTTCGTTAATTATATGTTCATCCTTGTACAATAATATAGATATGGTGCTACAGGTTGATTAGCACCTACATAAGGAATTAAGGCTTTGCTTATTGCTCTAAAGTATATAAAATAGTATAAATGCAATTTAGGCACTTAAAATACTGATATTGTGAAACATAGAATTGTATAGAATAAAAACATATCTAGCTTCACCTTATGCAGTTTCACAAAACATGTGAAGATGTTTGGAGGGAAAAAGTTGCCTTGAAAGACAATAAAAGCAACAAAACTTAATGTTAACTTTGGAAGTGGGGTAAGTTTAGTATAACATTTTAGTTATATATTCACAATAGGTATTTGTTCAATGTATAAACGTCTGAATGATTAACCAAGCAAGCAGCATGTTTCTAATACTTCAGTGAGATTTCTAAATGGACAGCTCAGAGTAGTATAAGAAAAGCTCTAATAGTACTGGGAAACATAGCCCTAGGTTTCAATTTCTTTTTGACATGGTCCCAGAATCATTTATTGAAATTATTTTACTTGGGTTCAGTGCCACTGTGAAATGTCACCAAATCCATGGAGAGAGAGCTGGGATTTTTGATCTTGAGCTTAATCAAGCTTACTATGGGAGGCAGCTGGTCTATAATAGAAAAGAAAAGTCTGGCTGTTTTGGGTGTGGGCATTGCTTTTATAATTGCAGCAATGTGCTGGCTTGGCATATCATCAAATATTCTTTTTGAACCTGTCTGATCATTTCCAGAGAGGGGAGGTTCTATTTTGTTATGGTTCATTGGCTATCATTTAGAAAAATGCATGCATTTTAATGGAATGGCTTCTGATGCTGGGTGTTTTTAGTCATGTCTAGAAGGGGCTGTTAAATAGGGCCATGCCAAAAGCGAATGGTAATACTCTATCTAGTAAGGTAAGAAAAATAAATGGGCATTTTTGGAGCAGAAGTTACTTTTGAAATTACTTAAGTTAGGAATCACACATAAAGGCAAGTTAAGTCTTGAGAGAGATCAAAAGCGTGAATTCTACTTGTTTAAATCCCTCAGTTATTCCAGGGATCAGTCATGCTCATTGGTCAAAATTCTCTTTTAATTTTGACAGTACTTTATTCATCACTCTACTTTTAAACCTACAAATTGGATGTGCTAATATATAATGTTGCTTTTAAAAGCACTTGACATAAAATGTCTTACTATATAAAAATTCCTATCTTACATCTTTGGACTAAAAGATAAATATATCCAATTACATAACATCAGACAGTCAACTATTAAGGAAACTAGTGTAAAAATTATCCACCCTCCCAAGGTAAAAAGAACACCCATGCAAAATCATCAAATAATTCTTGATACCCAAAATATTGAAATATGGTGAAGAGCTGCTGAGGAAAATTCCCCAGGCTGGAGATTTTCCAGAATCTATTAGTCTTTCTAACCCTTCATTTTAAGTATTCATTGAATTTAGGGATGTTCTGCCATTATCATTGGAGTAGAATGTAAATTAATGTTTTTCTTCTCTTGATTTGTGTAAGTTCATGTAAAGAAATGCAGTAAAGAGGGATTTGCATGAGTAGAATGCTATTTTTTTCATGTGAAAAGAAACAAAAATATAGGTAGTAGAGGGCTTGTGCAACAGCCTGTTGAAATTTTCAAAAACTCAAGTTCCTTCTAATTTCTTTCTTAGCTTGGAGCTTTTCACTCTCACATTAGCAAAATGACTGTTCCACCATGGATATCACATTTTTATTTCAGGCAGGGGAAAAATTAAGGGAAACATAGAGTAAAATGCAAAATCTCAAAAATTGTATGCAACTACTCATTTATCTATTAACCTATTATTGTTCTTACATGGTGACAAACCCTTTCTGTAAGGGATTCTGAGCAGATGAGCATTTTAAAGTGGGCACAATATAACTTCATTAAAAAATTAAGGATCTGTTAGTAAGCAAGAAGAAATGCGTGGATAGATACAGGAAACTGGAAGTACCTTCCATAGTTATTTAACTTTAAAGGGGAAATACATTCCTAACTGCATTAAGAAATATATTCCTAATTGTAAATAAGAATATTTAGAAAACCAGAAATGTGAAAGAAAAACAACAATTTATTAAAAGTTAACCGATAGCTACTTCCTGAAAAAAAGGCTGTTAATAATAATTAAATGTTTTTTCTCCCTTTCTTTTCTACTTGCTCTCTTGTTCTCTGCATACATTTTTGCTTCATTTTGGTTTTGTAAGCATAACATTAAAAAGATTATGCCAATTTGGTTTTAAAACTTAACTACTATAAATATTTTTGATACTAATAGCTAGTACTTTATTTTATGTTTAAGTATATTTTATTAATTATGTTATCAAAGTTGTCCCATTTTTTTATCCCCTTCATCCCCCTTGCCCTGCACCCCACTCCCTCCAGCATCCCTCCCTTAGTTCATGTCCATATAAGTTCTACGGCTTCTCCATTTTCTATACTGTTCTTAACCTCCCCTCTCTATTTTGTATCTACAATTTATGCTTCTTTTCCCTGTATCTTTCCCCTCATCCTCCCCTCCCCCACCCCACTCATAACCCTCCATATGATCTACATTTCTGTGATTCTCTTCCTCTTCCAGTTGTTTGCTTAGTTTGTTTTTGTTCTTTTGGGTTCAGGTGTTGATAGTTGTGAGTTTGTTGTCATTTTACTGTTCATAGATTTGATCTTCTCCTTTTTCTTAGATAATTCACTCTAACATTTCTTATCATAAGGGCTTGGTGATGATAAACTCCTTCAACTTTACCTTGTCTGGGAAGCACTTTATCTGCCCTTCCATTCTAAATGATAGCTTTGCTGGATAGATTAATCTAGGATGTAGGTCCTTGCCTTTCATGACTTCAAGTACTTCTTTCCAGTCCCTTCTTGCCTGCAAAGTTTCTTTTGAGAAATCAGCTGATAGTTTTACAGGAACTCCTTTGTAGATAACTCTCCTTTTCTCTTGCTGCATTTAAGATTTTTGCATCTTTAATCTCAAGTAATTTAATTGTGATGTATCTTGGTTTGTTCCTCCTTGGATCCAACTTCTTTGGTACACTCTGAACTTCCTGGACTTGCATGTCTATTTCTTTCACCAGATTAGGGAATTTTTCCTTCATTATTGTTTCAAATAAGTTTTTAATTTCTTGCTCTTCCCCTTTTCCTTCTGGCAGCCCTATGATTCGGATGTTGGAGAACTTAAAGTTGTCGCAGATGTTCCTAAGCTTCTCCTCATATTTTTGAATTCTTGTTACGTCATTCTGTTCTGGTGGGTTATTTATTTCTTCATTCTTTTTCCCAAATTGTTCAGTTGAGTTCTGGTTTCCTTCCCTTCACTGTTGGTTCCCTGTATATGTTGCTTTATTTGCCTTTGGGTAGCCACCATTTCTCCCTTCATTTTTTGACTGAGCTCAATCAATTCTGTGAACATCCTGATTACCAGTGTTTTGAACTCTGCATCTGATATGTTGGCTATCTCCTCACTGCTTAGTCCTTTTTCTGGAGTTTTGATCTGTCCTTTCATTTGTGTCATATTTCTTTGTTTCCATGTACTTGTTACATTGTAAGCGGTGGAGACTTAGGTATTTGCCAGGGTAGGGCAACCCTCTTAGTATCATTATGGCACTGTATGTGGGAGAGGGTTCAGAAAGGGAAAAATGCTGCTCATTTGGCTCTTGTCCCACTTTCAGTCATTTCCCCAGTAGCCACAAGCAAATTTAGCCGTTGCAGGTGGTTTCCTGCTGATGATTCCCTGGGTGGGCATTCTAGGACCCTTTGGCCCTTTCCCATGGACTCTTCTGTGAAACTGGCAGTTTTTCCTGCCACCACAACACGCACAGTGTTTTACAGCTAGAAGATTTGAAGCTTTCTTTTCCTGCACTGGACCCCTGGCTTGAGTGGCCTGTCTTGCTTCACAGTTGTTCCTCCCGGCTTATCTGCATGCAAATTAGGGGCAACCAGTTTCACCAGCTGCCACCTTGCTGAAAGTACTGCCTTGGCTGCTCATCTCCACCCCTTCTACGAGTCTGGATTAATGCTTCTTCTTTAACGCCTTGGTTATCGGGCTTCCATACAGTTCAATTTTCTGGCACTTCTGGATTTTTGTTTTTAAATTGGTTGTTGTCCTTCTTTTGGTTGTGTGAGAAAGTGAAGCGTATCTACCTAAGCCTCCATCTTGGCCAGAAGCTTCAATTTTATTTTTAATAGCTACTATTTTACAGTGGAATCTTTAAAAGCTACCACTTTCTATCATTTGTATATAGTTATATACTTAAGAAAATTCATAACAGAGATTGTTTCCATTTCTACTATTGATAATTTTTAAATCATATATATGTATGTATACATACATATATACTTCATGCTTATGTCTGATTATTTTTGTAAGATGCATATTGAAAGAGAAAATAAATCAGGTTATGTGTACATTTCCTGATTTATATGGGCTTTCAAAAAATATTTTTTTATTTACTTATTTTTAGACAGATGGGAAGGGATGAAGAAAGGGAGACAAACATCAATGTGTGGGTGCTTCTTGTGTGGACCTTTGTGGGGACCTGGCCCATAACTCAGGCATGTGCCTTGACTGGGAATTGAACCAGTGAACCTTTAGTTCACAGGCTGGCGCTCAATCCACTGAGCCACACCAGTAAGGGCTATAAGGGTTTTAATATGTAATAAAAATAACATTATAAAAGTCTACACTGGTTTATACTATTTCCTCACTATCTTTTTAACTCTCTTCAAAATCTTTGCTATTTAATAGGCAGAAGAAATAATCTCTTAATAATACTTTAATTATAATGTATTTATATACAGGAAAGGGTTATAATTTTTGTCTGTGTGAGGCAACTGACTCTTTATTTTAAAAATGACTTTTTCATGTTCTTTGTCTATCATTCTACTTTATAGCCATTTCCAAAAATTCACCCTCTTCTTCTCACCTTCATAGGCCACTTTTCAAGCCCCAAACTCTCTGCTTAGGTTATCAAAACATTCTTGCAATACCATTCTATCTTCACCTGAACCCAATGTACTTTTTATTTCTGAGGGAAATGATTGGCAAATTTGGGGATGAAACAAACTCATGTATTGAAAACACCATCTTCCTCAAAAATCACCTTTATACTTAAATTTCAATTTTATCTCTTATTATAGAATCACAGTAACTGTTCCAATATGACTTTGGATAGATCAGGATATAATTTGAGGTCATATATTTCTTCTTAAATCCTCAATAGAATACAATTGTTAAAACACATTTAGTAACTCAAAGATACCTTTGCATAGAATCACAAAATCTTGCTTTAGTCTTAGCTTTATTATTAGATTTGTGAAAAGTTTGAGAAAGTATCCCATAAATCATGTTTTTCTCTCTTCCAAAGATTATAGTTAATTGAAAGATTGACATAAGAGATCAGAAATTTTTAGTTAAAATCCCTGAGCTATTTCTAATAAAAGTTATATTGGAGAATAAGGTTTGGCTTTGTGGACACATTGGCACCCTAAGATGTGTCTCTTCAAGAACTCAAATATTCCCATTTCCTTTCTGACAGTCCTAGATGACAGCAAACCACTGAATTGATCACACTTTAAAAAACAAACTTGACTGTACATTCCTGTAGATATACTGGTAAGCCCAGCATAGCCTGAGCCTGTATGTCTGGTCTTATCTCCTATAACTCACCTATGAGTGGTGAGAGGAAGGCCAACCTTTATCTAAATTTTAGTCCCTGTGTTTGAATATGGATACAGAAGTTCAAGAAACCAGTGTTCTCCTTAATGCCTACAATGATCTCACTTGTCACCTTGGCCAAGGCTTTTACTACAGTTAGATTTAGATTTATCAGGTTAAGCAGAAAATAATACTACTTACCATCACTATAATTATAAGAATTTAATAATGCAATATACAAAGTAGTGAAACCCACTTTTGGGTTTTTCTGAACTGTAGGTTTGATCTAACATGCCAATTCTTTTTTTTAAGTGATTAATACTGAATAAATTAAGGATCAATATCAATACAAACAGCATTTGGGTACTTTTTCTTATATATACAATAAAATAAGTATGGTTATTTGCAGAGAATTAATATCATTTTTAAGATAAACTTTGATATTTAGACAAATCATTTGATATACTTAGTGTTTTGTATCTTCTTGGCAGTTTAACAAATGTCTTAATGTGTTTTCAAGTGAGTTGACTTTTTAGAGATAACATTTTTATTTGTTTGTTTTCAAGAAAACCATTTAATTTTGATGTTTCCCATATTCTTGTTTGACATTGACAACATCAACCTCTCATTCTCTATTTCTGCAGAGAGAAGGTAGATATTTTAAATGTTATTTCTAAGTCATCAGTATGGATGTGTGGGGTATTCCCTGACTAATCAAAGGGTTTCATACTCTAGTCAAAATTACATAAAACTGTTATTATTGCTCTTTTGTTTTGAGGCTGGGTTTACTATCTTTAATTTAGAAGATTTTGAATTATCTCCTCCTAAATTTTGTGAGATTTCTTAGAGGAAAGTTTAAGTAGCAAATTAAGGGGTTTTCCACTGTATGTTTTCAGAGTCTGTGTGCTATAAGGCCTGACACCTGCCCACATGTTCGAGAGAGATGCCCAGATACTCCTAGTGAAAGTTGCATGCATAAACTTCACTGACAACCTAAGGACCATGTAGAGCAGAGCTGTGTTCAGCAGAAGACTGGGGCATACAAGTATTTAACATGTTCTTGTGCAGTCATATAGTAAGTTGAAATATTTAAGTTTAGAGAACTAAGATCAGGAAGAGAAAATAGAAAGGGGTTTTACCCTACATGCAACCAAGCAGAGGAAAGACTACATATAATGTAAATTTCCCTCATGACTGAGAGCCAAGACCTAGAAGAGACTGCCTCAAGTCTGAGATACAACTATTAAAAGTTCTTAAAACATGAAAATGCTCATCATGATGGCAAAAATATGTTACTTTAATACAATTTTGAAATGTCTTAGTATTATCAGCCAAAAACACTTAACACAGCTTTGAGAAATGACTTACTAAGTACTATTAATCCAGAGTGGTGATATGCTACAGATAAGGCTTTTAGAATGCAGAGTTAATATTCAAATAAAAAAATCAGTATCTTAAATCATCAGCATTGTGAACAGACTTGGTAAAATTACTTTCTTACTCTTTATTTTCTTACTCTTTTGGAAATTAACTTGATCATTGATACAGCAAATAGTGTATTTATGCTATGATAACAGAAATAATAACTAATTTCATTCATTTTACTTTTTGTATAATCACAAGGGAGGCAGGCCAGCAAATAATTTGAATAAGTTGCTATAGTTTTTATTTATTAATAAAACGTATTACAATTTCTTCCTAAATGGAAATGGAATTTAAATTTGATGCTTCTTATCTTAAATTCTTAATGGTCATACCAAGTTTACTTTTGTTACATTACCCCAATCTTTACTTTCTTATCCATAAAAGCCTAGTCTAGACCATGATTAATTAATATATTTAGATTAATGAAATGCCTTTCTCATAGTACTCTGACTCTCTGGCTTCAAGCTTTTTTGACATTCAGCTAATCCTGTACTTATATATGTATGATCCAATCCAGAAGGGATAAATTATCATAAAACTGTTTTATTTTTACTACTTAAAATTACTTAAATCCAAGTATATCCTCACCTTTATTTCTGACACAGATATCTCATTTTTAATATAAATTTTATTTATTCATTACTAATTATTTATTCATAACCTCATATGATATGATCCCCACATATAGAATTGTTCTTCATTCCCTGCCCTTTGTTTTGTGTTCTCCCAGGCCATGACACCTTCCCCTACAGAATGATTTCCTTATTGAAGAGACTTTAATAAATTAATGAGGTATCATTCCCAACCATTTTGCTGCACTGGTCTCTTCTCTCAGATTGTACTTATAGATCTTCACATTTCCTATGCCAGTGCACCTATACAGTTTGTGAAATCTACATGGTCATCTTATTTCCTCTTGGGTTCCTTAAACCCATATCTAACTTTTCACTTCACTAAGATCCTTGAAGATATGAACCTACAAAATAAACATCATAGTGTTCACTGACACAATCTACTCAACAGTCAAAAAAACCCATTTACTCATTATCATTTTTAAATACTTCAAGATTTTAGTAAAGTGTTTCCTGTGAAGTCCCATGAAGATTGTTTAAAGCAATTTTTAGTAATTCTTCAAAGATCATGGCTAAGCACACAAAATCTGGGGCCAGAGACATTGAAGTTTTATTACAAGTTTTGGTATTAGCTTTATAATTGAGAAATTTTTTATCTGTAAGATGCTACATATAAAGTTCATATCTCACATTGTTTTTTGAAAATTAATTATAATAATGAACATAAACAGCACAGCACTGCCTGGCACATGGTAAAATCTCCAGTTAGTTTTTAAGAGTCATTTCTACTACACAATTATCATTGTTTCTGATAATTTATAGAAGAAGGAATATGGTACACCCAACAAGTATACATAGTTTATATATAAGTTTTGCTCAATTACATTTTATGTTTAGGCATAGGAGTAGAAATCGCCACTAATAATAAAAATGAAAAAAAGGAAGTTATGTATACTGATAAGAAGCTAGAGACCTCATGAATTTGGAAAAGCCTTCAATATCTTCTTTTTTTTTTTTTTAAGTACACAAAATCTGGGGCCAAAGAAGTTGAGATTTTATCCCCAGTCTGGCATCAGGTTTATAATTTGCCTTCATGCTATGATATAAACAATTTTTTAACTACAATTCTTCAATGACATCATCCTTGTCAAACTTGCTTTATAATCCTATCAGTTGTTACAAAATTGCTTATCATTTTGAAGCTAGTATGAAATATGTTTAGAACATGTTTCTGTTCCACTTTTTCTGTTTACACAAATAATCTATGTAGTGTCTTTGTTACAGTATGATAAATATAAAAATAATGAAAACTAACCAGATTCCCTCATCATTATCAACTTTATTTTTTTAAATCTATGTGACTGTTCTCTTTGGTTTGTCAGCAAAGTTGTAAAAAGAGACCTAAGTTCATGTTTTCAATGGCTTCTCTTTATAAATAAAAATAACATAGAATTATTTATGTAGTAATTTAAATATTGAAAGTATACATTGACTAATTTTTGTTTTTATTAAATTATTGGGGTGACATTAGTTAATAAGATTATATAGGTTTCAAGTGTACAATTCTGTAATAGATCATCTATAGACTGTTTTGTGTGTACATCACCAAAGTCAAGTTTCCTTGTCAACATACAAAAAGAGATTAATGCTTTCAATGTGTACTTTATGGTCTTTGATTTAGGAATGTACAATATATTTTTAACAAGGGAAACATACTTTATTTTTTTAATGTTTAAAATTGTTAATCTTTAACTGAGGATAAGTTTCTTTATTGAATATTTGTATTGGTTATGCCATTACAGCATAATTTTCCCCCCTCTATCTCTCCTGCCTGCCCTGTCCCCAACCCTTCAGCATTCTCCCCTCCCTTAGTTCGTGTTCATGGGTTATACATATAAGTTCTTCCAGGCTTCTGTTTCCCATACCATTTTTTATCTTTCCCCATCTACCTTATGCCTACTAACCATGCTTCCTCTTCCCTGTACCTTTCCCCCCCATTCCTCCCTTCCCCCTCCCCACTGAAATCCTTCCTTGTGATATCCATTTCTCTGATTCTGTTCCTATTCTGGTTGTTTGCTTAGTTTTTGTTTTCATTGTTTTTTTTTTCTTTTAGGTTTATTTGTTGACAGTTGTGAGTTTGTTGTCACTTTACTGTTCATATCTTTTATGTTCTTTTTCTTAAATAAGTCCCTCTAACATTTCATAAAATAATGGCTTGGTGATGATGAACTCCTTGAACTTGACCTTATCTGGTAAGCACTTAATCTGACCTTACATTCTAAATGAAAGCTTTGCTGAATAGAGTAATCTTGGATGTAGGTCCTTGACTTTCATGACTTCAAATACTTCTTTCCAGCCCCTTCTTGCC
>CM052548.1:53161789-53203517 GCA_028533065.1 Trachops cirrhosus | reverse complement strand
CCACTATAATTAGGATGTTGGAATGTTTCAGGTTGTCCCAGAGGTTTATAAGTTTGTCTTCACTTTTTCGAATTCTTGTTTCTTCAGTTTGTTCTGGATGGATGTTTATTTTTTCCTTTTGTTCCAAATCGTTGTTTTGAGTCCTGGTTTCCTTCCTGTCACTGTTGGTTCCCTGAACATTCTGCTTTATTTCACTTTGAGTATCCTTCATTTGTTTGCTTTTTTTAATTTTTTGACCAAATTCAATCAGATCTTTGAACATTCTGATTACCAGGGCCTTAAATTCTTCATCAGATGGGTTGACAACCTCCTCCTTCTCGCTTATCTGTTTCTGACTGAGGCTTTGCTCTGTTCTTTCATTTGGACCATATTTCTTTGTCTTGGTGTTGTAAGAGGGCGGGGCTTTAGATATTCACCCAGGCAGGGCAACCCTCTTTTGCGTTGCCTATGGAGGAGGGGACAGAGAGGGAACAGTGCAACTTGCCTTGTCATCTCTAGTGCTCTTTTCAACACTCTCCTGTGAGACTCTGAGTTTCTTCTACTGCCACAACTGCTGTAGCCCACATTTACCCCGAGTCCCCTTAAGTCAGCCCCCTCTCACACAGCAATGGAGCTGAGCAGCCAGCCCCGCCCCCAAGGTCCATAGCACCTCAGTTTTTCTGAGTCTGCAACCTTACTGGTCTGATTGTTCTGACTGATTTTTTTCTTTAATTCCTTTATTGTCAGAGTTCCATGCAGTTTGATTTTCTGGTGCTTTTGGTTGTTTATTGATTTCAAATTGGTTGTTATCCTCCTTTTGGTTGTGAGAGGAAGCAAAGGGTCTCTACCTATGACTCCACCTTGGCCAGAACTCCAAGAATGTGCAATATTGAAGGGGTTGAAAATGTTTTGCTAGAGGGAATGATATGAGCTTTGGGGTGATTTTGTGATGTCACCTCCGTTTTTTCATATATACTCCAAGGGAAATCTGGTTTGGATTATACTGAGTGACCAGTGATGTCACCCCAGACTTACTTTTCACATACAATATGTGGGCATTGGCAGTGACTTCCATATATTGGTGGTTAATATCTATTTTAACAAGTTTGAAAAGGAATTCTGTGTTTGCACTCAAAATTGTATTCAGATCATGGGAATTAATATTTCCTAAATACCAGAATTATCATAATTTAAATGTTAAAAAAGTCTAAATTAGTAGTTCTGGATTTAGGCCCAGAATTGACACTTTCAAGGATAACTTTTTAGTTATCCTTGATAATCACAATAATTAATACTAATGATAACTAATGCTTACTGAGAATATCTTTAATCAGAACTCTTGTATGTGACATATGTGTGCAATGCTGTTTAAGCTTCACAGTTAGCCAAACAGGTAGACACTTATTGTTCCTATTCAATGGATGAACAAACTAAAGTACAGTTTAAGTGGTTTATAAAGAGTTTGATATGCAATCAGTTTGAACAAAATATCATATTGTCAGTGTTCCAAAAGCCTTAAATTCCACGGTCAGTTTTATTGTTTACCTTGACTTACTCTTGATTTTGTAAGTATATTAGTCCCCCTTATCTGTGAGAGATATGTTCGAAGACCCCGAGTAGATGCTTGCACCCACAGACATTACTGAACCCTATACATACTGGTTTTCTGTATATATATACACCTATGCTAAAATGTGATTTATAAAGTAGGTGCGGTAGGAGATTAACAAAAATAACTGATACTAGAAAAATACTCTGTAATCAAAGTTATGTGAATCTGATCTCTCCCTCTAAAAACATTTTATTATACAGATGGGAGATGATAAAATGTCAAACTTATTCCTGAATCCATGTAACCATCTCTTACTTGCAGTATATGAATTGATGTCACTTGTCTCAGGGGACCCCTTGTCTTCCTTTAGACTCAGTGTTTTCTGGTGCAATGCAGTGCCTTCAACTGGAACATGTTTTCCTTTCATGTCTTTAACCCACAAATTTAATGTTTTTCCATTTTAACTAAGCACTTAGCTTTTAGTGTACAAGTTTGAGGTACACCAGTAAAATTAACACACTTTTTTTCCTTCATAATTTCATGGATAGAGGATTTATTCTTACAGTAGATTATAGCAATGTTAACATATACTGTTTTCTATGTATATAAAACCCAGAACTTTTATCTCTTTACTTAAAAAGAAAGCACTTCACAACTTCTCTTTGGTATGTCCAGATTGCCATCATCACACTCATGCACTTTGGGGCCATTATAGGGCAAAGTAAACGTTACTTGAACACAAGCACTGAGATACCTCGACAGGTGATCTGATAACCAAGCTTACTAAGTAACTAATGGGTGCTGAGCATATACAGCATGGAGATGCTGAGGAAAGGGATGAATTGTATCCTAGATGGGATAGAGCAGGATACCAAGCAATTTAAAACTTGCAAGTTGTATGTATATGTCTGAGATTTTTCATTTAATAGTTTCAGACTACAGCTGACTACAGGTAACTAAAACTATGGAAAGCAAAATATAGATAAAGGGGGTACTACTGTATATTTTTCAATGAAAACCATTTTGGAATGGCTGATACGTTCAATCATTAAGTTACCACTCATTAGTTAATCCATCATAAAAGAAAGTCCCTTGAGAATCAGAACTCTGGGTGCTCGAAAGACCAGGGAGGATTAAAGGAGAGGAAATGCATTGGAATGAGCATATTGACTCCAACACTATATTTAGTGATTTCATACATGTGGTGTGTTTCTAATTTTTCTAGATATGTCAAACAGAAGGGAAAACTCAAATCAGAACAAGTTTAAAAATCATCTACAACACAGTAACGTGTGCAAACAGCTCTTACACTTCTGAGTGACACATAGAGAGGTATCATATGCAAAGCAGCACGCAGGGATGTCTGGGAACTTTAATATGCTATTAGGAACTACAGCCATGATTAAAAATGTTATAGTTTCCCCATGTCTATATAGGCTACACAACTAGCCTTGAACTTTTAATAGTTTTGGCTGGGAGTTTACTAATAATGTTTTCAAGACAAAATAATAAGTGGAAAGGGAAGCACATATAGGGATAGGTCCAAACATTTTTTCAGTGGAGTTATGTGTGCCTGTGTTTATGCTTTAGTGGAATATATATGTATGCATAGAAATTTCTTAGATTTTAAATTTAAATCTTTCATTCTAGCTTTTGAGCTTGTTATTCAAAGGACTAGTCACTTTCAAAACTTTATAAAATTCAGTTTCTCATAGGTTATTTTTAGGGTAATAATTCTTGTGGACATATGGAAAATGATTTTTGAGTCATATAAGTCAATATCTGATAAAATGGATTTAGCAGAAACTTTCCAAATATTCACTTTTTGGCTCATGTTAAACCTGGAGTGTTTAAAGCCCAAAAGGCAAGTTTTTTGAGAAAGTTATGAATGAAAGGATACTACTTTATTATGGAAATACAATTGTAACCAAGCACTATAATATGTCTAGACATATGGGTCTTGGTTGCCAAAAATGAAGTGTTCTAGCTTTAAAAGAAATCCTCATGAAAAGTGTGCAAGATGTTACATGGTGAGAAGTCTACCAAAGACCCATATGTGCTCTTGGCACCATTTGGAACCTGTTCCCCTTTGAGGAAAAGCTTCTTATGGATAGTCAGGAAACTGTGAACCACTATTCATGGGACATGAACAGAGATTTGGGAGAAAAAAGTTATGTGGAAAGAAAAACTGTTTTAAGGGATTTAAAGGTTATTTAGTTTTCTGTTTTTATTATTTTATTTAAAATTATTTGACAAAACTATTGCAGTGTGATGATTTCAGGAAAACCTAGTAAATGGTAAATTTAGCAGCTCATATTCTTCACCTGACACATTTTTTTGAAAGATTACATTGTTATTATTTAGATTCTCAGTTTTCTGGTAAAATCCAAAGTGAAATGCTCCTACAAGGTCACAAACACAAGAATCATAAAGAAATGCCTTATTAGAAAATAAATGGCCTAATTTTAAAAACACTGTCTCTAATGGATAAAAATAAAAACACAAATTAATATGCAATTTAAAAATTATCATGCCAGTAATTAAATTCTGGTTAATTTTGTAAATATTTACGAGGCTATATTTTGGAGAGCTGGATTTCCTGGCAGTCACTTCTTTGAAGCTGACTTTTTTCTTAAGAAAGAGAGAGAGAGAGGAAGGAAGAGAGACAGAGGGATCCAGCAATCTAATTTATTCCAAGCACTTATTTTTACAAATGACTTTATAAGGCTTGAAAGAAGAATTATTCTCTAGCATTTTTTAGAACCACTTTCAGTGGTGTCTCTCCAGAGTCAAATAGAGCTGTCTTCATCATTTTTACATATAGACTTCCTCAAACACTAAAATGTATGATAATCACCTAATTATAAATTCACTGTTAATATAGCCTTAGAGCTGAGAACATTTCACTCCAGTAGTTAATTTAGTCTGTGGTAAATTCTCACTGTTATTTAATGTCATTTATCACCTGCTGTTTTGTCTTACTGAGAACATCCTGCCTGCCCCACACTGTCTACAGTACATGGACCTTCTGTGACTTTAATGTGCTCAGAACAAAGGCTCCAAAGTGCTTCTATCGGGAGGATTTTGGCAACTTGCCTTAGATATATTCAAGCCATTTTGCTGCCTGTCACTCAGTGCTGTACAAATTGAACTCAGAGGAGAGGTAAAAAGGGTCTATGAGGCATTTTTTTTTCTGGGAAGAATATGCTAATAAAGCGTCATCAGCAGGAAGCAGGCTGTGTCTGAAAGAGTTTTGTCAACTCTGAATTAATTTTGTGTGTTAAGAAACACGGGGGTGCTTCTAGAGCTGGTCTGTGGTAATTAATCCTTCCTGTTTCTGGAAGAACAGAACTATAATAAATGCAGCCCAGATTTAACAGATGTGTGCACACAATGTCTGCTTTATGGGGAGTAAAACAAAATGACGGGTACAGAACAAAAAATATTGATTTGAAAAACTAAAACAGTATGGAAAGCACGAAGCTTGGAATTCCCAGAGTTTATGCAAATATAGTATTCCTTTAAATGTTCACAGACAACGTGGTTTTGAAAACATCTGTCTGTGGGGTTGGATGCTATGAAGAGACTGAAAGAGACAGATGTTTCTTGTTCCTTAGAAAACTAAGTGAAAAAATTGCATGCAGACATAATGTGTGTGATGAAGGTTGTTATACCTAGGTGTGGTTGGAATTGGACCCAACTAACCAAATAGTGACCTCATTCTCAGATAAAACTCTCATTATTCTCTTCCTTATTATTTTTTTCCAAAACACTTTATGGAGGGAAAAGCTCAGATTATATTACCTATAACTATGAATCAATGCTTATGTGACAATTTGAATGTTGTCAGGAATATAAGAGTTTGGCTTTCAAAATTGGACATGCAAATTATGCTGCCAATGGTGATATTTAATATATTCATATATGAGATTCACATGAGGGTGAATAAGGGCAGATTGACATGATACTAATTTTTTAAAAAATCTATGTTGAGGAAAGCATTTTCAGCTCAGGTCAGGACTACCAAAATAATTTAGCCCATTAACTCTTTTCACCTTTTTCTTTTTTCATCATTTTCTTTCTTTTTAGCCCTTTAAGCTATTCCTGCCAATATGACCAGGAGGCAGGAGTTTGACATGATTAAGTAAAAATAGAGAATGAGGGCAATTCCCAGTTAGTAGCAATAATTTTGGTATGGTATGCTTTAAACATATTTGAACATGCAGTTTTCTTCTGTCATGAAGATATCTTAAGTTTATATTTAAACAATAAAAAAAATGGGACCTAATGAGAAAAGCATACAGTAAAATCCAGCTCTCTCCACTTTGCCTATAGCTTGTCTTGTAGAATAAATGCTGAAAACACTTTAACTCACTTTTGATGAAGCATATTACTTATTTCATACAGAAATAAGTAATAAACAAACATGCAAAATAGCAGTTCCTTTCGGTTTGGCAATATTACCTACGGAAAGGGGTCTTAAAAAGTCATTCTAAGTTAACCCTTTACATTTCACATTAGCATCATTTAGAAACCTTCTACTCTAAAGAATCTCAGCTTTTACCATAGTGTTATTGCCAGATTATTTAGTATGTTATATAATAGGTATTTTATTAGTTGTCTTCATATTACTTAATGCATACATCAAAGTCAATTATTTAATTTTTATTCAAACTCATTGGTATATTTCAGTGAAATAAATGACCAGAAACAAAAAGGACAATAGGTACTTAAAAAGATGGTCAACAACATCACTGCCATTAGGGAAATATAGATTAAAACCACAATGAGAGAAAAGATGAGTAAAGGACCCAATGCTCTCATGAGTCTTGAAAGCTAATAATATGAAGAATAAGACTCAGACGTGATGGCTGTACTAAAGTAGATAGAATCTGTAACTCAAGGAGATCCAAGATGGTGGAGGAGTAAGTAGAAGCTACACTGACCTCCTCCCAAGACCAATCTGGAATTACAACTAAATTGTAGAGAAATCATCCATCATAACCAATGCAACAATACTGGAGAGAATGCTTATGACTACAGACAGATGGAAGAAACTGCTTCACCACAACGTGACCCATATGGAGTGCAGAGGAGACATGAGATGGCTGGCTGGGCTCCCATAGGCAGCCCCTAAAGTGCCAGAGGAAAATTCAGCAACCAGGGGGTGCTACCTGAGAAGTGTGGGATCTAAACCCCAAGCTGATCTCCCCAGCTTACAGCATTAGAGCTGGAAAAGGAACCTAGATGATACCCAGCTGTGAAAAGTGGCATGTTTTCTGTCTGCCATAGAGAGATGGCTAGAGATACAGAGAGACTTTCAAAGGGCCAACACACATAATATTGTTTGTAGCAATGTATTCTGGGCTCCATCAAAGGGGAGGGAGGCAGAGTAGACTAGAGAACTTGGAGGACAGTCTGGGGAGGAAAGCTTTGGGAGGAGAACTGAGGGAGCAGCCATCAGAATCCCTTTACTGAGTCATCCTCCACCAGCCAGAATGGAATGGCAAGAAATATTCCAAGTAATGAAAAGAAAAGGTGTGTAACCAAGACTACTCTACCCAGCAAGGTTCTCATTTAAAATAGAAGGTGAAATAAGGAATTTTTCAGACAGAAAAAAAAAAAGGCTAAATGAATACATCTCCACCAAACCAGCATTGCAAGAGATGCTAAAGGGACTGCTTTCAGAAGATGAAGAAAAAGAGAGAACGAGAGAGAGAAGAACACAGGTGCAAAGGAAAAAATGTCAATGAATAAGTACTTATCAGTAATAACCTGAAGTGTAAAATGTTCCAATCAAAAGACATAGCATAGCTGAATGGATAAGAAAACAAAACCCTCATATATGCTGTCTATAAGACACCCACCTCAGAACAAAAGACCTACACGGACTGAAAGTGAAGAGATGGAAAATAAAAAATACTCCAAGCAAATGGATAAAAGAAAAAAAAGCTAGAGTAGTGATACTTATATGAAAAAATATAGATATCAAAACAAAGATTATAAAAAGTGACAGACACTTTGTAATATTTAAGGGAATAATCCATCAAGAAGATATAATCCTTGTAAAATTATATGTACCTAACATAGGTGTACCCAAGTATAAAAGGGAAATATTAGAGGACTTCAAGAAAGATATCAATAGCAACACACTCATCATAGGAGATTTTAATACTCCATTGTCAACAATGACTAGATCTTTCAAGCAAAAAATCGTCAAGGATGTTGTGCCATTGAACAATATTCTAGATCAATGGACTTAATTGATATTTACAGAACTTTTCACCTGAAAGAAGCAAAATAGACATGATCTTAAAATGCACATAGAACATTTTCAAAGAAAGATTATATGGTGGGACTCAAAACAAGCCTCAACAAAATCAAGAAAATTGAAATAATATCAAGTATCTTCTTGGACCTTTATGGCTTGAAACTAAAAACAAACCTGAAGAAAAAAAACTCAAAAACATTCAAATTCATGGAGACTGAATAACATGTTATTAAATAGTGAATGGGTTAACAATGAGATCAAGGAAGAAATACAAAAGTATTTCTTTCTTCAGTGGTCAAGTACAAGTACAGAAGAAACAAAGAAAATGAACACATAATAGCCCAATGACTATGAGACACAGCACAGTCAGTCCAGAGAGGGAAATTCACAGAAATATAGGCCTATCTAAAAAAAAGAGAAAATTTTAAATAAACAACCTAACCCAACATCTAAAAGAACTAAGGGAATAACAACAAACAAACCTCAAAGTGAGTAGAAGGAAGGAAATAATCAAGAACAGAGCAGAATTAAATGACAGAGACTAAAAGAACAATTCAAAGGATCAATCAATCCAGGCGGCAGTTCTTTGAAAAGATAAACAAAATCAACAGGCCTTTAATCAGACTCATAAAGAAAACAAGAGGACCCAAATAAATAAAAGCAGAAATGAAAGAGGAGTAATTACAACTGCTATTACAGAAATTCAAAGAATTGTAAGAAATTACTACAAACAACTATATACCAAGAAATTTGAAAACTTGGGTGAAAAGGGTAAATTTCTAGATATATCTTCCAAAATTGAATCAAGAAGAAGCAGAAAGCCTGAATAGACAATAACAAATAGTGAAAATGAAGCAGTAATCAAAAAACTCCTGGCACACAAAAGTGCTAGACAGGATGGCTTCACAGGTGAATTTTACCAAACATTTTGGGAAGAACTAACTCCTATCCTTTTCAAACTATTCCAAAAATTAAAGATGAGGGATATCTCCCAACCTTACTTTATGAGACCAATATTACTCTAATTCCAAGACCAGGTAAAGATATAAGAAAGAAAGAAAACTACAGAACAATATTGTTGATGAATGTAGATGTTAAAATCCTCAACAAAATATTGGCTACTGTATCCAGCAATACATTTAAAAAATCATATATCATGATCAAATGGGATTCATCCCGGGTATGCAAGGATGTTATATTTGCAAATCGATAAATATAATACACCACATAAATAAAATGAAAGGCAAACACCACATGATCATTTCAATAGATGCAGAAATAGCATTTGATAAATTACTCTACCCATTTATAATAAAAACACTCAGCAAAGTGGGAGTAGAGGGAGCATACCTCAACTTAAAGGCCCTATATGAGAAAACTACAGATAACATCATATCCAATGGGTAAAAACTAAAAGCTTTCCCCCTTAAATCAGGAACAAGACAAGGATGCCTGCTTTCACCACTCTTATTCAACACAGTATTGGAAGCTCTAGCCACAGCAATCACACAAGAAAAAGAAATAAAAGGCATCCATATTGGAAAGGAGGAAGTAAAACTGTCCTTATTTGCAGACGACATGATACATATGAAACCTTATAGGGTACACCAAAAAAACTACTGGACTGAATAAGTGAATTTGGCAAAATAGCAGAATACAAAGTCAATATTCAGAAACCATAGGCATTTTTGCACACCAACAATGAAACATCATAAACAGAAACTAGGGGGAAAATCCCATTTACTATAGTAACAAGAAAAATAAAGTAGCTAGGAATAAACTCAATGAAGGATGTAAAAGACCTGTACTTGACCATTGAAGAAAGAAATTAAGGAAGATACAGACTTCTGGCCAAGATGAAGTCATATGTAGATAAACTATGCCTCTTCGCACAACCAAACCAAGGACAACAACAAATTAAAAAATGAAAAAGAACCAGAACTTCCAGAAAATCAAAATGTATGGAAATCCAACAATGAAGGAGTTAAAAACAGACATTCATCCAGACCCATAGGAGGGGCAGACAGGGGCAAAATGGCATGGAGAAGACTAGTGGCAAGGTGGCAGCTGGGGGACCAGGCAGTCCCACATTTGCATGTGGATAAACCAGGAGGAACAACTTGGGAGTGAGACAGACCACATAACACAGGGTTTGAGTGAGAGGAAATAAAACCTCAAAACCTCTGACTGAAAAAACCTGTGAGGGTTGAGGTGGCAGGAGAAACTCTCAGCCTCACAAGCAAATTTGTTGGAGAGACACACAGGGTCCTAGAATGTACACAAAACCATATACCTGGAAATCAGCACCAGAAGGTCCCAATTTGCTTGTGGGTAGCAGGGAATGTGACTGAAAGCCAGCTGACAGCTGAGCAAGTGGCATTGTTCCCTCTTGGACCCCTCCACTGGAATACAGCACCACAACATAGTAACATATGTTGCCCTGCCCTGGCAAATACCTAAGGCTCCATCCCTTACTATGTAACAGGTGCCATGAGACCAAAAAAAAAAAAAAAAAAAAAAAAAAACCCAATGGCCAAAATGAAAGAACAGATCGAAGCTCCAGAAAAAATACAAATGGTGAAGTGATAGCCAATCTATCAGATGAATAGTTCAAGACATTGGTAATCAAGATGCTCACAGAAATGATTGAGTATGGTCACAAAATAGAGGAAAAAGTGAAGGCTATGCAAACGGAAATAAAGGACAATGTACAGGGAACCAACAGTGAAGGGAAGGAAACAGGGACTCAAATTAATGGTTTGGCGCAGAAGGAAGAAATAAACATTCAACCAGAACAGAATGAAGAAACAAGAATTCAAAAAAAACTGAGGAGAGGCTTAGGAAGATACAAATAAATGGAAGCATATACCATGTTCATGGATTGGAAGAATTAACATCATTAAAATATCCATACTACCCAAAACAATATATAGACTCAATGCAATCCCTATTAAAATACCAAAGATATATTTCACAGATTTAGAAGAAATATTTCAAAAGTGTATATGGAACCAAAAAGGACCCCAAATAGCTTCAGCAATCTTGAGGAAGAAGAACAACGTAGGAGGGATCATAATACCTGATATAAAACTGTATTATAAGGTCACTGTAATCAAAACAGTCTGGTACTGGCGTAAGAACAGACACATAGAACAATGGAACAGAATAGAGAGCCCAGAAATAAAAACATGTCTCTATGATCGATTAATATTGGACAAAGGGGGTAGAAAGATAAAATGGAGTAAAAATTACCTCTTCAATAAGCTGTGTTGAAAGAACTGGAATGGTACATGCAAACAAATGAAACTAGACCATCAACTTACACCATACACCAGAATAAACTCTAAATGGATAAAAGCCATGAGCTGTGACACTATAAAAGTCCTAGACCTCAGGTGGCAAACACAAGGCCCATGGGCTGAATCCAGCCCTCCACCTTGTTTTATCTGGCCCTGCACCTTGCTTCTACCTGGTGGTAGCACCAAGGTCTCACTTAACTGTTAAGGCATAGTTACACTTATACAGTCCTAAAATTATTTTTGGTCCTTTGAAGGCAACTTCCAGGCTGATGTGGCCCCGGGGTGAAAATGAGTTTGATACCCCTGTCCTAGAGGAAAAAATATACAGTAATTTTTCAGATATCCCACACAGCAATATTTTCACCAATATATCCTCTAGGGCAAGGGAAATAAAGAAAAACCAAATGGGACTTCATCAAATTAAAAAGGTTCTGCATGGCTAAACTAAACATCATCAGAATGAAAAAAGAACCAACCATATGGGAAAATATAATTGAAAATGATACCTTGGGCAAGGTTTTAATCTCCAAAATATGTAAAGAACTCATATGATTCAACACTAGGAAGACAAATAATCCAATTAAAAAATGGACAAAGGACATGAACAGACACTTCTCCAAGGAGGACATACAAAGAGCCCATAGGACTATGAAAGGATTCTCAACATCATTTGACCTCAGAGAGATGCAATTTAAAAACACAATAAGATACCACCTCACACCAGTCAGAATGGCCATCGTTAACAAATAAATAAGCAACAAGTGCTGGCAAGGATGTGGAAAAAAAGGAACCTTAGTGCACTGTTGGTAGGAATGCAGACTGGGGCAGCCACTGTGGAAAAGAGTATGGAATTTCCTCAGAAAACTAAAAATGAAACTGCCTTTTGACCCAGCAATTTCACTGTTGGGATTATGCACTAAGAGCCCTGAAACACTAATTCAAAAGAGCCTATGCACCCCAATGTTCATAGCAGTGTTATTTATAATAGCCCAAGTACTGGAAGTAAAGTGTCCATCAGTAAATGAGTGGATCAAAAACTGTGGTACACTTACACAATGGAATACTATGCAGCAGAAAGAAAGAAAGAACTCCTACCCTTTGTGACTGCATGTATGTAACAGGAGAGCATTATATGCTAAGTGAAATAAGCCAGGTGATGAAAGACAAATACCACACGATCTCACCTATAAGTATAACCTAATCAGCAAAACAAACAAGCAAACAAAATAGAACAAGATACATGGAAATAAAGAACAAACAGACAGTGACATGAGGGTCGGGGGAGGGGGATAATAGGGGAAAGAAGGGTAAGTGTCTAATCAATGAACAGGTATAAATGACCCATGGGCATGTACAACAGAGTGGGAATTGACTGTGGATATGGGGATTGGGTGGGGCAGGGGAGAGCAAAGGAGGGAAATTGGGACAATTGTAATAGAACAACAATTTAAAAATGATATATCACCTCATTCCTATCAGGTTGGCTATCACCAAAAATATAGATAACAAATTGTAGAGTGGATGTGGAGAAAAAGAAATCCTGGTGCACTCTTGGTGAGACTATAAACTAATATACTGCTTTTGAAAACACTATGGAGGATCCTCAAAATCATAAAAACAAAACTACCATATAATGCAGAAATCCCATTTCTGGGAATATATCCAAAAGCAATGAAAACACTAGCTCCAAAAGATATCTATACCCTTACCTTCCTAGAAGTAATATTTTTAGTAGCCAAGACATGGAAATAATACAAATGTTCACTGATAGATAAATAAATAAAAAAGTAGTGATATACATATACAATGGAACATTATTCATCCATAACAAATAAGAAAATCCTACAATTTGCAACATGATAAAACTTTGAAGGCATTATATTAGGTGAAATAAGTCAGACGGAGAAAGACACATACTATCAGATCTAACTTATATGTAGAATCTAAAACAAACAAACACATATAAAAATCAGACTTACGTTTACCAGAAGTGAAAGGTTGGGGGAGTGGGAATTGAAAAATTATTATCAAAGATTATTTTCATTTTATAAGATAATTACTAGGATGTAATATGAAGCATTATGATTATAGCTAACAGTTGTGTTGCAACCTTTGAAGGCTGGGCAGGTTCACGTGGTATTTGGGCAGACAGGAGAACATGCACTGAGTGGTTGGGATGCTTGACATACCTTTATTCAAGAGTGGATGAGCCACACATGCTGCAAGCTGCAAGTCCCCCCAGCACATACCTGCTTGTCACTGCATATCACCCAGTGGGAAGTTCCAACTCTCTTATATATTATATGCACGCAAAGCCAGCAGGGAGTCAATATATTGTAAAATACAGCAAGATTCTGTGCATGCAACCCCACTCAAGACTATGGGAACTGTTTATTGGACCCAGTTTCAAGGCTATGAGAACACAGCTTACCTTAGTTCTCCAGATGTCTGGGTGAGGGAGCCACACTGACTCTGTTTACCCTACACAGTGCTGTATGGTATATAGGAAAGTTGTTAAGAGAATAAGTCCTAAAAGTTCTCATCACAATAAGAAACATTTTCTTTCTTTTTAAATTGTGTCTATATAAGAAGAAAAAAATTAGCTGAACTGATTTTGTTATTCATTTTACAACATCTATAAATCAAACCACCATACTGTGCACCTTACACTTTATACAGTGATGCATGTCAATTATTTCTCAGTAAAACTGTAAAAAAGACTAAATATTATTTGTGATTCTCATGGAAAGAATAATGCAGCTGAGCAAACCTACTCATCTCATGTATTCTTTTGAGGTAGTTAATGAAGGCATACATGAAGAATGCACATTTTTACCAATTATCTGTAGTTTATTATGGTCTAAGTGAAGGTTTAAACAACCTGAAAGTTAAGTCATTAACCATTTGTTTTTTGAATTAGTCATTTAAACTTATAAAGATCCATATGATGTACTTAAAATTAAATTCTAATAGTTGCAAAATGGTTTTAAAAAATCCAAATTTCTCAATAAAATTTATCAATAAAAGCAATTTTTTCATTTTTCTATAGTCTAAAAATGTTGTTACTCTTGAAAGCTTTGTTCATTCATTTAATAAGCATATTTTGAAATTCTATGCTTGGTTTAAGAAGAAACTGTATACAAGAGATGTTACAAAAATAAATAAAATTGTTGCCTGCCCTAGAGGACATCAGTGTATTGTAACTTCTCTGCAAAGTTTACATTTCATCTATAAAATATATCAAGACAAGTCAAGACCAAAGAAAAACAATTTAGATTTTACCAGCTGACAGGGTCTAGACTGACAGAGAATAATGTGAAATAAAAGAACCAGCATATATGAAGGCCTGAAAAATTATGGTTTCTTAAAATAATTTTAAGAAGTATTGGGTTGTTCAAAAGTTTGTTTAGTTTTTTTCCCATATGATGGCTCTAGTAGTGCTTAGTTGTCTTTAATTTCATTTGAAACAATTTTGTTAGATTGTGTTGTGACAATTGTCATATCAGTGTGCATTAAAAAATCAAAATTTGGGGATTTTTGTGCAGCTGTTTTAATATTGAAGATGAAAGAAGATGCACAACATTTTTGGTGTATGATGCTTTGTTACTGCAAGAAAGGTGAAAATGCAACTAAAACACACAAAATGATTTATGCCATATATGGAGAAGGTGCTGTTGTTACCGAACACCAAGGGGCCAAGGGAGGCAAAAGGGGGCCCAAGGGCAATATACTATTACTGAAAGGAGCCCCCCAGGTTTGTTATGTCCACCACCTTATAGGAAAGACATCTCTCAATGTCAGAGATTCAAGAAAAGGAAAGGAAATGTTTATTTAATGCTATACAAACTTAAAAGTAGTGACCTAATGTCTTCACCAAAATCCCAAAGTCCCTTAAAACACCCACAAACACACACAGTCCTTCCTTGCCCCTTTGCCCAGTCTGGGGTACCATATCTCAGGAAAAGAAATAGAAGTCCATGGCTCAGGCAGCGCCCGGTTCTTCCCAGCAATCCAACTCGGCTGGTAGGCCTCCCTGGGTTCCCAGCACCATCAGCTGTGTGTCGCCGGGATCTCTGTTAAAGCTGAGTGATGGTACCCCCTTCTAAAGCTGCAGGGGTCCCCACTCTGACAAAGCTGCATGGTTTCCCACCCCTCCCCGCAATGGCTGCTGCCTCTTTGTCTAAATCCTCGCACCAATCTTCCTCTGCAGCCCCATTTTTGACTCCTCCCACAATCTGCTACACTTGCGAGTGGCCCCATGTCCTGGAGCCAGTCATTGCCAAGCTTTCACACAGGCACTATAACTCGGGGGACCTGCCCCCCAGTTAGTCTTGGTGGGGAAGTTACTTCCATCCCCCTCGCTCAGAGCATGGCCACAGCTATTTAACATATCTGTGTAACCAGTTAAAGGTTATAGATATGTTAAATGACCACACCAGAGGTTAGCTGCAAAGTTATTGCTATGCAAAACAGTTCTCAATGGCCCTGCTCCATTTGTCCCTTCCCCCAACTCACACCAAGGGGGCAGTGAGGACATCCTAATATTTCCTGAACACCTCGAGTTCTGGGCCCCATTCCAAATCCCTATTTGGGCACCCCACCTCTTGGCTGCACCCTGTAACACCGTGAATGATCAAACATATAGAAAGTGGTTTGCAAAGTTTCTTGGTACTTTTGACATTTTGGCCAAATAATTCTTTGCTGTGGAAGATGTTTAGCAGCTCCCCTGGCCTCTACCCACTAGCAGCCAATAGCAGGAGATAGCCTTCATACTCCAAATATCCGAATCAATAAAGTTACTGATGAAAATGAAAACTTTGTATTTTATTTTATGGAAATAAATAAATGGACTTTTTGGCTAAGCCAATCCTTTGCCAGGAACTTAAGAGTGTACAGATCTTCACCCAAAGTTCACTCCTTTCTTAGTGCAAAGAACTCCACAAATCAGAGATAATCACACTGGAATCTTCTTTGTACATAACAAGGATGTTAATCACAAGACCTATTTTAGATAAATATGGTACTAGATGAAAACTTGGGGCAATGTATTTCAAAAGTTTCCAAAGCATTTGGAAATACAACCCCCTGGTAGAGAAATTTCGAGTCCAAGGTCCTGGCAGGAAAAAAAAAAGGCTTTGCAAAAAATCCTCATAATCTCTTCTACGCCTTATTTAAAAGCTCCCGTGACTTTAGGGGAGGATTGGCTAGGATTTCCCTGAGGCAACTTAAACTCTCTGTTCACTGTATTCATCCTCAGGTTTGAGAATTTAGCTAGAGAGTCTTTTTCTCAGTTGATTTCAAGCTATAGTATGAATTAAAATCATCTGGGCTATGCCAGGGCTTCACCTTTAGACCTTTAGAGATTATGATTTTGTAAAGCATTTGTGTCCTTGGAAGAGATTATTCTTGAGTAGTGGTTAGCAAAGTACTTAGTGGATGCTGAGTAAATGTAAGTTATGATTATTATAATTACTGTGGTGGTTAGGGTTAACAACACCTGATGGCCATTGTAATGCAATACATATTCAAAAATCACTGTTTCAGAATAAAACAATCAAAACCATCACCCTTCCCTTAGGGTTAATATGTGGGGATGGATGGGAAGGCATGACTATCAGAAGTCATGGTTGCAGGATGTGTGTTTTTGTTTAATTGTTAAATATTTGTATACTGTGGCCTCAGAAAGCCATTTTCATGATTTCAGAGCAAACCAGTGACATTGATTGCACTTTTCCATTTTCTGTAAAATGACTTATATTTTTGAACTGTATTCTCTGAGTATATAGGTTATGTTCATGTTATCCTTGCTTCGACTATATGATATTTGAGAGTTGAAGATAGGGTGGGCAGGTGAAAAAAAATCCAGTGTTAAGCATATTCAGAATGGGGAAAGAAGTTTAAAATCAGACCTCACAAGCACATTTTAAGTTATGTTTATTTGATTTTGATTTGATTTACTTTCAGAGATTTTATAATACTTAGCTTGTAACAGCTCCCTCTCTGTATGCATTATTGATTTTTTTAGTGTGACATTTAAACTGATATTACTAGAAGTTAAATTGAAATTGCTATATTTTTTCAAAATGGCTGGTAGAAGTCAATTTCTAAAATCCTGCTAATTCTTTCACCATCTTCAGCTAGTGATAATAAATGATGTCATGTGAAACCTTCAGTGCACTTAAAGATGGAGACAGAAAATGCTCCCTCCAAATTATTATCAATAAAAAGAATAACAATGTTGTTATTAAAACCTCACAGTGCATTAGAGAGTAAAAGAGTTAGTAAATCTGTCAAAAGTTCATTATTCTGAATTCCTGCTTAAGAATGTTCTCATATCCCAACATGGCACTGCTGTGTACAATATCCCTGGGCAAATGCATAAAATAACAGTGGTAATGAGGTGTGTAAAAATGTGCTTATCTCATTTCACCCATCATGCTGGAGCTGGGATATCATGGACTAACTGAAAAAAATCTTTAGAAGATTAACATTTCCCAGATACAAAGTTAGTGAGGGCTTCGGACCTGTCTATTTAAAGAATTAGTCAAAATTTGATTCTATGTAGTAGTGAACTTGCCATTCCCAGTCCCCAAACACCAACTTCAGCCTACTCTCTTTAAGATAAATCAATTTGTCAGGCCAAGTGAGCACCTATATAGTGGGATGTTCCTGGTAATTAAGGTTTATAACTGCAGCTGTTTTTGTATCTTGGCTTTTACCCTTATGTTAGTGGGGGAAGCCATCCTTAAAACATCTGGGTGCCTTGCTGAAACAATAGCATAGCTTCTGCAGTAATCTTGTATAATTTCTGGTGAATAGTAGGGTACATTTAAACAGTTCTAATGGAGTGAACAATACTCTTTTAAAGGGCTTTGATCATTACTTATCTTTCAGCTGATTATAGGAATCTAGTTGGAAGCATTCAAATGATTTTTAATTTTGAATCTCTTTATGTCTTCAACTTAGTGATGACACTAATTTCCTCTACTGCCTGTGAAAGGAAGCCTAGTTTTGTCTTCAGACTTTTTTTGTTCCTTATGTCATGTCTTTTGTGTATGCAGATGGGGCTGATTAATTCCAAGGCCTTTAAAAAATAATTTAAATAACTAGACATGGTAAAAAACAATCAATGTGTTTCTGTTTAAGGAAGAAATTACTGACAATACAAATATATACATTCAATTTTAATATTTTTATAAACAAAAATGGGACTTCTATCTGCTGTTCTTGTACAAAGGGTATCTCCATATCATAGAGATTATAGGATTTTCTGAATTAATTGTCTTCTTTCTTTTTTCTTTTTTTTTTTTTGATATCCACTGAAAAGGGGAAAAAGTTATGTTCATTTAACATATCTGAAGTAAGTGAAAGTGCTATAAAAGGAGACAGCGTGCCCCACATTCTGGCATCCTCACATCACATGACAGGATAACTGTCCTTGAATGAGAAAAAGCCTCAGAAAGAAATGTAACATTTGTGTGTTCTGAAGTTGTTATGAGTAAAACAAGTAATTAAACATCTTACATAAGACAGTTTTCTCAACCATAAAAACCTGTCTTCTGTAATATTTAAGCAGGTGTCTACCACCAGCTTTCTTCTTTTTTAAACTTTGTATGTTTTCTGAGCTATTTGTTTAAAAACAGTTGTAGGACAACACTGTATACTTTAATAGTTTGATTACCTGTGTATAGCAACATTGGCTGCTAAGTACCCAAACTCACTCATTTCATCTGGGAGCCTCACTCCCTTCTTGAACAGGGCCCCATTTTGTGTCACCTCAGGAGGAAATCAGCTTCCTGGGTCTGTTGTTCACTCTGGCCTTCCATTATGGAGCTGTGTTTGGTTTGATCTTTGTTGCAGAGGGCAGGGGTTGGGGAGAGGATAGGCAGCTTCCAAAGGGAACAAGGTCAGGTCTCATAGTTGAAAGTGAAGTGAGAGTTGACATGGGTCTTTGCTTCTAGAAATTCAATCCACAGGCCAACAGCATTGACATCATGTGGGTGCTTGTTAGAAATGCAGAATCTTGAGTCCTATCCCAGACCTATGGGATGTATAGCTGCAGTTTAGAAAGATGCCCAGTGCTCTGTTTGCACAGTAAAGTTTGAAATGATGGTGTGGATCATGTAGTGTGCATGAAATATGCTCTATGTCAACTAATAATGCCTAGCTGAAACTATAGCCTCCCCAAACCAACATGTGTAAGAAATTGTATATTTGGGTCTTACAACAACTCTAAAATTAAAAGTTAAACATATAGTTTCAGTGTTTTCATTCTGGCAACATAACAGTATTTCAAATTTCTTAACATTCAAATTTTTTATCATTGGCTAAAGACTAATTAAGAATTATAGATCTAAAAAGAAAAGAAAAAGAAGTATTCACAGCTTTAAATGAGAAATTTGAGAGATTTCAGATATAATGGGTAATTTAAGCAATATCAGTCTCCCCATCAGAGTTTGCTCTTCATGAGAACAGGATTAAAAAAATGCTTTTAATTCAAAATTGACTTTATAAGCTTAACACATATAATTTGCTACGTATTTATTGGCAGGATTTAAGAATGGTTAACAGCACCTCCATGATTTTGTTTTTGTCTTGTTTAGAGAGAATGTTGCTGTAGGACTTATATGTTACATAATTCATTTGTGAGCATGTCACAGTGCATATAACTTTAGAGATGACATTAGGAAACATTGAACTGACACTCTGTAAGCTAATACTTCTGATAGAGGGTTAAAGTTTTATTTGATAATCTGCTTTCCGGTTGGAAATGTACAAAAGAAGAAATCACTAGTTTCCTAAATATTCTTAATTATGTATAGGACATTGACCAAAGTCCCAAAGTCTTTTTTGGAGAGCATTTTAATCATATAGGTTAGAGCGAAGTGATTTAAGTTTAATAAGGGTTGGCAAACATAGCATGTAAATTATCAAATAGTAAATAAGTTTAGGCTGTTTTATACATATTAACTTGTGGCAACTACTTATCTTTGCCACTATAAAGCAAAGGAAGCCAGATGATATATAAACAAATGGGCATGGCTGTGTTCCAATGAAACGCTATTTGCAAAAACAGTCACTGGGCAGGATTTGTCCCATGAGTTCTAGTCTGCAGACTCCTGGTTTAATATAATACAAATACACTCCAAGATCATTTTTATGTTATTTTCAACCCTCAGGAACCAGGGGAAGCATGAAATTTTTGTCTCAGTGAGGATTTCATTCTATTCATATACTACCAGCTGTTAAAAATTTAGTTGTGATCTCTATTGAACCTTTGGTTTTATAATGATTCTTGACCATTTTTCTTCCTCCAGAGTATGAACCTGTATACCTCAGTCACATTAGTGTCATCTCTCAACATCAAAGAGTGTCAGACAATTAAACTAAATCAACCTTAGTAAAATGGTTGTTTATCCATTTTTAATAATTCCAGGTTGCATATTTTTATTCCTTTTGAAGCTTATTTTTCATTGTACTTATATTTCTCTGACAGTTAAAGTAGCTTGGCTTTTTATTTTCTTCCAGTACTTTTCATTTAATTAACATTTAATAGAAAAGACATTTCTCATTGTTATTTGCTTAGGACCAACACATGCTACTGGTAGACAAAGACACGGAGTTGTAGGTGACTTAATGGATATTTATATTTTGATAAGCATTGGAACATGGTGCTAAGACCCTGTGTTTTATTGATATTTCTGTACTCTGGCATGGCTAAGATAACTGCAGGGCTCTGCTTGACTTGTCTCTGCACATGTCAATGGATCAGTGAACTAGTCTGGTCATCCTCTTCTCATGGTGATGGATGGAAGAACTTCTCATGGATGGATGTAATCAAATATAGTATCAATAACAAATTTTCAAGTTAATTTAATTTTTTTCAGAGTTTAGGCCATCTTGCATAACTAATACAAATTTTTTTTCTATATAGTCATGTTAAAATCTTTTAAATTTACCAAAAAATGTTCATAAATGGGTATGATCAAATTATCAAATGGAAATATTAAATAGTTCTAGAAGTACTAAAGTATAGCTCATGATAATTTTAGTACTCATAAACAATACATATTTGATTGTATCATTTATTATTTAATATATAGTTTATTGATATACTTGACATAAGAGGTCTGTTGAAAAAGTCCATCCATTGTTAATATAATGAGAATGGTTTGTGCGACATTGATGTGACCTCGCAGCCAAGAAGAGTGCATTGGGATGTATGCGTGACCAATAATGATTTCACTGTACTAGTCAGTGCAGGCAGTAGACACCATTCATGAGCATGTGTACTGCATGGCCATCACATTCAAAATGACTGAGCAAGTAGAGTAATGAATTTGCATCAAATTTTGCTTTAAGTTTGAACATTCCTCCACAGAAACTATTCGTATAATTCAGAAGGCCACAGCTATGGGAAACTGGTAATGGGTAGCGTACTTGACCTTTTTCTCACAACCCCTTTTGTAATAACCTCCTAACTTTTCCCTTTTGCTTGCTTCTTCTAATGACTATCAATCTGGGCTTCAGGTACAGTGTAAATAACCTAATAAAATATATATTTGATCATGTCACTTGTTCACATATAACTTCAGTGACATTCATTATACTTCTATCAGATCCAAATTCCTTACTCTTCTGAAAGATACTTTAAAATCTTTTTTTCTATCTAACTCTACAAACATATCTTCCACACCTTTTCCTATTCACAGATGATGGTATACTAAATTTGCTTTCATTCCTCCTCTTGTCTCACATGCAGATCCTGCTTTGACCAAGAAGCTGACATATCCTTAAGTTGACAGTTGATGAATTTATTTCTGCATTCTAAGACACAGCTTCTGGGCTGGATTAGAGAGAATTTTGTGGGAAGATTTTGCTGCTAATGTATTTTGCAATGGATTTCATTCAAAATGTATTCCTTTGTGAAAGATACAATGAAAACTTCAAAGAAAACACCTAAACCCTTTTCAGAATTTTTATCTTCATAAACACCTAGAATGGTTTCCTAACCTCTTGACTGAATAATTTCTCTTTATTTTTTTAAAGTAAATACTAAAGTTAACTTCCTGAATAGGCTTCCATTAGATCTTAATTACAATCATGTTTGACCTTTTGTTTCTCTTATCCACTGAACTTCTTACAGCCTCTAACCATATGTTAATTCTTGTACAATGTGTTGACTTTCTTTTCCAATAAATTTTATCATCAATGGGGACAAGAGGCTCATTCTTTTGGTTGACTCTTATATAACCTTAGTACCTAACAGCATCAGATATATTTAATGCAAATTTTGTGAATTTGCTTGTGACTTGGCTTTGCTCTGCTAGCTACATCATTGGCTATTCTTTGATAATGGTTTTTTCTGGATAGTTCCTAGAAATTGAATTAGACCACACACAGCTGGAACTAAGAATTCTTTTTGGCTATGTAATATATACCTTGGATTTTAATTTTTCCAGATACCTGGTCAGCCTCACACATTTATACCATAAAGCACAGCTCAGAGTTTTCCCAGTTGCCTGATATGCCTTTCTCTGTATTTAAATGTCAATTCCCAGAAATCAAATGCCACCTTTTTAGAAAAACTTCCCTGATCTCCCAGCAAAATCTATATACACTTACCTTATCTGTTGCCTTCATCATTATGAAAGTTACTTCATGTGGTTTTAATAGTCTGTTGGTTATATTATTGCCTCACTCTGCAGTTTGTGTTTTCCTTAAGGTTAAAGATAATATCCTTTGTATCCTCCTATCCCCTAGGCCACTTAAGAAAACATTTGTACATGACCATTTCATTATTTATTTACAAACACAAATGTGTACTACTTATGAGTCACATGCTATAATGGGCCTTGGGATCAATACATGTGTGTCTAATTGAATTGAAATTTGTAAGACACAGAAAAGCATCATGTGCAGTGAAAGCATTATGAGTATAGAACCAGCATTATATAAGGAAAAGGATTGTTTGTGTACCTGAAAATTCAGGCACATTTAGAGTTTTAGTAGGAGGTGACTTGTGCATAGAGAGTTAGAGCAAAGAGGAATTTCTCAGTGCTAAACCAAGTGGAATAGACTTTTGCTAATAAAGGCAAGTCAACTCAGTTTTGTAGTGCAATATTTGGCCATCAAAAAACCCACAGAAATAAAATAGGTAAAGCAAGTATTTTTTAAAAATTTGATCTTTATTATATTCTTTTCATTACCAATTAGTCCCTTTCTATTCTCCTCCTCCCAGCAATCACCACACTGTTGTCCATGTCCTTGAGTCCTTTTTCCTTTTTGTTCAATCCCTCCTCCCCCTAACTTCCCTCCCCCAACTAGCTGTCATCTATGAGTCTGTGCTCTGTTTTGCTCTTCATCCATGAATCTGTCTTTGTTTTGCAAGTTTTGACTCTACTTTATTATGGTATTTATGAAAAATATGTACTAATCTCAAATTATTACTTTATGTCAGGGCAATAAGTACACCTCAACAAGCCTACAGTCAGCTGCTAAATGCTAAGTATTTTTTTTTCTCCTCAAGACTTCATAGATTTCCAAATTGGCCAAATTGATATCTGCAGAGGTTACAGAATATAGGAATTAAAAACACATTAACATTCAATCCATTAGGCTGATGTGTGCCCTATAGTTGTACTGCAAGGAAATCTCTGGCTTGCTGCCTGATTGCCTTGCATTGCTGGGGTTTCCACTTAACACTCTGCCATGACTCTCTGCAGGTATGTATGGCTGCCTCAGTTTGGGTATGTTTCAGATTGAATAGCACTGGCAGTCCATGTGGCTCCATAAGGAAACATAATACCTACATTGTAGAAGGCTATGTAATTTACATGGTACTGGCTGGTTTCAGATTCAAACCAAGCTGTTATTTTACAATAGGCAACTGTGATTTTAATTTAACCTGCCAATACCATGGCCATTGTAAAACAATGGTCAAAGTTAAACATTTTGAAGGAAAATGTTTTTAAGGTAACACAAGTAGTTCCAATGTTTATATTAAACATAATTTTGTGCAAACATGTAATAGATTTTAATCTATAGCAGAAATCTACAAAAATAAAATAGGAGTATCATGTGATACTGTAGTATTGTCTACAGTTCTAGATTTTTGTTTAAGCAATGTTCAGTTTAATAGCCCCTACAAGTTTTGGGAAGCCAAAGAACTCTTGCCACTGGCCACATGAGGATACATTTCAGAATGCACTTCAGGAACGTATTATGTTATACTGGTACAGTAAAGTTGTGGCCTCCTGGAGACTTCTTCACAGAAGTCTCTTTGTTCTGAGACCAAGGATTAATAATTACACTATTAATCTAGATTCTTCCCAAATAAACACACAGACCTAATGCTGCATACTTCTCTTTTAAGGGTTAAAAAAAGGAAAACAAAACTTTTGATTTCATTCCATTATGATTTCCTTTTGTTGTTATTATGGAAGGGAAGTGGATTGACTTCCCATAATTTTACTTGGGTCCAGCATCCTCTAGGGAAAAGTTTATCATTTGATCACCTTTTCTAAGTGGTAATATCAAACCTTACTGTCATCAAATCATGTTGTCATAAATAAGCAAGAGTAATATTGTAAGTTGGCTATGGGTACCTCAGTTTTAACACCTAGGATGCTATATCTACTAAAGAAGGCCTGCCATTTTGATGAAGATGAAAACATGAGTGTTGTAAGGCCATGACACTGAAATTCCTTAGTTCCCACTAGTGCCACTGTGGTCCCAATTGTATTGTTGTCTTCTATCAATTTTGACCTTTTTTCTGCCTTTCATGTTAACTCACTTGTATTTTTCACCTTTCTTTTTTTGGGAGTTGGCCACTTGCCACACCTCTCTAAATTCGTTCCCAGTCTGGTTTTAGTAGTCTACTCTTGGCTACTCACCTTCATTCCCGACCAGTCATATTTCATCTGTGATTTTTGGCACTAGTTCCAGTGAGGAAAAAAAATATTGAGGCATTTCCCCATCAAAGCAAGAGATTTACAAAGGACAGCTTAGCAGTTGTGTGTGATGAAGGTCATGTTATTATCTATGACTCAGCTGTGATGAGGACTGAGATTAAACATTTCAAAAAATTTGCCCAAGGTATCAAATACAACCAAAAATTAAATTTTGGAGTTTTAATTAGAGAATCTTGCATATTGATCAGTAATACACATAACCATTTATATGCAATCATTTTTTTAAAACATTGAGCACCTATTATATGCAAGCCCCTAGGGATAAACATTCAACTGTACAAATTTCATTCTTGGATTGAATTTCCTATTGTATAAAGGATATTATGCTTCATAAAAAAATTTTAAATGTGTGAAGGGGACTATTTTTATTATGGAATCTTTTGGCATCATCTGTGAGTTTTACAAGATTATAGTTCTAATGACTAAATCATAAAGGGGACTCTGTTAAGATGCAGAGATTCACAGTGCCTAGAATGAACAACAAAGGACACCAGTCCCACTTAGTTGAGTCCACATGTGAGGGAAGGTGCAGAGACCTTAGCACTAGCTGAGTGGATGCACTGACAACTCATGGGAGACCCACCAAATTCCTTCTGAGAAAATCAAATATATTTATTTAAATATTCCTAAAAGTGGTGTTATTGGCACCAAACCAATGATTTGCATATGAAGAAGTTTTCTTGATTTATAGCATGATAGTTCAATGAATTAATCTAAATTATTTGGGCTAAAGATATCATAAATGTGTGTGGGTTGCATAAAAATCCCAAGGTTGAAGGGTTGAAGTTATATAGAGAGTTTATAATGAACTATATAAAAACTATATAAAAACAGAGGAGCAGTCATAAAAGTTGTATTTTCCAAAGTGAACAAGTCAATGAAGTAAACATGGTGGCAAAACAAATTTTTTTAGCTCTATTTCCTCTACTGCTTGAAATCCTATTTCCTGAAAAATTATTTCAAATACTTTTAGAACTCCTCCTAAGAGTATGTCTTTTAAAGGTCTCTTTAGTATTTCTCGATCTGGTTCTGTTGTTTTGTTTTGCAATTGTTATTTTTCTTCACTTGCTGTGAATCACTATCATTACTCTGGTCTTGTTTCTGAAGTCTGAATCAGAAACCATGCCACTAATGTCTACCAATTATGCCTTTGTCATTATAGCGCCCAACAAAAGAGGAACCATTGCCAATGCCCAGTGTAATTATGGTTGCTACTGCCCACATGAGAGTTGCTAATGCCAGCTGAAAGCTGTTCTGAGGCTTCTTATATGTGATGTGTGGATCTGAACTCTCTCCTGCTGATGTCAAAATAGTCACTGCCAGAATCGCAGGCATTATCTTCTATATTACAAACACATCTGTACTAAGACCACTGATGTTTTTCGTGTCCCAGAGAGATCTTTGTATGACTCTTAGTTTTTATTCTCTTTCTGTATAACTCTATAGTAGGTTAAATCACTCCCCCAAAGATGTAAAATTCTAGTCCCCTGAACCTCTAAAAGTTCTCCTAATTGGGAAAGTGGTCTTCTTAAACTCAATGAAGGATCTTGAGATGAGAAATGATCCTGCAATGTCTGAATAGGACCTTCATGCTATCACATAAGACAGAGGTAGAAGGAGGTGATGGGAACACGGAGGCAGAGGTGGCCAAAAGTCACCAGAAGCTGGAAGAGGCAAGAAACACATTTTCCCTAAAGCCTTGGGGAAGAATATGGCTTGTGACATGGTAACTTCAGCCCAGAGATACTGGTTTTAAATTTCTGGCCTCCAGACTATGAAGTAATAAATAAATTTCTGTAGTTTGTGGTAATTGTTACAATAGCCACAGGAATTTCATATAAATGCTTTTCCCTTTGCAGAACAACCAGAAGTTCATGGGGGCAGACTTAGGGAAAATGTATATTTGATTAAAAGATGGGACCTTTGATTAACTTAGGTCCCAGGTGCTAAAGGAGAAAACTCATTGTGAACTGAAAGTTAGTCTAGGATTAAATTTGAGCCTAATAATTACAGGAAGATATAAACTCATAATTTTCAAAGTACCACCAGATATAAATGATAGACATCAAATTCGAGTACTTATAATCTCACTTTTTACTACCTCTCAAAATATTCTCTGGTAATTCAGATGAAAATGATGGGAAAAGTACAAAAGCAAGATATATGCATAAATGTTGTTTGGGGATCATTGAGAAAAATTATGATTTTCCCTGTTGATCTGGAAATTATTATTTTGAAACAGAAATAATCTGTTTTTAAATGCTTCTAATAAATATATCATAAAAGCCATCTTAATTCTACATGAGCATAATGTCATTATCACCCATCAGAATTGTTGTTGACTGCAGAGTGCTGAGCACCAGATAATCCCCATGGAGAACAAGGCTTCTCTCTTCAAGGACTTTAATGAAATAAATATAATACAGAAATATATAAAAATATCTTTAAAAGAGAAAGAAAAATTTTAAAAGAAAGAAAATAAAAAATTGGATCAGAGTTATTTCTTTGAAGAAATAATTGGTGTTTTTCAGGACAAAGACCTGCAAATGCTCACACTCAGAGCAGATTTGTAAATGTGCACAGCTCAATGACCAGACCACAAAGCAGGGCAAGTGGCCTTATCACCACTGTACTTTTGCTCTTAAGGAATTCCTTTGTAGGAGCAGTCTGGGCACATTTCTCTATTAATTAGTGGTAGTCATGACTCATAGCTATATTTTTTGTTTGTTTCAAATTTTCATATAAGATTTATTGTAATGCATTTTTAGTTAAATGTAGCATTGCACATTTTATTTAAAGGAGACAATTTTTCCCTGAGGACCACAGTATAAATCTTCTTGATTATTATTATTCTATATAAAAATAAGAGAAATACTTTGTTGCCTGGACTTTATAACATCTATGTTAATTCTTCAAAAGAATTATTTTCTCATTTTCTAGGTTCTCATTTATATATACAGAACCCTAGCTTAATACAGTCTCATAGATAAGTTTCAAACCTCACAACATCCTAGTCTAAACAGAAAATAAATTTTTAAAAAAGAGAAGGACTGCTTAAATGTGACACATTGTCAAAAGTGAGAAATGATAGTTAACATCTCCACAGAGGAGAAAAAAGAATAAAAAGGCACTCTCACAGACAAAAGTATGTATAGTGATGGCCAGAAGGAAAGGGGGAGGCTGGAAGAAAGGGGACAAAGGGATAAAGTGGGGATATCTGTAATAGTGTCAACAATAACAAAAAAAAATGAAGGGAAAAAAACAAAAAAAGAGGCATGGCTATTTTAAGAATACTTTCTAGAGTGTCTGGAGAATTAATGGAAGGGTTTTTGGTTATGGTACCAAACTCTGGATAAGAGGATTGCTTACCTAGATCTAGTGTGCTGGCTTTTGTCTCCCAGTCCAGAGGTGTGGATCTGAAAGAGCACATTCTCATCACTTGGGGTCCAGGAAGTGAGCAGAAATGGATCCAAACCCTACCTAATTCTGAGTATGTGGGGCAGGAGAGATGTAGGAGAGGACTCTGCTCTGATGATTTCTTTTTTTAGTGCTTATGTCTCCTATTTAGGATCAGTTCAGGAAAAAAGCTTTGAGATTAGTCTGCAAACATAAAAATAATGTGAAGTCTGTATGCCATGAATAAAGAAAAAAAGTGACTGTGGGAAAAATATTGCAACAGAATGCTGACTACATCTTTTATGCTAAATACATAGAATAACCAGGAAGGTGTGGCAAGTCTTATGATGCTTAGTAAAGTAGGGTCCATCCTAAGAAAATATTAATTCTGTACTCTCAGGAACATTAGAAAAGTATCATGGAAATACTGTGAGGAATTGTGAGTCTTTCAGTTACTAGTACTTTCCTATTTTACATATATCCTAAATGCTGTACTTTAGATACAGTAGTGGATCACCCTTTAACAGAAACTCTTCTGATTCATCCTTCTGAATGGGATATTGGTAATTCCTGAGGATATCCAAATAAAAAACTAATTAGGGTTTCTACATTGGCCCTTGAGTTAAAAAGGGTGACACCCTTTTAGTTGCATCTGGGTTATTTGGGCCCTGGCTCATCCTGACAGAGAGGTGATTTACACAGATCGGTAAGGCCCCCAGGTAAATGGGTTAAATATAACCAAATAATAAATAAAATACCTTATTTTTTTGTAATCGGTCTATTCTATGCTGACTACAGTAAAGGGAGGTGTCCTTGGGGAGCAACTTGTGGAGAAACTTCTAATTTCCCCCTCTTGTCTCCAGGGAACCTTTTCTGGAAATGTAATTCATTTAAGAGTATGAGCAACCTAGAAACCAAATTGTGGTTTGGAGAAACTCAAAGGTGGTGAATGTTTACTTTAATTTCCTGCTATGCACATGAAAAGCCAATCTTTGGGAGATGAGAGGAACTGGTCAAGATGGAGGCATTGGTAGATACACTTTGTCTCCTCGCACAACCAAAAGAAGGTCAACAACAAATTTAAAAACAAAAAATAACCAGAATTGCCAGAAAATTGAACTGTATGGAAGTCCAACAACCAAGGAGTTAAAGAAGAAATATTTGTCCAGACAGATAAAAGGGGAGGAGACAGGCAGCCAGGGCTAAAAGGACTCACTGCAAGGCAGCAGCTAGCAGACTGGGCAGTCTCACATTTGTGTGTTGTTAAACTTGCAGGAACAACTAGGGAGTGACACAGACTGCACAACCCAGGGTTCCAGGGTGGGGAAATAAAGCTTCAAAACCTTTGACTGTAAAAACCTATGGGGGCTGTGGCAGTGGGAGAAGCTCCCAGCCTCACAGGAGAGTTTGTTGGAGAGACCCATGGACTCCTAGAATGTACACAAACCCACCCACCTGGGAATCAGCACCAGAAGGGCCCAATTTGCTTCTGGGTAGTGGGGGAAGTGACTAAAAGCCAGCCTAGAGCCCAGCAACATTGTTCCCTCCTGGACCCCTCCCTTGAATACAGCATCACAACACAGTGATGTGGGTTGCCCCGCCCTGTCAAATGCCTAAGACTCCACTCCTTACTACCTAACAGGTCCATCAAGACCAAAAAATGGCCCAAATGAAAGAACAGATCAAAGCTCCAAAAATAAAACTAAGTGATGAAGAGATAGCCAACCTATCAGATGCACAGTTTAAAACACTGGTAATCAGGTTGCTCACAGAAATGGTTAAGTATGGTTGCAAAACAGGAAGAAGTGAAGGCTATGCAAATTGAAGTAAAGGAAAATGTACAGGGAACCAACAGTGATGGGAAGGAAACAGGGACTCAAATCAACGATTTGGAAAGGAAGGAAGAAATAAACCTTCAACTAGAACAGAATGAAGAAACAATAATTCAAAAAAATTAGGAGAGACTTAGAAACTTCCAGTGCAATTTTAAATGTTCTAACATCAAAATCACAGCAGGGGTGGGGGGCAGAAGAAGAAGAGCAAAACCTTGAAAACTTATATGAAAAAATAATGAAGGAGAACTTCCCCAATCTGGCAAAGGAAATAAACTTCCAGGAAGTCCAGGAAGTTCAGAGAGTCCCAAAGAGTTGGATCCAAGGACGCAAACACCATGGCACATCATAAGTACATTACCCAAAGTTAAAGATAAGGAGAGAATCTTAAAAGCAACAAGAGAGAAGGAGACAGTTATCTACAAAGGAGTTCCGATAAGACTGTCAGCTGATTTCTCAAAAGAGACCTTACAGGCAAGAAGGGGCTGGAAAGAAGTATTTCAAGTCATGAAAGGCAAGGACCTCCATTCAAGATTACTCTATCCAGCAAAGTTACCATTTAGAATGGCAGGGCAGATAAAGTGCTCCCAGATAAGGTAAATTTAAAAGGAGTTCATCATCACCAAGCCCTTATTATGTGAAATATTAAAGGGACTTATCGAAGAAGAAGAAAATGATCAAAAATATGAATAGTAAAATGACAACAAACTCACAATTATAAACAACTGAACCTAAAAAGAAACAAAAACAAACTAAGCCAACAACTAGTACAGGAAAAGAATCACAGAAATGGAGATCACATAGAGGGTTTTCAGTGGGGAGGGGAAGCAGAGAGAATGGGCAAAGAGGTACAGGGAATAAGAAGCATAAATGGTAGGCAGAAAATAGACAGGTGGAGGTTAAGAATAGTATGGGAAATGGAGAAGCCAAAAAACTTGTTTAGAACCCATGGACATGAACTAAGGTGGGGAAATGCTGGTGGGAGGGGAGTGCAGGGTGGATGGGAATAAAGGGGAGAAAAAAATGGGACAACTGTAATAGCATAATCAATAAAATATATTTAAAAAAGGAATCCAATCTTTGTACAAAATACCTAACATCTTGTGATGAAAAGCATGTAAAGTTTCTCTTAAAATTTCATTAAATCCATGAAACATGTGTAAGTAAGTAATATGGGAGGACTAGGGAGTATCAGAGAGTTCACACCATTATGACACTCTAAGTCATTTATTGCCATAGTTGCATTAAGCAAGTAAAAGAGAAACGTGGGAGGAACTCCATCCAACAGAATTCTCCCATCCACAGCAGATGAGAAATAAGTCATCCTGGACACAATCTTGCTGTTCTGGCGGGAAAGAGGGAGGCGATTCCCTCTAGTGGGGAACACCCCAAGCCCTTCTCCCAAATGGCTTTTATTGGGAATGGTATGCGTAGGTGTATACAGCATACATGGATAGCTCATCAATCAATGTCAAAAAGCTACAGTCATACAGAAACAGGTATTGTCTGTAGATAACAATTGAATGAACACAGAGATTTGTCATAGGTCAGGTTCTGTTAGTCATGCTGATGCCAGAGCGTCTTTAAGACGTGTTTCATGAGATAAGGAGTTTACTCCTTATGCCTTGAACTTAAACATCTGGTTTATATCACCAGGGCTATACAAAACAAAGCAAAGCAAGCTTCAAAGGATGCAATGTATTTATCAGGCCCAATTCCCCTGCTCTGTTCTGCTTGTCCAGAGAGCCTCAGTAAATGCACAGGTATTATTATGGGAATTAGTGAGTAACAGACACAGTAGAATCATGTCAAGTAACAATACCCAACCTCCATCAAATCTACTGAGCAAAGAGGGAAGTTACAGCAATAATAAGGATCATGAAATATATACAAGGAAGTTTAATGGAAACCAAGAATGGTTGGGGATATTCTGTGCCTTTTCTCCAGATGACATGACAGATTATTTTTAGTAGAAGAGAGTGCCTCAGGCTCATGATGCCCTTGAAGGGAATTTAGGTGTTCTCTACTGGACTTCTGGAGGGAAAGAGGATAATCAGAAGTCCTTTCCCTTTCTCTTGCTTTTCTGTCATTTTGTTCTGACTTGTGTAACATAAGCCATCAAAATATAAAAGAAACAAACCTTTAGACCTCACATTGTTATGTGGCTATATTTATAGGAAATGGCAATATCACAAGCTTTGAAAGGTATTTTTATCCCTACTTAGGCAATCAGGAAAGAAGCACTTAACAAAAAGCTTTTTGAAAATAGCAAAATTATTCTTCCAATAAATTCCCAAAGTAATTGACTACAATATAACAACAACAAAAGCTTACTTTTTGTCTTAAAAAAAGTTTATTGTCTTTAAAGGTTAAGTCAAATCAATACATTACCTATAGTCTGATGGTATTTGCCTCCAACAACTATGCAATTAATCAGACTGTGTTCTCTAATCTCTTTTAGAGAGCTAAGGCCCTGGCAGCTATGATTAATGGAAAAAGTGAATATTCTTTATATATACATTATAAAAGATAATAACTTTAATGTTGAGGTTATTTGTTCACTGGTTATGTAACAGAGTTGTGAGCTACAGGTACCCCCAAATGGAGAAAACCCCCACAGTTATTGCTTGGGGGATGGGGGAAGTGGAGCAAGGTCATTGAGAGTTACTTTGCATATCTAAAGAACTTGGCCAGAGTTTTAGTAATGCTAATGGCTGTGCCTGCCAAACTCTGAGACAGGGAGATGCCTGCCGAGATTAACAATGGCAGCAGAGAAAGGCAGAAGAAACCAGACTACTAGCAGGTGTAACCCACTGTGGGAGGAGTTGGAAATGGGGTTTTGGAGGAAGATTGGAGCTGGGATTCAAACTCAGGTGTGGCAGCCATTGCATGCTTGATCATGCAGCGTGGGAAGGAGAAGTCTCTTGACCATGTAGCAACAGTGCAGGATCTTGACCACACAGTTTGAAAGGATACAGGATCCCCACCAGCCCTCCATGAGGATATGGTTTTGGATTAAGAGCCGGAGCCTTGCCTTTCACAGATGCCAGGAAGAAGCCAGAACACTGACAGGAACCTGCCCAGCTAAGCTACAGACTTCTATTTCTTTTCCTGAGAAACAGTATCTCTGACTGGCCTGGTTTGGCAAGTGGAGGCACAAATGTGCGATTGTGGGTGTTCTTTTGTTTCTAAATGTTGGGAGATTTAATGGCAGAATTCCACCGTTATTTTAAACCTATATAACTTTTAATAAATAGTCCCTTTCTTTTTCATAAGACTGGCATTGGGACTCACGGTTCTTATTGGCAGTGGGTAACAGAACCCAGAGCAATAGAACCCAGTGGCTCTGTTACAGTTACACTACTGTTGTATTTGTTTGTTTGTTTCTTTTTACCTTGATATTACTACTTAAATTTGTAATCTAATTAACACTTAGCACAAATCTGAAAAATAAAGTGAAACTATTTTTGCTAACACTCTAGAGTTGTTCAAGAAAAAAAACCCCAGATACTCCACTCATTACTATTTAAAGGAAGTTCTTCTATGCAAGAGTTTCCAATTAGGTTATAGGACACGTTTTAGATGCTGGAGGAGAGGCATAAAGACATCTATTTCTGAGACAATGTGAAAATTCTCACAGTCCTTTCATTTTAAAAACCTGGCAATTGATGAGGAGCAGCTATGAATTAGAAAATCAAAGTAAGACTCAAATAGTTTGATCGGTAAGAGTAGATTGATCAAAATTAGATGAATGATTTAACTCATTAAAAAGATACCTAATAACACAATTTTCTGTTTTCTGTTAAAAAATGGTCTGTTTACTATTTTTTCCATATAGGAAGGTGTGTTTACCTAAGTATCATTGAAGATTATTATTATTTTTTATATTTTATTCATTTTTCTAGAGAAAGGAGGGGAGAAAGGGAGGTAGAGAAACATCAATGTGCAATTGCCTCTCATGAGTCCCCTAATGTCCCCTACTGGGGGACACATGCCTACAACCCAAGCATGTGTCCTTACTGGGAATTGAATCAGCGACCTTTTGGTTTGCAGGCCCATACTCAATCCACAGAGCTACACTAGCCAAGGCAGATTATTTGCAAAGTTATTAATACATTTTAGACTTTCTTCCTAAGCATTATGATCTGCCTTTTAAGTCTAGACTGTAAAATTTAAAGAAATGTTCCCTGGTTGGTGTAGCTCAGTGGATTAAGTGCCAGTCTACAAACCCAAAGGTCACTGGTTTGGTTCCTGGTCAGGGCACATGCCAGCGTTGAGGGCCAGGCCCTCAGTTGGGAGTGTGCAAGAGGCAATCAATCAATGTATCTCTCACACATTGATGTTTCTCTCCCTTTCATTCTCTCTCCCTTCCCCTATCTAAAACCAAATTTTTTAAAATATTAAAAAAAGATTTAAAGTAATTTACAGACTTCAGAAATTTCTTAGTGAATTTGAATGATATCTTCATAAACTACAGGTTTTAATACTTCTTGTAAATTTTAAATAACCAGAAAACAGAGAGTTAGGGATATTCAGGTTTAGTTTTTTTCTCCTCCTTTTCTTCCCTCTCCTTTTCACAACAAAAGAATTCAGAAAAAAATAAATCAAGGTAAACATCAGGATGGGGATTGATGATTTCACTTTAAAATAGTGAGGTCAAGAAAAAACTCATACCAATAGTACTTGAAATAATAAGACAAAAATAATATTAAAAGGTGATAATGTATATCCATATTTACTTGGATAGAAATAATTTATTTGGATATAAAAGGCAAAAATTTATATCCATGTTGATTGATTTTACTAATTTGAGAATGTGAATATATGCATACATTTTACTTGTGTATAGAATATAAATATATGTACATGTATTTATTTTAATTTAATTTAAAATATGTGAATATAAAGTATTCTACTATGAGTTCAAGAAATCCTAAAAGTCAAATAAACCACATTATAAATTACATTTGTAGTTAAGTAGAAGATTTGCTGTGGCTAAGAATGAATTTTTAATGTAGTTGTAGAGTTAGAATTGACACAATAGTGACGAAAATTAACAATGAGAAAGACACATTTTCTTCTTATGCTTCACATTAACTTCTTTTCACTTTCTTTTCCTCAAGTATTGTAAGTTTTACAGCTGAGTCACCTTTCTCTCACTGATTGTTTACTAGATATATCATTTAAACATTACTGATTTCTATGGTGGTTCTTCATTTCCATAACATTGGACCTGGAAATGTGACTATTGGTAAACTGGCTCTGAAAAAGTTCTGATTCAGAAAGGTCAGCTCTGTGCTTCTCTTAGACCACCTTCCTGAATCCACACCTCGTTATTTCTTCCCATGATCTCTGCCACTAGTGTTAGGCTCGTACATTTTTGAGAAGATAACATGCATTAAATCACAGTATATTACCTTTTCTTATGGAAATATTTCTTCTCCCCAGCTCTTTCCTTTACCCTCTTGATTATGGATTGCTGCTACACAGTGTGAATAGTGGCACAGACAACCTGTTTATTTAAAAAGGTATCATGTGGTTGAGTACATGATCTGTGATAGAGAATTAAGACTTTCTTACTAGGATTGATTTCAGCAGGGCCTATAAGAGAGATCAGCTAGCAATATAGCATTAACTGCCATAAACCCTTCTGTTTATACTGCCTATATCAGTCCATCTGAGTGCATTAACAGTTTATGTGATTCTTTAATGTTTGGTATTAATGTTTTCTGACAATGAAAGATGATAAATGATGCCATTTTATTGTGCATATTAATTAAAATTGTTTAAAAATGTATATTGTTTCCTTCTCATTCAATTCTTTTGTGATTTAATGTTGACGTGGTCATTTTTCAACCAGGTCAGATTGATCTTTCATTGCTTTATCTTTTTTCTTTGTCTTTTCACCTTTTCTTTTTTTTTAGAGGAGGTACATTCTTGTTTATTGATTATTTGCCTTTTAGATTTACATAGTTTTTTATTGCATTTATTCTTTTGTTTTTAATATTTTATTTTTTAGGGCAATTTTGGGTTTACAACAAAATTGAGAGGAAGTTGCAGAGATTCCCTGTGTATGTTCTGTCCCCACACATTTATAACCTCCCCCATTATTAACATCTCTCACCAGGATGGTTTTTATTTTTTACTAAAAATGAACCTACATTTGTTTCATCATAATTATCTAAAGCTCATAGTTTATCTTAGAATTCGTTCTTGAGGTAGATTCTGTAGGTTGGGACAAATGCCTAATGACAAATCATCATTATGGTATCAAACATAGAGTATTTTCACTGCCTTAAAAATCCTCTGTGCTCTGCCTATACAGCACTTCCTATGCACCACCGATCTTTACTGTCTCCACAGAGTTGTCCTTTTCAGACTACTCTGTAGTCAAGTAATGTAAAAATTTAGGGCAGAGCCTTGATACTTTATATTGATGAATCAGTGACATTTTAATTGCAAAATAAGTAGAAGTTCACAAGTGGAATGCAAAACTTCACATTCCACTTGTGAAGTTTCCTAGAAAGCTTACAAAATACTTATTTGGTATAGATTTTATACCAAATACTTTAATATTTATTTGGTATTAACAAGAACTCAGATATGCTTATCACAAATTGTTGTTGTTAATTTAAAAGACTGCCAATAGCTAAATAACTTCCTTCCAAATTTATGGCAATCTCTAGCAATTTCAAAAATTTTAGAATCCCTACAAGCATGTAATTAAACAGTTCTGGTCTTGTCATCTTTGAGGATGGGAATCAGCAGAGAGCAGGTGAAAATGCTCTTGTGAAAATTAAGGAGCACAGTAGCCAAGGCACATGGATGATTTTTGAACTTCTAAATTTTACTGCTGATATAGGAGCCCTGGTGAAACTCTTGGCAATCTTCCCCTATTAACTGAGACTGTAGGACTGATTCCTACAATACTGGTATTTTCAAAAAGTAATTGGTTGGTTAATTTTTAAACTATAGCTTCTTACATTTTGGTAACATCTAAAATAGGATTTAACAGTCTGGACTTAAAGTTATTTCTACATGAGATCATTTTTAGAATGGCTGCAGCTTTGGAATTTTCCTATCTACTAAACTCTTTCCCATCACCTCGTAACAGTTTCTCCTGTTTCAAAGCCAAATTTCTGAGGTTATTAGACTTTAAATCTCTCAGTTTTGTTTGTTTTTTTGTTTATTTGTTTTGTTTTGCTTATGAGAAGCAAGGCTTAAAGGAAATGTATATTTCAATAAGTTTGAAATTAAAAATATGATTGTGATTTTTCTCTAGAGGCTTTTCAAGATTTCTAAATGTAAAATTTATAATTTTGACTACTTTTCATCTACAGAAACAGCATGAAGCTGAAACAAAATATCATTTTTGCATAGTTCAAATCTTGACATATTGTTTCTTTTACCTATCTTTCAGAAACATGATAAATGCTCCCAAAAATGTGAGGCATAACATTTAAGAAAATGTCATTGCGTTAAACATGGCCAACATTTTGAATAATTCTTGCTATTATCTGTGTATTGTGCTTTTTCCTTTATTCAAAATCTTCTCAAACTCTACTCCTATATTATTTCCCAAATTGTTTTTTTTAGCTATGCCTCTGCTATAAGTATTTTTGGCAAACATTTAAGTTTTTATGTTTGGTTTTGCTTATACAAGATAGAAAAGTTCTTGATTTGCACATGTAGGTAGTCATTAATGGTAACTAATTTTTACCAACTGCTTCACAATCTAAGACCATCTTGAATGCTAATAATCTAAAAGAGTAAATAAAAAGAATAATAAAATATTTTGTGTCAAATGTTATGGCTAATAGATCTAAACACTGCTCAAAGTATTTGTCATAAATATAAAATAAAGGCAACAATTAATCCAAACTTAAAGCAAAAGCTGTCTTCAATAGTTTGCCATTATGGCCAGACCCATTTGGTGTTCACTCAGAAGTGTGCACACATGAAGATCACATGCCAGGCAGATGGACATCATCCTTGCTTGATGTTTAATAGTGCATGGCCCATATGAGATGTATTAGTGTATTCACCTACACCAATTTTACGTGAATAAATGTGTAGGGTTAAATAGTAAAGAAAGACCACAGCAGAGTTACAGCTTCTCTAATAAATGACATTTGTTAACAGTTGAGATATTTTAATAGCAATGACAGGAGGCACTTTATTCTGAAATGCATGTAAAAATTAACAGCACAAAGTATCACCATGTTGGTGGTCTTATGTATTTAAATGTAGGTGCTCTCTTGTATGTAATTTCAATTTTAAAACAGATAAAACCTGATCCAAATATCATTTTTAAGTACAATATTTAGAAAATCTTTAAAACACTGTGTAACCACTACCTAATCTATGGTCTTTCCAATGATTTAAAAATGCTTACTGATGTTAATTTAGTTTTATTTATGTAAAATAGGAAAACTATATAGAAAAAATGTGTAATGCAAAAAAAAAAAAGCTTATTAAGGCCATAGCTAGAAGGGTATGCCAAATCAATTGTCTTCTTTATTTTTCTCTTTGTAAACCATCAAACCAAAAATGTATTTTTTTCCTTAATATCAGCAAGATTTTGCTACCATGAGACAGCTCCCAGAGATCCTTTGCTATTTTTTAATAAATAAAAGAATGTTGTGGGCATAGTGTATATGCTCATTGTAAACCATTTTTGATGGACTAAATCTGAAAATATAGAAGAAAGACAGTGAGCAGACTGTGAAACATCTGAAGTGTCTATCAGCCAGGCAGTGATTCCTTGTGTTTGCCAAGTATTTAAATTAAATTTGGATATCTTTCTCCATGTGTGCTTTCACATACATATTTTCTTTATGCCACAAACGTCTAGTTGTTGATAAGTAGAAAGTTTCCTTTGTTTCTTGATAAAATAGAATGTGTATTCTTTTGCTATTTTACTACCAGATTCTAAAATATAAAGTAGCTCAATATAATCTAAAAAAAAGAGAAAGATCAAGAGATTGGTCTTTAGTGCAGAATATTATTGTAGAATTATATAATTATACCTAAATTTATAAATATGCTTATTTTTCATCAGTGTAGATAAAACATTTCAAGTGTTGAATCGTCCATGCAAAAAAGCTGAAGGAATAAAATTGTTACTCCTGACACTTACATGCAAGTGAGTTTTTTGGAAAGAATAATCTGGATCTAATAATGGTGCCCAGAATGTGAAATTTAATAAATATTTTATTTATTTTAGGTAAGTTTTCCTTTCCCAAGCAATTTACATAAGGCCCATTTTGGCTCTGTGCTATGACTTTATTAGAGCACAAATGGAAAACCATTGACTCAGGTAGAAAAACATGCATTTCAAAATTGGTGAGATAGCCTATATTTTACACATCTTATATTTGACTGTGTATGATGGTCTATGATTTGCTGTTATATCCCATTTGTGTTATGTGTTATCTTGTGTTATTTATTCATTATTTAATATTTTAAAACAAAGCAGATTTTCATTTAAAAATATAAAAGACTAGTGTACTTGTTCCTTAAATGAAATACAATATTTTCTTAAAACAGTACATCATGACTTCATTTAATTTTTTAGGCTGCTTAAAACTTGTCATATTTCTAAAATCTTCCCAATCAGGTAATATCCATATATGCAGTTCAATTCACCATGACAAAAAGAAAATATTAAACATCCACTTTGTGAAAATTGTAGTGTTAAGCCTTGTTAGATAAGTAAGATCTTAGCCTGTGAGTTCTGACTCTCCAATAAATTAAATGATTCTGACCAGCAGTGTCAGTAGAGAAGCAAATTTCTATTTTAAGTCACTATGACTTTGGGGCAGTAGAGATATTGCCAGTGTGACTCAATTCCAAGAAAACCTATTCCTAATTAGAAAATGGAGAAATTTAAGTTATAAATACACGATAAGGCTAAAGTAGGTTCACAGTTGCTAATATGGAAAATAATACAATAATTAGACTTCTGGCCAAGATGGAGGTGTAGGTGGATGCACTGTGCCCCCACACACAACCAAGATAAGGACAACAACAATATGGAAGCAAAATAACAACCAGAACTGACAGAAAATTGGGGTGCATGGAAGTCCGACAACCAGGGAGTTAAAGGTGGACACAGACCGGGTCATCCAGACCGGTAGGAGGGGCAGAGTCGGGCCAGGTGAGGGACACGGAGCTGAGACCTGAGCAAACGGGGCAGAGCTCGAGTCCGCAGCAGGCAGACCCTGGGCGCACAAGTGGAGGTGGCTGGCAGGCCAGGCTGGGGGTTGGCGACCAGCAGGCCCAGTGAGGCGGCCATTGTGAAGCAAGGCACTGCGCGCAGCTCAGGGTCCCAGCACTGGGAAGTGGAGCTTTGGGGCACTGACTGAAAAGGAAGGTCCCGCGGGGGGCACAGGCCCACCCACACCAGAATTGGTGCCAGAGGGGTCCAGTTGGCTTGTGGAAGGCAGCGGAAGGGTCTGAGGTCTTACAGAGAGCAGAGCAAGCGCCATTGTTCCTTCTCGGATCCCGCCCCCACATTCAGCGTTACTACCCAGCAACTGGGGTGCCCCGTCCTGGTGAAAACCTTAGTCCCCGCCCCTCACAACAGGAGCCAGACAAGGCCAAAAAAAAAACCAGCAAAAAGATGGCTCAAACAGTTGAAGATTTGAAAGCCCCAGGTCCTATCCTTTTAAGCGACCAAGAGATAGCCAACCTATCAGATGCACAGTTCAAAGCACTGCTGATCAGGATACTCACAGAATTGGTTGATTTTGGTCACAAATTAGATGAAAAAATGCAGGCTACAATAAGTTTAATGAAGAAAAATGCACAGGGAACCAATAGTGATGGAACGAAAGATGGGTCTCACACCATTGGAGTGGACCAGAAAGAAAGAAAACATTTACAACCAGAAAAGAATGAACAAATAAGAATTCAAAAAAATGAGAAGAGGCTTAGGAGCCTCGAGGACATCTTTAAACGTTCCAACATCTGAATTATAGGGGTACCAGAAGGGGAAGAGGAAGAGCAACAAGTGGAAATCTTATTTGAACAAATAATAAAAGAGAACTTCCCCAATCTGACAAAGGAAATAGAATTCCAGGAAGTCCAGGAAGCTCAGAGAGTACCAAAGAAGTTGGGCCCAAGGAGGAACACACCAAGGCACATCATAATTACATTAGCCAAGGTAAAAATGAAGGAGAGAATCCTAGAAGGAGCAAGAGATAAGGGGATAGTAACCTACAAAGGAGTTCCCATCAGGCTGTCAGCTGATTTCTCAAAAGAGACCTTACAGGCAAGGAGGAGCTGGAAAGAAATATTCCAAGTCATGAAAGACAAGGACCTACATCCCAGATTTCTCTAACCAGCAAAGCTTTCATTTGGAATGGAAGGGCAGATCAAGTGCTTCTCAGATAAGGTCAAATTAAAGGAGTTCATCATCACCA
>CM052548.1:53139622-53154729 GCA_028533065.1 Trachops cirrhosus | reverse complement strand
TCTGCAAGATGTGGGCCCAGCTCCCACTCGGAGATGCACAAGACCCACGCCCACAGATAGGTTCTCCTGTGGGGAATCAGGCCTGCAATGTACCTAGGATGCTATGAGTCTTGCTTCTTTTTGCGAAAACTCCCTCACCCTGAATTGAGGACATTTAATGCAAACCAACTTCCTAAAAACCATGCTAAATCTTCCAAGGATGAGTATAACCAGTTCAACCACTTTTGCCTTTTCATTTGCAAATATCCCTCTTCTGTGATGTGATTAGCAGCATTGGCTCCTTTGTTTTCTGTAAAAGGTAACCACCTAAAGTGAGCCTGTGCATAGTTAATAAGGACCTTCTTGTAATGTGCCCAGTAAGACAATAAAAGCTCATTGAAGCAAGGGCCGAGGTTTTTGCTCCCCTTGAGAGAAAAGCCACACAGTACCTTTCTGTTGCCACAGGACTCGGTAGTCCGTGTGAATTTGTTTCATATTTCAACCATAATGACACAGACCCCACGAGCTGGGGTCCACATCATCTTCAAGCAATATTTTATATTGTAGCAAGGATTATAAATGGCAAAAAAGTCCTTACCTACAGCTCGAGAACTTCTAAATGACGTTCATAAAATGATTGTCTAATAATGCCAATAGGACAAACTTGGGTTGACAAACTATGCCTGAGGATAATGTTGTGTCTTCTGTGTTTTTGTTTTTGGAGTTTTTTTTGGCATTTGCCTATGTAAAATAGATTTTTCTCTTTAGATAGAACAAATATGTGGGCTCATGAGTGTCTTTTCTTCAGTTTAATAGATTTGGGTTTGAAGTTTGATCCTGCTATTTGAGATTGTGAAGTAATAGTTTACTGAATCAAAATATAAAAATAATATCATAGGAATTAAGGAATTCTAGGGCAATGGCCAGGTGTGAGGAAGATTCTTTGCTAAATATGTTTATTTTTCTTAGCTATTGTCTGTTCTATTCACCTATTGCTGCATAACAGGGTGCAACACAACTCAAGAGTGTAAAAACAACAATGACCATTTTGCTTACAATTCTAAAGTGTGACCAAGGTTCCATGTAGATAATTCAGCTCTTCCCCACATGACCTCAGCTGGGCCAGCAGGAAGGGAGGAGTTATGTGACAGCTGAAATTAAAATGATTATATGGATTACTTGGCCTCACAATGGATGCCAATGTTAGCTGAGCCTTCAGTTGCCCTGCTGCTGGAACACCTGCACATGTTTTGTCATATGGCTACATGATTTCCTGACAGCATGTTTGCTGGGCTCCCAAGTGAATATACCAAGAGGGTAAAGTGAATGAGAAAGGCTTTCTTATGACCTAGCCTTGGAAGTTACATACCATCCCTTCTATTCTCACTCAGTTCCACCCAGGTTCAAGGGGAAAGAATGTAGAACCTATCATTTATGTGATGAATATAGAACCTATATTTCTGTGATTAATATCAATTTAACATATTAAGAAAAATGTGAGATTAGATATCTTTGGGGGACTTCTTTTAATAATACAATCAGCCACAATCTGTACTTGTGTCACAATAATCTATTCTCATCTTACACGACAAATATATTTGAACTATACCCTAAGAACTTCAAAGCTCATGGTCTTAAGATATCAGTTTAAAGTATGTGATTGTGTCATCTAGATCAACTCTAAGTGCAGATGGTTCTCCTTGGGTTAAGATGCTCTATATTGCTATTTAAGTATATCCCTTCATTTTGAAGACCTATGAACTAAAACGATAAGTTATCTACCCTTCACCTGCAAACCTGATATTTAATAGTGGCACAGGCATAGAGTAAGGACTTTCCATTCTCCTGTTCTAGAAGGGGAAGAATAGGAGGCACAAACAACCACTAGTCCATAGCCATTCTGAAATCCTATAGGACAAATGTTGCCATTTCCTTAATTATTTCTCTCCATATTTATTTATTTTTCAAGATAAATTAGAGCACCCTATTAAAAAATGTGCTTTTCACATTTGTTAGAAGAAGTTCGTTCTCAGCAATCCTCATGCTGCCTTGGGGCTCATCACTTCTCACTATGGGTAAAAGGGACATTGGGAACTGTAACAAGTTATATTTTACAAAGCTCAATATGCCCCATTCCACATGCCTTTCTTATCATGTAATGTTGACCTGCTCTCATTGAATTAATGTATTTCATCTCCCTGGAACTGGGTAGAGCTGTCCCAAATGAGAGAGTATGATGAAAGTGATACAAATTGAGTCACAAAGCTAGCTCATGTAAGTACTATACATTTTTGCTGTGCTCCAACAGAAAGTTCATTTTTGGAACCTAGTCATCACACTGTGAGAAAACCAAGTAGCAACATGGAGAAACTACATGGAAGTGTTCTGGCTGGTAGCCTGTTATGGACCAAGTGTTTTTGTCCCACAAATCCATAGGTTACTTCCCAATGTGATGGCATTTGGAGGTGAGGCCTTTATAAGTTAATTATGTTTATATGAGGTCACGGGGTAGGAATATCCCATGATGGGATTAGTACCCTTAAAAGAAGAGGGGATACATCAGAGCTTTCCCTCTCTGGGATGATGAGAAGGCATCCATCTGAAAGCCAGGATGAGAGCCCACACCAGAAAATGAGTCTCCTGACACCTTGGTTTGGACTTCCCAGCATCTGGGACTGTAAAAAATAACTATCCACTGTTAAGCAAACCTGTCTGTAGTATTTTGTTACAGCAGCTTGAGCTGACTAATGCAGAGCCTCATCTGAAGTCTTAGCTAAGAGCTAACATTAATTATTAGATATGTGTGAGCAACACTTCGATGATTTCAATCCCTAGTGTCAAACCATCCTCAGCTTTCCAGCTTCTGCTGATAGCTCATGGGCCAAAGACAAGGCACCTTGTCTAAGTCTAGCCTACATAGGAGATTAGAGACCAATAAAATGGTTGTTAATGTTTGCAGTCACTTGTTTTTAAGATGAATTGAAGCACAGGTTGGTACTTGGAAGGAAGTTGCTGCTGTAACAAACCAAATATGGGGTATTAACTCTGGGACGAGGCAGTGGATGGAAACAGAAAGGACATTAAGGACATTGATCATGACAGAAGCTTAGAGTGTGAAGAGAACCCTGATGGGTTTCAAGATGACTTTTAGGATAAGCTTAAAGGAAAATTTAAAAATGATCTTAAAAGCTAGCAAAGGGGAGCCCTTGTTATGTAGTAACAGAAAGTTTTTACAATGTCATCATTTAGAGTAACATGAAAAATAAAAAACAAATGAGAACCACTTAGCTTTATCTCACAGCCTAATGTAAATGTGAGAGAAGAGAGACAATCTAGAGAAACAACTGTTAATTGCAAAGGAGCTAGCACTTACTGGGTTTGGAAACAAAACTGTTCCTCATTTCTAGGCCCTCCAGTTGGCAAACTATGCTGAAATTAAGAAGTGAATTTTGGACAAAGAATAAGTTCACAGTCAGGAAAACATGGTATAATGATGAAGCCAAGGGTATGACTAAAATCTTTGAGAAGACCTCAGAGTGATTTAAGGTGACCTCATATAACCTTTCAAATCAATATAATTAGTATAACAATGTTACTTTAATTATGGTATATCATGCTTATTTAAGGGAAAAGTTCAACTTAAACCTCTGAGCCTGAGTATCCTTTTATTGTGAAATAATATTACTTTTATTAGCAGTCATATTTTCAAGATCCACCATATATATTATTTATTTAATTGTTATTTAAATTAAATCTAAAGGGTAGACAAAGCAAGTCTCATTATTCTCCATTCTCCCCAATAGCATTAGAGGTAAGTTTCAATATCTATTCCTCTTGTTACTCCTTTAGCCGAGTGACTGATTATTTGACTGTAAGAAGTGTTTATTCTCCAATAAAAATAAAGTAAAATAAATATTTGAATTAAAAATGTTTATAACAAGGTACTGCTCACATTACCTAAGTAGCCCTATTAATTTTCATAACAACAGGCAGCGATATCATACCCAACTGTTAGATGAGGTAACTAAAAAGCCCAAAAAGCTAAGTAAATTTTTGATATCATATCACTATGTTGCAAATGAGTCTAATGTGATATTTAATGTATAAGAATAAAAAAGTTGTCTTTTTATTTCACTTGGTCATATTGCATATGAGAGCCACAACAAGCAAAAAAGAAAAAGAAAGAAAAGAAAAGGAAAGGAGACCAAAGAAATGAAATAAAGCCATTTGATTCCTCATGTTTTTGCTCTAAAATACTGAGACTTTATAGTTCTTCATAAAGATTTCATTTTTTAAATTTTTCATAGTGAGGGGAAAGGAGGGAAAAAGAGAGGGACATAAACATTGGTCAATTGCCTCTTATATGCACCCAGACCAGAGACCAAGCCTACACCTCAGGTATGTGCACTGATGGGGAATTGAAGCAGTGACCCTTTGCTTTGTGAGATGACACCAACCAACTGAGCCACACCAGTCATGGCGAAACATTATACTTTTGATAACCCTCAATAAGGCAATGGAGTTTATATTAATTATACCAAACGTTTTTGCTTTAATTTTAAAGTTTAAAATTAATGTGTAAATGCATCATTTGACATTTATTGTGTAACTTTTAACTTCATAAATAAACTGTAGAGGACTGATAATATAAGGATGTTTTGATATTTTTACATTTTCTACTTAAATTAAAAATTATAATAAAAATTGATTTATATACTAGCTCTATCCTATGATATATATAAGCAAAACATCTTCAATATTTATATGGTGACTCATTTTTTAAAAATTGCATAGATGTATATATGCAGGCATTTCAATACATACTTGATATATGTTATTTAATAATATTGTAACCTCGTGTTCTCCTTTAATTGGAGTTGTCTTTATAGCTGACTAGTTTTGGTGTCCAGCCCTTAGCAATGTGAAGTAAATAAAAGTTGTTATTTCATTCATTTGTTCATTTATTCATTCTTATTCCAAAACATATATTAAACTAGGTGCCATACACTGTGCTAATCTTTGATTTATGTCTTGGGGCACATAGACAGTTGAGGGACAAATAAACTTAAAATTCAGTCTGGCACATGTTAGAGCTACTTACAAGGTGCATGGCATATCAGATCTGGGGGTCCAAGAGGATTTAGTGAGTAAGGAGTTGTTTTGTTTAAAAATGCAAAGGCCTTAGCCAAATTGAGTAATAAATTGATGATCATGGAATTATTACTAGATGTCCCTATTACTAGAAAGCAGGCAAAGGGAATGAATTTCTTACTGAAAGGCAATAAATTAGAAAACTGGCACCCTTACAGACTCTAAAGATGAGGAACTTGGAAATGGTAGTAGAATGGTTTGTGCCTACATCACACCTGGGACTCAGCTAGAACAATTTACCGCTGGGAATTCTGGCATCTCCAAAGCCTGCCTGTTCATTCACATGCTTGTTCAGTCAACACTGGGAATAACTGAGGACTAGGATTGCTGAAGGAAGCAGTCTCATGTTGACCCTTCAGGAAGCTTGGATTTTCTACAACATGGAGGCCTCAAGGAATTCAGAGGGCTTGCTCAGAGCTCTAAGAATCAGTGGTCCAGTGAACAATGTAAAACCTGCATCACATCATTTTGTCTAACGTAGGCCCTTATATCACAGAGTCATTTTTGCTGCATTAGTTATAAGCTGGCCACAAGCCCTCCCAGATTCAAGGAAGGAGAGACAAAGAGAAGTGTTAAAGTCACACTATCTAAGAGCATGTGTGGAAGGCTGCTCTGCATGGTGTGGACCCAGCTCCCACTCAGAGATGCACAGGACCCACACCCATGGATAGGTTCTCCTGTGGGGAATCAGGCCTGCAATGTACCTAGGATGCTATGAGTCTTGTTTCTTTTTGCGAAAACTCCCTCACCCTGAATTGAGGACATTTAATGCAAACCAACTTCCTAAAATCCATGCTAAATCTTCCAAGGATGAGTGTAACAGGTCCAACTACTTTTGCCTTTTTATTTGCAAATATCCCTCTTCTGTGATGTGATTAGCAGCATTGGCTCCTTTGTTTTCTATAAAAGGTAACCACCTAAAGTGAGCCTGTGCATAGTTAATAAGGACCTTCTTGTAATGTGCCCAGTAAAGACAATAAAAGCTCATTGGAGCAAGGGCAGAGTTTTTTTGCTCCCCTTGAGAGAAAAGCCATGCCAACCTTTTCCTCCACTGGATTCAGTAGTCTGTGTGAATGTCTCATTTCATCCATAATGACTTGGACCCCATGAGCTGGGGTCTGCATCAGCATGTGGAATGAGAAATACTGTGGTGGTCAATTTTGGAACCTACAATCTCTCACCATCCATCACCCTAACACCATTTAAAAATATTAAATTGTCTTCCTTGTCTCATTTATTTTTATTTTTATTGTATTTACGTTTCTCAGTTAAAATGATCTTTTTCATATTTCTAGGTGAACCTCTAAATATTTTAGCAAAGCATTTTCATGAAAAAATTCATATTGTCACCAAAGAAGGGAGTGTATTCAAGAACAGAGTGTGGCATTTTTGCCATTCACTGGCTTCTGAAATTGTAAATTATTATGAAAGTATTAGCTAAATGGTAGAATAAATCATTTTAGTTTTTAACCCAAATGTTAAGTTAATAGTGAAATACTCTCAAATTTTGTTAAGATAATCTATTTTTCTCCTTATATTCGTTGACCCTCTGCAACCTTTGACTTCACAGACATTTAATATGTAAAGCTATCTAGCCCTGGCTGGTGTGTCTCAGTGGATTGAATGCTGTCCTGTGAACCAAAGGGTCACTGGTTCCATTCCCAGTCAGGGCATATGCCTGGGCTTCAGGCCAGGTCCCCTTTATGGGACGTGTGACAGGCAACCATACATTGATGTTTCTCTCCCTCTCTTTCTCCTTTCTTTCCCCTCTCTCTAAAAATAAATCAATAAAATCTTTAAAAAATAATATATAAAGTTACCTTGTTTATCAAGTTTTCTTATCACATTTATTTGCTCTCCATGCAGAACAGTCCTTCTAAAGCCTCCCTTTGACTTCCTGTGTCAGTATATAACTGTACACAATTTTCTTGAGCAACTTTATTATTTTGCATTGTTTTATTAAGCCCATGTTCCATATTGCTATCACTGATAATTCAGAATTCTGGAAACATATCCAGTTATGTCCTGGGAATCTCCATGGATTATCTTAAGGTTACCTGAATTTAGGAGGTCCAAAATTGAAACCATAATCTTTTCTTTTAAATCAGTTTCTCTTTTTAGGTTTTCTTTTCTCCAAGCTAGAACCATCATTTATATGGTAACCCAATACAGAGACCCTAAGATTGATACTGGATTTCAATATTACCCTAATGTCATACATAGACTTCTTTACTAGGTGCTATCATTATAATCAGATATGTCTTGTGCTCTGTGCATCCACTCCACCCCAGAGACCACTGTTCTGGTTGAAGTTTCATCTTTTCTCACATGGTCACCTAGTGCATCAGAGTAATAGCAACTGCCAGTTCATTTTCCAAAGCAGTGTCAGAGAAATCTTCTCAATGGTGAATGTGATCATATCACTACCATGTTTAAAAGTTTTTAAATAGCTCCCCATAGAGTTCAGACAACACTGTGGGGATCCAAACTACTCTCCATTTTTCCAGCAGCAAATTTAGGACATTTTGCAACCATACTTAATTTCTTCCACTACCCTTAAACAGTTTACTGTGAAGTTTTCACAGCATTTGTGCTATATTTCTTTGTGCCAGAGGCTTCCACTTCTGCAGTGTCCTTTTCTCCCCTGTTGACTTCAGGATTCCCTAAGTCTTCCCGGTCAGAGAACATTTGTGTCTTTTACCTCTTTTAGCTGGAATCCACTGTTGGTTCAGTGGTAAAGTGTGGATGAAGGAAACATTCTATAAACTCATTATTTTACCTCACTGTTTGTGGGCTTGTTTCTTGAGATGTGACCTTCAAAGTGTTGTTTTTTAGCTTCCCTGCTTTTCCTTTAGATGAGACAGAAAGGCTGCACAGGCCTGCAGTCAGTAACTGACCACCCTCCAGGGCAGATCAGGCTCTGGTGAAGTCTTTTTCCCTGCAGTTAGGTAGGCATTTGTTTTGGAAGACTCTCTGAGCATATTTCACAATGTTTAATTTCTTTCTCCTACTGTTAGAGCCAAATGAGGATTTTTGTTGATTCTTCAATGTAAGAAACTAGTGGGATTCTTCCAATAAAATCCATGAAAGTGTGTAGTCATCTCCCAGCACTATGTCCTTAGGAATTTCTCACCCTCATGCTAGTCCACATTCAGCTTACAACAGTTCAACACAAGTACCTTGTAAGTGCTTTACCAAACTGTGTTTCCAGTAGCTTCTGCCCTGGTAAACTGACCTCACTTGTCAGCTTTCCTGTCTCTCCAGTTTTCAAGCTGGTGGTTTGCCTTGGACTTCATTTCTCTAGTAATGAGTCCAAGAAAAAGGTGTTTATTTTCAGTTTGTTCATCTTCTGTTTATTGTATGTAGCAGAGTGATGACTTCTAAGCTTTTTACCTGTCAGATTACTGGATATCAAATTTTTAAGTTAATAAAAATTGGGTCATTATTGTATAATCATGTTTGTATTGGGTTTATTTTTACCCACTTAGTTTATTTTTACCTACCTAGTTTCCAAAATACTTGGCATTGTGACTGACCATAGGCCCCCATTTTTCTAAAACTGTCACAACTAAATTGATACTGAGCACTTGTTACAATTGTAGGTGTTTCAAGTTATCCCATTTAATTTCCACTTCACTACTTTGAGATGTAAATAAAAAACTCACTTTAGAATAAAGGAGACTGAGGCTGAAGGAAATAACAGATTACCCAGAAGAGTAGCAAGATGGAGGAAGAGTAGGAGAATCTACCTCATACCACTTCTTAGAACCAAGCTGAAAATAAAAATTAAGAGGGGACCATCCACCCGAAGAGATACTTAACTAAGAATAGGTATAAACTACCTCAAGAAAGGTAGAAAGGGCAGGGATGCAAAAGGACCTCGCACCGCTTTCATGGGCAGTGAGCCAAGGTTGACACAAGGTTGTGGGAGCTTTCCCCAGATAGACTAAAGCCTGGACCCCAGACCAGGCTCCCAAACATAGAACGATGGTGCTGGGATTACCCACCCACACAGCATCCAGTGGTGAAAGGCCATGCGTTTTTTTGCCCACCAGAGAATGTCAGAGCCCGTTGAAAACAAAACCATCATTTCTCTTTTTTTCTCCCTTTCTTTTGTTCTCAGGGGCCAACACAGAGGTTTCATGTTCTCTCCACTCACCTTGGGCTCAAGCAAAGAGAGGGCAGTGTGGTCTTCAGTGGCATGAGGAGAGTCTGGAGTGGGAGCCTTAGGGGAGAGGCATGGAAACTGGGTTCCCAATGCTAGAATATAACACCACATTGCAGCAGCCATTTTTCTGGAGAACAAGCCCCTCCCAGGGGAAAAAATTACTCCACCCTATGGGAAAATGTTTGTTCCACACTCTGGAAGCCTCATATCCCCACTTTCTAGAACCCTACTCGCTCCAACCTGCATCCTTTTCTTAATTTTTAATTTTTATGTTATTTTTTCTTTCTTATTTCCCCCCAACCTGAAACTTATCTGCTGGTGAAGACATAGCAATATAGGTGGACTCAGGGATATTAGAGACTGGCTTTAGGGCATGGCCATTCCATAAACTTTTCTCCGAACCAAACTGGCTATTTCCCTTCATAGGAGAGCCTAGGAATGCCCTCCTGGTTTTTGGCAGACCCAAACTCTGGTCTCTGGAGGACCCACCTGCTGTCTTATTATGGACTTCACCCTGCCAAGTTCAGGGAAAGAATCTGGGACAGACTCAGACATGCAGGATGAGGGTAAGAGAACCTACCCACTATTTTCCCTGAAGTATGAATGACACCTCCAAAAAGATGGGACACCATCTTCCTGATTCGACCTGAAGACCTCTCAGAAACAGATGGGTCTGTGGTTAGACTAAGACTAATGGCAGCAGGCAGAGGCAAGTGGAAGAGGTCCTGGCAATGACTTCAGTCATTAGTTGTTGCACCCATGAGCTCTATGCTGATAAAAAAAAAGACTTATAGATCAGCGGGGGCTATCCCAGATATAGCCAAGCCTGAGGAGACAACCACAAACTGTGGATCACTTGTAGCTTTAAACAGATTGCCTACAGCTGGACTGGACAGCATCAGACATTGGATTGTACCAACTGCAGGCATCAGGGTTGTATCCAGAGGGAGAACCCATCAAGCAAGCACTAAACTCTTCTAAGACTAATTCCACTTCATTCTTTTTCATTATTTTCCTTATTTTCTCTTTTGCATAGCTCTATACATTTTTTCTTTTTCTTCATTTTTCTTAATTTTCTTTATTTTTTTCAAAACTTGCATTTTACTCTTCTATTTTCTTACTCTCTTTTGTCTTCTTCCTTCCTTTTCTTATTTAAATTTTTTCCTCTACTTTATTCTTCTGTGGCAATTACCTGTTACTGTTTCTTACTTTTATTATTTTTCCTCCCTCTACTCTCTCATAATCATTTTTCTTTCATTTATCCTTATCGTATTCTTGTTTTTTTATAATATTCTATTTCTTTTTCTACTTGTATAATGCTTTGCTCTTTAACAAAGATTTTGCTGTTTTTTGTTCATTTTGATTTGTTTTTTTGGTGTCTGGGTTTTGTTTTCTGCATTTTTCTCTTTATTCTGTTAGCAGTGGTACATGATGTGGTTGTGGTCACACCTCAGTCAGCCAGGCAGAGGAGAGAACACAACAATGAATGGGGCAACAACAATTAAGACTGAAATAGAATAGGAAAACCTACATAAACCACACAAAAGGCATTCCTAAGGCAACCAGCTCAAGAGATCAAGAAGACAGCACCACTGAGATGCATACAAGTTTTATCACATAAGGCCATGTCATGAAGACAGGGAGTCAACCAGACATATTTATTATGTAGAAAAAAACAAAAAGAGTCACCTAAATGGGAAGAAAAAGAAATAACCCCGAATGAAATAAAAAGAGGAATCCTCAGAAAAAAGAGCTAATTGAAATTGAGGTAGGCAATATGTCAGACATAGGGTTCAAAGTAATGGTTACAAGGATGCTCAAGAACTTAGAAGTACAAGTAACTTAGTGGTAATTACACCAACAAAAAAATGGATGTAGAAACTATAAATAATAACCAGTTGAAAATAAAGACTACAATAACTGAAATAAAGAATACACTAGAAAAAAATTTAAAGGAGGTTAGATGAAGCAGAGGATAGAATCAGCAATTTGGAAGACAAGGTAGAAATAACACCTAATCAGAGCAACAAAGAAGAAAAATGATTAAAAAACAACTAGGATGGTTTAAGGGAACTTTGAAACAACATGACATAACAATATCTGCATCATAAGGATACCAGAAAGAAAAGAAGGTGATCAAGGGATAGAAAACCTGTTTGAAGAAATAATGACAGAAAATTTCCCTATCCTGGTGATGAAAAAAGTCACACAAGTTCAAGAATTTTAGAGAGTTCCAATCAAGAGTAATCCAAAGAGACCCATACTAAGACATATCAAAAATAAAATGACAATGTTAAAGGCAAAGAGAGAATATTAAAGGCAGCAAGAGAAACAGACAGTCCAATAAGACTGTCAGATGATTTCTCAGCAGAAACACTACAGGTCAGAAGGGACTGGCATGAAGTATTTAAAGTTTGAAAAGCAAGTATCTGCAACCAAGACTACTATACCCAGCAAGACTATCATTTAAAATGCAAGGCAAAATAAAGAGCTTCCCAGGCAAAAATAAAATAAATGAAGGACAAAGGAGTTTGTTAATACCAAACCACCACTGCAAGAGATGGTAAAAGAACTGCTTTAAGAAGTAATAAATATAGAGAGGAGCACAGGTATAAAAGAATAAAATAGCAATGACCAAGTACCTATCAATAATGACCTTACATTTGAATGGATTGTATGCTCCAATAAAAAATTACAAGGTGACTGAATGGGTTAGAAAACATGACCCACATATATGTTTTCTATAAGAGATCCACCTCAGTACAAAGGATTTACACAGGCTGAAAATGAAGGGATGGAAAAAAATATATTCCATGCAAATGGAAATAAAAAAAAAAAAACTAGTATAGCAATTCTTATATCTGACAAAATAGACTTCAAGTCAAAGGCCATAAAAAGTGAGAAATAAGCCCTGGCTGCTGTGTGTGTCAGTGGATTGAGTGCCAGCCTGCAAATCAAAAGGTTGCTGGTTCAATTCCCAATCTAGAACATATGCCTGGGTTGTGAGCCAGGTCCCCAGTAGGTGGCATGCAAGAGGCAAACACATTAATGTTTCTCTCCCTCTCTTTCTCCTTCCCTCTCCTCTCTAAAAATAAATAAATAAAATGCTTAAAAATGAGAAACAAAGTCACTACATAATACTAAAGTGATCAAGGCAACAAGAGGATATAACTCTTGTAAACATACACACACACAATATAGGGGCACCAAAGTATATAATGAAAATCTTGGTGTACTTGAAGGAAGAGATCAACAGCAATACAGTCATTGTAAGGGATTTTAACACCCCATTGTCACCATTGGATAGATCTTCAAGACAAAAAATCAACAAGGAAACAGCAACCTTAAGTAACACCAAATTGAATGGTTTTAAGTGCTATTTAAAGAACATTTCATTGGAAAACAACAGAATACACATTATTCTCAAGTGCACATGGATCATTCTCAAAGTTAGATCACATGGTAGGAGATTAAAAAATGTCTTAACAAATTCAAGAAATCTCAAATCATATCAAGCATTTTCTCAGATCACAATGGAATGAAACTAGAAACCAACCTCAGTGAAAAAATTCAAAATCATTCAGATTCATGGACACTAAGTAGCATGTTATTAAATAATGAATGAGTTGTCTATGTGATCAAGGAAGAAATCAAAAACTACCTGGAAACAAATGGAAATGAACATACAACAGCCCAAAACCTCTGAGTCATAGGGAAACCAGTTTTGTGAGGGAAGTTTATAGCATTAAAGGCATACTTCAAGAAGTTAGGAAGATCTCAAATAAACAATCTAATCCTACACTTAGAAGAACTAGAAAAACAAAAACAAAAAAAGCCCAAAGGTAATAGGAGGAAGAAAATAATCAGGATCAAAATGGAGACATAGAGACTAAAGAAACAATGCAAAAGATCAATGAATCCAGGAGCTGTTTCTTTGAAAAGATAAACAAAATTGATGAGCTTGAACATGACTCATTAAGAAAAAAGACAGAGGCCCCAAATTAATAAAATCAGAAATAAAAGGAGAAATACAATGGATCCAACAGAAATTCAAAGGATTGTAAGAAAGTACTATGAACAACTATATGCTAAGACATTGAACAACCTGGGTGAAATGGACACATTTTTAGAATCACACAATCACCCAAGGCTGAATCAAAATGAAGTAGATAACCTAAATACACTGACAACAAATAAAGAAATCAAAGCACTAATCAAAGAACTCCCAGCAAACAAAAGTCATGGACTGGATGGCTTCACAGGTGAATTTTACCAATCATTCAAGGAAGAACTAACACCTATCCTTCTCAAACCATTTCAAAAACTTCAAGAAGAGAGAAGACTTCCCGAATCTTTTTACAAGGTCAGTATTATCCTAATTCCAAAACCACATAAAGACACAAAAAGAAAGAAAACTATAGGCCAATATCCCTGATGAACATTGATGCTAAAATCCTCACAAAAATATTAACAAACAAGATCGAGCAATACATTAAAAAGAACATATGCCATGATCAAGTGGGGTTTATACCTGGGATGCAAGGGTGGTACAATATTCACAAATCAATAAAAGTGATACATCACATAAAATGAAAGATAAAAATGACATAATCATATCAATAGACACAGAAAAAGCATTTGATGAAATCCAGTACCCATTTATGATAAAAACTCTCTGAAAAGTGGGCATAGATAGAGCATACCTCAATATAATAAAAAGTTCATATACAAAAAACCTATAGCCAACATCATACTCAATGGAAAAACTAAAAGTGATTCTTCTACAACAAGGACAAAGACAGGGATATCTGCTTTCGCCACTTTTATTCAACATAATATTGGAAGTCCTAGCTACAGCGATGAGACAAGAACAAGTTATAAAAGTCATCCAACTTGGAAAGGAGGAAGTAAAATTGTTATTATTCACAAACAACATGATCTTGTATATCTAAAACACTATAGGCTCCAACAAAAAAATTACTATACCTAAGAAGTGAAGTTGGCAAAGTAGAAAGATACAAAAACAATACTCAAAAATCAATGGAATTTCAATATACCAATAATGAACTACCAGAAAAAGAAACTAAGAAAACAATTCCCTTTACTACAGCAATAAAAAAAAATGAGATACTGGTGCTCCGGCCAAGATGGAGGTATAGGTAGAGACCCTTCACTTCCTCACACAACCAAAAGGAGGATAACAACCAATCTGAAATCAATAAACAACTAAAAGCACCAGAAAATCAAACTGCATGGAACTCCAAAAACAAAGAAATTGAAGAAAAAAATCAACCAGAACAACCAGACCAGTAAAGCAGCAGACCACAGGGCCAACTCAGAAAAACCAAGGCAATGCTTCAGACCTTGGGAGCATGCTGGCTGCCCAGCTTGGTGGGATGCAAGGGAGGGGCTGACTTAAGGGGACTCATAGGTGGCTGTGGGCTATGGTGGTTGCGGTGGTAGGAGAAGCTCCCAGTCTCACATGAGAGTCTGTTGAAAAGTATGCTAGAGATGAGCTGGAGAGCCACATTGTTCCCTCTCTGTCCCCTCCCCGCCAGGCACCACTGCAGTGCAACAAAGATGGTTGCCATGCCTGGGTGAATACCTAAGGCCCTGCCCTCTTACAACACGTCAGCTGCACCAAGACAAAGAAATATGGTCCAAATTAAAAAAACAGAGTAAAGCCTCAGAAAGATAGCTAATGAGTAGGAGGAGGTTGCCAACCCATCTAATGATGAATTTAAAGCCCTGGTAATCAAAATGTTCAAAGACCTGATTGAACTTGATAGAAAAATTAAAAAAAAAAAAA
>CM052548.1:53108833-53139122 GCA_028533065.1 Trachops cirrhosus | reverse complement strand
GGGCTGGAAAGAAGTATTTGAAGTCATGAAAGTCAAGGACCTACATCCAAGATTACTCTATTCAGCAAAGCTTTCATTTAGAATGTAAGGTCAGATTAAGTGCTTACCAGATAAGGTCAAGTTCAAGGAGTTCATCATCACCAAGCCATTATTTTATGAAATGTTAGAGGGACTTATTTAAGAAAAAGAAGACAAAAAATATGAACAGTAAAATGACAACCAACGCACAACTGTTAACAAATGAACCCAAGAGAAAAGAAAAACAATGAAAACAAAAACTAAGAAAACAACCAGAACAGGAATAGAATGAGAGAAATGGCCCTGGCTGGTGTAGCTTAGTGGATTAAGCGTGGGCCTATAAACCAAGAGATCATGGTTCGATTCCCAGTCAGGGCACATGCCTGGGTTGCAGGCCAGTTCCCAGCAGGGAATGCACAGGAAGCAACCATACATTGATATTTCTCTCCCTCTCTCCTTCCCTTCCCCTCTGAAGATAAATAAATAAAATCTTTAAAAAAAAAGAATGAGAGAAATGAATATCACATGGAAGGATTTCAGTGAGGAGGGGGAAGGGAGGAATAGGGAGAAAAAGGTACAGGGAAGAAGAAGCATGGTTGGTAGGCATAAGGTAGATGGGCAGGGATAAAAAATGGTATAGGAAACAGAGGACTCAGAGAACTTATATTTACAACCCATGGACATGAACCAAAGGGGGGAATGCTGGAGCATTGAGGAGGCAAGGCACAAGAGGTATAGAGGGGGGAAAATTGGGGAAACTGTAACAGCATAATCAATAAAAAATATTTTTTAAAAAATGAGGTACCTAGGGATAAATTTAACTAAGGTGGTAAAAGACCTGTATTCTGAAAAATATAGAACACTGAAGAAAGAAATTAGGGAAGATAGAAATAAGTGGAAGAATATGATGTGTTCATAAATAAGAAGACTTAACATCATTAAAATGTCCATACCAGCCAAATGATCTGCAGATTCAATTCAATTCCTATGATAATATCAATTGCATATTTCACAGATCTAGAATGAATATTCCAAAAACTTATATGGAACCAGAGAACACTTCAAGTAGCCTCAGTCATCTTGAGAAAGAAGAGCAAAGTTGGAAGGATAGCAATACCTGATATCAAATTATATTATAAGGCCACTGTAATCGAAAGAGTCTGGTACCAGCATAAGACCAGACACATGGTCAATGAAATAGAATAGAGAGCCTGGACATAAATCCATGCCTTTTTGGTCAATTAATATTTGACAAAGGAAACAAGAGCATACAATGTAGTAAAGACTGTCTCTTCAATAAATAGTGTTGGGAGAAGTAAACAAAATGAAACTAGTCCACCAACTTATAACATACACTGGAATAAACTCAAAATGATAAAATACTTAAATATATCATGTATATAATAATTCTAGAGAAAAACAGACAGTAAAATTTGAGGTAACTCATATAGCAATATTATGGCCAATATATCTCTTAGGGCATGGGAAACAAAGGAAAAAAGAAAAAAATACATCAAATTGAAAAGGTTCTGCACAGCTAGTGAAACCATCAGTGTAACCAAAAGGGAGTCCACTTATGGGAGAATATATTTGTCAATGAGACTTTGGACAAAGAGTTTAATCTCCAAAATACAAAGACCAACTCAACACCAGGAAGAAAAACAATCCAATTAAAAAATAGGTAAAATACCTGAATAGACAGTTTTCCATGGAGGACATACAGGTAGCCCATAGACATATAAAAATTGCTCAACATCACTAGCCATCAGAAATACAAATTAAAACCACAGTGAGATACCATTATGGTGAGGTACCAGTAATGATACCAATGGCTATCATTAATAAATCAACAAACAAGTGGTGGTGAGGATGTGGAGAAAAGGGTACCCTAGTGCACTGTTGGTGGGAATGCATATTGTTGCAACCACTGTGAAAAACAGTATGGAATTTCCTCACAAAATTAAAAGTGGAACTGCTTTTTGACCCAGTGATTCCACTTCTGAGAATATATCCAAAGTTCTCAAAACACCAATTCAAAAAACATAGGCACCCTTATGTTCATAGCAGCACTGTTTATAGTAGCAAAGATTTTGAAACAGCCTGTGTGTCCATCAGTAGATGAGTGAATAAAAAAATCTGTGGTACATTTACAAATGGAATACTATGCAGCAGTAAAAAATAAGAGATTCTTAGCTTTTGTGACAGCATGCCTAGAACTGGAAACTATTATATTATGTGAAATAAGCCAGGCAAAGAAAGACAAATACCATGTGATGTCATTTATAACTGGGGTCTAAGGAACAAAATAAACTAATGAACAAAATAGAACCAGAGGTACAGAAACAAGGGGCAGACTGATAACTATGAGAGGGAAGGGGACAGATTGGGGCTGGTTTAAAGAAGGTGAAGAGATTAAACAAAGAACTTATATGTGTCACTCATTGACCTGAACAATGGTGTGTGATTGACTTTGTGAAGAGGGTCTGGTTGGAGGAGCAAAGGGGGAAAATTAGGACAATTCTGATATTACAAACAATTTTTAAAAAACTTAAAAAATAATAGATTATCCAAACTCACAGGTTAGAAAGAGGCAAATGCTATATTTCTATTTACAGTTCTAAGTTCAATTTCATAAAGATTAAAATTGGGGAGAAATATTTAATCACTGGAAATTGCTATGAAAATGCATGATATAAATTCAAGTGCAAAACTTTGTGGTAATTGCACCCTGATGATTTTTCCCTTCCTTTGCAGTCACACTGTAATAGAGGAAGGGGTCAGTTCTAATTTTATGTTGTCTTTAGTTCTCTAGGAATATTCCCCTCTCCACACTTCAAGCTTCTTAAAGAAGAGCAATTTTACTTTCTAAATATATGCAACACAAGTTCTAATATAGTGTTGAAATATTGCAGGTATTTTAAGCAACTTTACTCATTCAGAAAAAAATGATTCAAGTAAGAATTGACAATTTTATGGGACTTATAAAATGAATCAATTTACAAATCATGGTTTTATCAATATTTATAAGAATTTGATTTTAAAGCAGCAAACATTTGTATTACCTCTCTCCAGGAACAAGATTAAAGAACTTTGTTCTTGATGGATTTGCCAATAATGCAATATATCCTGGACTATAGAGGTAATTATTTAGAATTTTTGAACCTTTATTTATTGATCTCCTTAGATTCACAGTTGGCTTTACAATAATGATAAGTTGTTTTCTAAAATGATAACTATGTTTTTCAGCAACATACTTTACCTCTTTAAATATTTAGAATTACACACACACACACACACACACACACACACACACACGGTCTTTCCATGGCCTGTTTGTTTTTGGCATTATAGGACATTCTCAAATAATGCCTCACTTGTCCTGGGTGAGTCAACCTATCAGTTTTATTGATTCTGAAGACCTGTCTTCTTAGTATTGGTTATATTATCTGTCAATTTCTTACATATATGATTAAAAAGTAGACATGTATAAAGTAAAAGTATATAGAACGGGATTTAAATTTCTTCATTTATTGGTTCTATTGCTGACATGCTGACATTCACTATAGGCAAATGGGCTTAAGGAGGACTTTCACATTATTCTGAGTTCATATGTGAGCAGCAGATATTAGATTATGTATTTACAGGGTGTTATAAACATTAATTAACTCCCATAACAACCCTGGGAAATGTGGACTCTATTATGTCTAGTTTGTAGATAGAGAACTTGCAGCTTGTAATCAAGCCACACTGAGCCAGATACTGAGGAGTTTCCCATAAACAATCAGATATAGTAACAGGTTTGTGCTGACCGAAGAGCAGTCATGTTTGGCAGTCATTTTCATTCGTGATTTTTTATTCAGTAAATACTAATTTAGAATAAGCCCACTCACATTTTTCCTTGTTTCTCATAAAAGTTGTCTAAGGGTATTTCTTTATTTACCTTCACAGTTATTTACCAACACAGAATAATCTATATTATTGCTTTTATCTTTTTATTGTGATTTTAAAATCAGCTGGTATTTGGTTTATCAATTTCCCACCACTTTTTCTATTTTCACACCCATTCCCATACTTCTGCAGGAGTTCTGAAGAAAAAATGGTTCTTTCCACCTTTGAGTAATTTTACCCCTCTTTGCTTCCTGAAATATATGATTTTCATATGCCTGAATTATTTCTCCAATAGTTACTGTGTCAATCTTCTTATGGACTTCTCCATCTATCATTTCTATTTAAAAATCCATTAATACTCTGTCATACAAATTACTCTTATTTTCCCATATGTTTAATTGTCAAATACTTTAACATTTGTTCTTATTTTCATTGTGGCCATTCCCTTAGTATATGTTACTTACTTTAACAGCTTGAAAAGTCTTTCTAGTTTGGTATACTGCTAACTCAGATCTCTCAGTGCTATATGCTTAATGTTTGTGTTTTTTCCAAAATTCATATGTTGGAATGCTAATGTGCAATGTGATACAATTAGGAAGCAGAGCCTTTAGGAGGTGATTAGATTATATGAGCAGAAAGGCCCTCATGAATGGGATTAATGCCTTTATAAAAAATGTCCCAGGGTATTCCTAGATCCTTCTACCATATAAGAATAAAAGAAGTCAGCATTCTGTAACCGAGAAGAGGTACTCACCTGACCATGCTATCCTTATCCAGGACTTCCAGCCTCCAGAACTGTGAGAAATAAATATGTTTTTCTTAAACCAGCTAATCTATGGTATATTGTTATGGTAGTTAAATGTACTATTACATCAAATAACCAGATAACCTTTACTTCTTCGTATATCTTATAACTTTTTAATATTTTAAATTACTTTTAAATAACTTACCACTATTTATCATTGTATTATAAGCTCTTATCTTCATACTCTAATCTTTCTGATCTTCTAATTTTCTCTAATCTTCTTGATACTGTATTTCCCATATATTTATATATATATTTTTCTTTTTCTCTCTATTGCTTCTTCTCTGGTATATTTGCAACTCCTTTCTTTCACATCATCAAATGCCTCCTGAACAAAATAATCCATCTCTCAATTCTTACAGGCTGAACTTCCACTATCTTTAACTACTCACTGCCTTGTATAGTATAGTAAATAACTGTATAATAGATGTAACCAATAAGAAATAGTGTCTATAACTGAAGTATTCAAGAAATATAGAAATACTTTCTTCTATTTCTATTTAACTAAACTTTATTTGCATGTTGAGATTCCATTTCATGGTCTGACATCTGGTCTTGAGTCTTTGCCTAAGAAGATACTTGCTAAAGAAGTTGTCATGTTGTCAGATTCTTACACAGGACTTCATGCCAGACCCTGTTGACCTGTTCCTACTTTCAGTTGCTTATAGGTAGCAGATGCTTTTGTACTTTATCATATTTAGAGGTATGTGACCATTCACTTGTTTTATGACCACAATAGGCCATAATGCGTACTGATGAGGTCTAAGATATGTTTTACATGGATTTCCTATGAATCCATTTCCATTTTTGAGCCTTTTCTCCCCCATCTCTCTTCACCCCTGTCCCCAGCCTCCTACCCAGAGCTCTGCCTAGTATTGCAAAATGGGATCATCTCTTTGAGGCACTGAACTTCTGTATTTTCTTCATCTGTATCTAACTTCTTCCTCTTAAGCCTCCAAAGGAAGGGCAAATCCTCAGGTCTCACTCATAGATATTTCTTTCATGAATTAAAACCCCTCCAAACATTAGGAGCTTAGCTTTCTGGGGACTAAAGTTAAGATGCACTTTAATTTCTATTTTCCTTACTGTCATCTTTGAACCCCAAATACAATATTCAAGGTCTTAAAATAGGGATGCTGTTAGTAGCAGCAAAGTTCATGAGGGGAAAATAATAAACCTCCAGGTATAAGCCAGATAAGTAACATCTGGTAGCATTTTGGATTGTTCCATATTGTCACATGATCACAGATTTGATAGAGCAAGAGCAGAACCTCAGCTATGCCCAGCAGACTTGTCACCATCAGAGAACATATCATGTAAAGTCCTATCATGGTGTCCCTATATTCACTCCTGCTGATTTCTTTAAGCAATTTACATGTTCTTTATGGCTCATTCTCCCCCCCAAAATCCCATGAGCATGCTAGAATCAATGGGGTAGATGGAGTGAGCAGGTAAACCAGGGATCAAATACTGAAAAGGTATAATTTATTAGTAGGTATCAATGTAACTGTACATTCCAATTCTGTTGGTTTATAAACTATGAATTTTGTTAAGCTAGGAATGATATTTTCTAGGATCACATAATCCAGGTAAAAGTTGGTAAAAAGAAGAATAACATGAAATTGGAAGGTGGTAGTCAAGCAATTACAGTTACTCACTAAAGATTATAGCAGTCAGATGTAGTGAGAGGGAACATAAATATAGCTAATAGGCTCTAGCTGCTCTTTACTCTTTTCTGGCCCATGCCCAACTCTTAAACCTATTCACTCACCCTGTTGAACAACAGTGGTCCCAAATCTATGATCAGATGCTTGGCTCTAGATCCAGAATTTTAATCACGTGAAAGCTTCAGCTTCTCAGACAGCACCCTTCATTTCCCCTTCTTATTCCCAATTTGGTGCTTAATTGGCTTCCTGATGCTTGCAGAGGATTCCTGCTGTGATCTTACCTACATTCCAGGCCCTCATTGACTCAGGTCTCCCCTATAGTGTAGGGTCTAATTCCCATTATACTTTCACATAACACTTTTAGGGGATCTGATACCCATAGTGACCTCTGAATGGCACAGTGATGAGCTCAGTATTTATTCTGTTGGGTTCTCAAGCTTCTTGCATAAGGCACAAGGAAAGAGAAACAACTGAATCATAGATGTGGAAGTTCAAAATATACAGGAAACTTGTGCAATAAAATAAATAGAAAAATATCAGCCATGGCTGGTGTTGCTCAGTGGATTGAGTGCAAGCCTGTGCGAACCAAAAGATTGCTAGTTCAATTCCCAGTCAGGGCACATGCCTGGGTTGCAAGCCAGTACCCCAGTAGGGAGTGTGTGAGAGGCAACCACACATTGATGTTTCTCTACTTTCTTTCTCCTTCTCTTCTCCTCTCTAAAAATAAATAAATAAAATCTTTAAAAAAAAGAAAAGAAAAATATCAATATGACTTGCTGTTCTACTATATCAAATAATTTCCAATATTTTAATTCTCATTAGAACAATGACTTAATGTCTCATTTTTATGATTTCTAAATATCTGAAATTATATGTTACAATGCTTTTTGTTTTTCACATTATATATGATAAAGGATATGGTGTCTTTGTATATGTATGCAACAAAAGGAAAATTCCTTTAAGTCTTTATGCAGTTTTCTTGATTTGATTTTCTTCTAATCTTACTAGTTTTGTAAGTACTAACCACTACTTCCTTAATATTTGGTTTTCTTCTTTGTTCTATAGAATATTATTTATCTAACAACACCAACAAAAGTTTTCTATAATTACCAAACCGTGTAGTGCTCTGGAGAAATTGATTTGGAAGAAGTGGCAAAAGAAAAAAAATATCTATCTTAACTCTTAGTTACTCTTGATATTAATTTCTACCATGCATATCTATATTAAGTTCTATACAAAATGATGAAGGTTATTTCTATACCTTATAGTTTTCAACTGGTAAAACACATATAGTTTATTATTTTAGTTAGGAAATAATGTATTCTCATAATAAAAAGACTCAAATATCACAAAAATTACCAAAACATATATGACCTAACCAGTAGAAATAACGACTATTAAATATTTAGTCTTCCAGATTTTATTTTCTGCTTATGTCATATCTGTAAACATACATATGTACCCATATACTATAGGACTGTACTATCTGGAAAGTTCTTTTTTTTATTTAATAGTTTACAAATTATTTGTGTATTTGTACATAATTCTATTAAAATATTTAAGTCAAAATTGTTGTTTTTATTTTTAGTGAGAACGCCTTTGATCTTAATGAATGATTTAATTAAAAAGTATCTTCTGCTTACTTTCTTAGCAATTAATATCAATTAATATTGATAGCACTTCCCCTAAAATTCTCTTAAGCTGTCTAATATAAAACTAAGTTCATTTAGGGTGACAATATGGACAATATGTCAGTGTCTTATTCTTAATGGATATTTGAACATTTTTTTCTTCTTATTTTTGTGAATTCCTCTAAAAATATATTGCTACTAAGGAATGTAGTATAGTACCCAATATCAAGATGTATTAAATAATGATTTTCTGATATGCAGAAAATTACAAAATAGTGATAGTACAATGTATGCCTGACTTCCCAAAGCCATAAGCATTAACTGTAATATGGTGCTATAAGAAAAAAAATACTGAATACAAAAAACTCTGTATTTTGATTCTATAATAATAGTTGGTTACTTAACTTCTCTCAGTCTCTTTTATTTCATTATAGAAAGGGAACACGGAATTTACCGGTTACATGTTGTTCTAAACATCACAATGAGACAACAAAGCAAAGAAAAAATGAGCATTGTTTAAAAATTAAAGCAAGAACTTAAGTGTTGTACTGCACAGGTTCATTTTCAGCCCTACCACCCATTAGCTGGGTGATTATAACCAACTTAGTGAGCCTTTCTGTTCCTTGGTTTTCTCAACTATGTAATGGATATGATCATTATCATCACAATAGTATTCATTTTGAGATTACTGTGAAGATGAATTGAGTTACTAATTGGAAATTAGTTGATAACATTGACTAGTAAATTTAAAGGTGTTGTAAGTAGTGAGAGTTCTTCTTTTAATGAAATGTAAGCACAGGAATGCATTTCATATTCTGAAAATTAAATGCAGAAAGGCAGAACATATTATATTCATATTGGTTCTTCCAAAAAGTTGTACAAAAAAAGAAAAAAGAAAAGAAAGAAGGAAGGGAGGGAGAAAGGGAGGGAGGGAGGAAAAGGATAACGAAAAAGACAGGTAATTTTACATTTGATATAAAAAAATTGCTATGTTTCTGATGCTTCCTAAGTTATTGAAATCTGTCTTTAGAATGTCAAATAAAATAATAAAACACCCAGAAACATTCACTATAAATATTGCTTCTCTTTAAAAATGTTCTGGGGACTTGGAAATAAAGAACAAACTGACAGCAAACCAGAGGGGAAGCAGGAGAAGGGTAATGGGGTAAAGAAGGGGAAAGGGCAAGCAAAGAAACAGAAATAGATGACTCATGTGCAAGGACAATGCAGGGTGACTGGGAGTTGGGGGATACAGGGTAGGGGTGACCAATGGGGAACAAGGTGGGACAACTGTAACTGAACAATGATAAATTTAAAAAAGTAAAAAGATAAAAATATTCTGGGGAGTTTTATAATATAGTATACTACATTATAATATAAATATGCCTGTATTAATTCTTAAAATTGGAAGATAATTATAAATTAAATATTATAAAGAATTCCCAATAATTCTTTCAAAAACCATTAGAAAATACAGAGAAATGTAGTCATTTTTGTTAATCAGACATAATTGCAGGAAAGAAAAAATACATGCAACACATAAAGGTAAAATCCACTTATTTGCCATCCTATTACCATTTGTTTCATAGTGAATTTATCTAAATGAACCTTATTTTATAATTAAGAATGTACTTTATAATTAAGAATGTATTTTATGGCCAGTAAGTTACTTTCAAGATATGCCCTGTGGCTCTATAGAATGCCACTAGGACAATCTGTCTTGAATACAATCGAGGAAATTTTTTTTCATAAAATGAATGTTTTCTGTCCAGAATTGCTTTTGATTAGTACAAGGCTGTATTACCACACTGACTTTTTCTCAGAAAGAACCCCAAGTGTATTTCATCAAAGTGCAGTAATTGTACTAGAAATAAGGTATCAATGGCATTTGTTAGCTTTGACTCTAATGGCTGTAAAAGCTGCAGGAAAGATAGAACTTTGTGCTACCTTTGCATGAAATAATGACTGCCCATTGCATGCCTACTTTTATGGACGTAATTTGTGTAAGAACTGATAATGCTGGGTGTGTACTTACAGCTTTTCTTTTCTGAAGATCCACTTTTCATTTTTGAAAGACCCTGTCATTGTAGCTGGTAGAATCAAAGAAAAATGGTCTTGGCCTTCAGCATAAGCAGTGTAAACTAGAAAGAAGAATATTTAAAGGACTGAGACTCAGTTACAAACTCAATGACAGTAACTGGATAATGAAGCAAAGGCAACTGTGGCCCCAGCTGTGCAGCTGGCCTGGGGACAGGGAAGAGAGATACAAGGTCCCCTGGCCTTATATTTGTAATTCCATAGAGCCTCTTCCACTGAGAGCTGGTGACCTCTGCTTCTCTACTTAAATTCCCCAAAGATAGCTACTCAGCCTGAAAAATTCAATTATTATTTTTTAATTATGCATTATGCATATAATATTTAAAATCTGGACTGGTGAAAACAAAACAAAATTTGTTTTTACCTGACTTATACAAAATTTTCTTAAAAATATGCATATAGTCATGACTTGTTTAACTTTATCTTATGCAGTTAGAAAGTATAATGCTACTTTTATTTTTTTATTTTTTTTTAAATTCACCAATGTTGATAAGTTCTTTTTGTTTTATTTTTATTTTTATTTATTTATCTTTAGAGGGGAAAGGAAGGAGAGAGGGAGAGAAGTATCAATGTATGGTTGCTTCCTATGCATTCCCTGCTGGGAACTGGCCTGCAACCCAGGCATGTGTCCTGACTGGGAATCGAACTGTGATCTTTTGGTTCATAGGCCTGCACTTAATCCACTAAGCTACACCAGCCAGGGTTATTTTTAAATATATACTAGGGAAAGGTTTGATAGGAGGAGAAGAGTATATAATGTCATTAAGGAAGCTGTAAAAAAAGAAGTTATTTGATAGCCTAAATGCTTTTCTTCCCCATCCCCAAGTGTGGTGAGGTGTGTTAAGGAGAAAACAATGACTGAAGGAGGTTTCTTGGTGGATGCAACAGAAAACCTGGTGCCTGGTCTCAGGTGAAGCACCATCTTAGAGAGTATAATTTTTCACTCTCAAATAATTTATTGCTCAGTTTTAAATTTCAGTACTTTTATTTTTTTAATAAAGGTTATAAATAGGATCTTTTTTTTCACTCAAAGACTCTTAAAGCTAATGGGGAAGCAATATAAACTTAATCATATGCCATCGTGTGGTTTTAGAAAACTTAAAATAACAAGCACTTCAATCTGTTTTCCAGGATTACTTTTTTTTTTGTGCAGAGTTATCTAAAAATCTAAAACTTTTTTACACTCAATTTGACAGAAAAAAATAGACCTAAATAAGTCTTCCTGATGGATTCAGTATTTTGGTAAGGAAGCCTTCAATGATATATTGTTATTTTGTCAGAAGTTGACATCTAATTATTGTTTTGTAGCAGACTCTTAAAGACTACTGATATAAAATACTGTACACAAATCAGATTTTTTTCTTTGAAGAGAAAAACTAAAATAAATGGTGAAAAAGACACGATCAGAAACAACAAACATTAGCAGAAAGCATGCACACCTCTTTTTTTAAAATCTGGACTGGTGAAAAGACCAAATTCAGAACTTAACTAAATCTAATATATTTTATTGTCCCAAATGCTTAGATCTGGCTTGGAGCCACCTAAACTTCAGCCTGAGAGATTCCACTATTTGAAGGATGTGCAGTGAGCAGAGCAAACTTCATGGCACACAGAGGAGGTGACAAATGATAGAACCCTAAAAGATGAGTGTAACTTTTCCTATCCATGATTCTCAGGCTTCCTGATGGTAAGTGTTGGTGGTATTGTATGCAAGCAAACCTATGCTACTTTTTAAGTAATCACTTTTCTTTATCGTTCTATGTGAGCTAAACATAAGTTTGGACATCATCTCAAACATTCCCAATATATAACTATATTATTTCTTTGTATAGCATGTTATCCTTTTCTTATAATTTTGGATCTGAAATAGTCTTATATTTAAAATGAATGTCACTATCATTAATTTAATGTCAACTTTGAACAACTTGCATTCACTATCTTTAATTGAGTCATGGATTTTTGAGATAGATATTATCCTTCTTTTAAGATGAAAATACTGAGGTCCAGGCAGTCTAAGTAGTTAAGAGTTAAGGAAATGTGAACCCAGTCCTTCAGACCTTGGTGCCACTACCAGTGCATCTCATTTCTTTGTTTATAGAAAGTACTGATGTAATTTTAGTTAGTATAGCATTTCTCAAAAATCAATTGCATATGTATTTAAATATTAAAAGGAGATTCCTAAATATCTTTAAATGTGTATATTAAAAAGTTATTTTTTCTTGTGAAATCACTACAGTTTCTGACATACCTGTGAATTTCATAAACTATCACCAGGAAATAAGTATTCAAATGTCTTGTTCCCCTACTCTGTGCCAGGCTTATAAGAAACTGTCTTAATGGATAACTTTTTTAAATTAACAGACAATTTTATTACTTAAGTGATTATTGTATCTGTACCATTATCATCTTGCCAATAAAGAAACACAAAAACAAAGAAGTTAGGTAATGTGTTTAAGGTTATATAGCTAGCTAGGGGCAAACCTGGGATTTAAACATTTTATTTCCTCAATCTAAAATTTTAGCTACTATGCCAAATTGCCTCTTTAAATAATATTTCCCATAGTACACTTAATCTGAGTAAAGAGAATTTAATACCACATTTTCACATACAGCAATATTACTTCAAGCCTCAAAGATAGAAATATTTATTAAAACCTCCCAGTTATGAAATATAGTTAAAATTCATTCACTTATAGTTAATAGTATTTTATACTTAGTTAAATAGATAGATTAAGCTATAACAAATCAATAGAATGTAAATCATTTATTGGGTAATGGGAACCCACCATTATTTTGCCATTATTGTTTTTGTTCATTTTTTTAAACTGGGTAAGTGTCCATTTTTTAGGAAGCATCATTCTGTTAAAAATTGGAAGTAAATATTGATGGAAGCAAAGCAGAAAGAAGACATTTAGAATTTTATTGCAGTAATTCTGGAGAAAAATGATCAGATACTGAAAGTTAAGGTGAAGAGAAAGGTAGAGAAAAGAAAAATTGGGAGCTAATTGGGACAGAGAAGGGGGTCAATGGAAGATATCTTGATTGCCTGGTTGGATGAAGAGGTCTTTAATCAAGGTAGGGAACACAGGAGAGTAATGAGGTTTTGGGCTGGGAAAAAATTAAGTCTGATTGGGACCTTTTGAATTTTAAGTGCTTAATATCCAGTAGGCTCTGGTAAAATTGTATCATTTGACTACAGAACTTCTGTCAGGCGCAAAGTCTTGTTTACCTTAGAATTCCTGAGAAATACAACCATTAGTATCAAGTAGCAAGAACTCAGTAAATACTAGAGTGATTGGGATTCAGGGGAAAGATCTAGAGCACAGGCTTTTGGGAAGCATGGTCATGGGGGAGAAAGATAAGTAAGTTGTCAACCTGAACCTGAGTATGTTCACTGAGAAAAAAATATTAGCTGGTTAGCTGAGAGGAGCTCTGGAGAACCACCAATATTAAGTACCAGTCATAAAAATAGTGAGGAGAGAGAGACGAGAGAGAGAGAGAGAAAGAGACTAGTCAGGAAACAACTATCTTATGTGTCTTGTGATGGTGAGAGTAATAAAAAAAAATTAAGCTAAAGATGTCCTGTAGGACAGAGAGGACTGACTGGTTTCTTCAGCAGGATGAGATGAGGATTTCAAAGTTGAGTTTGGAGGTGACTGACAGTGTAGAAAAGAAGGCAGAATGTGTACTACAGAAGACCAGTTGTGAGGGAGAAAGCACTTAGAACCCCCCAAAATTTTGGTGAAATTGTGTATGATAGGATAACATGAACGATCAGGATATAGAATTTGACACACATGATATATAATATATGTGTGTATAGATTCTATTACATATACAAACAGTTATGAGGAAATATGCTATAATGTAAATGAAAGACAAAAGTCTCTGGATAATGTGATTATGGGTCATTTATTACTGGTTTAAAAATAATTTTTCTACAATTTACTGGTATTCTATAAGCTGGTACAGATTCCATAGTCACACGAATTGTGAAAATAAGAAAAAGAAAGAGATATTTGGCTATATATCCCTTAACTACCAAACCCCAACGACCTTTTACACACTAAATGATTCTGATGTCACTCATTAAGGTTAATGTAAGAAAACACAGTGCTGGAAGGCATTGTCCATGAATAGTGATTTCTGAGAGGTAAGGACCACAGAATTGACCTGAAGCAATTTTATAAGAACCTGCATTTTTGTTCAAAGTTCTATTAAGTAGATGAGGTGAAACACCTGACCACTTGTGTCACAGCTACTAATGAAAGGCCATCTACATGTGTGTTTCAACTAGAAAGTGTAATATGCCATTCATCATTTATTAAAGTTCACATGTTGAAGCAGGCAATATTATAGCTCTTGGTATTATCTTTCATCTGTGACTAGAAAGACAAAAGCAGAATTATTAGCCTGGAAGAGACCTTGCATGATTATTCAGTCCATTGCTTGATCTTTAGGAGAACCATAGAAGCATTGTATATACTAGTAAACCAGTCAACAAAGATTTATTGCACATTCACAGGTGAATAACTTTGCATAGAATCTGGCTTTCAGTACCATCAGAGTCATGTTTTCCCAAGAATTTAAGTCATTTTAAATAGGAGCTAACAAAGGTTCAGAAGAAATATCCTGTTTATTTAGTACAAAAAAGTAGCACCTCTGCTATACAGGATTCATTGTGTGCAGAGATAGGAATAAATGGTGTTTAAAGCACAGCCTAGTCACCTAAAAATTCACAATTACTGGCAATCCCATCCCACTTACCCCACTTCATACATATACTTATCACCACAGTCTCATGGCACCAGCCACAACTGTTGCCCATTCTTGATAACAGCTCTGAAGCATCTGAAACTTATCATATGTTCCTTGGAAAGTTAACAACCACACATATTACATATGGCAACAGCTTATAGAAGTTTGAGAAAGATTAGATATGTTGTTTTAATTCCAAAGTATAAAAAATATGTTTTTGTGGGAAAGCAAAATGCAAAGTGGCTAATGCAACTAATTCAAACTACAACTTATATCCAAAGGGAGGTCCCCACTGTTGTTCTGCAACTTGTTCGCCAGACCTCCAGATCGCATCTCAACTGCAAAACCTCATATGCTAGGGAGTTGTAGTACTAACACTTCTGTGGCTAGGATCTAGCCAGCTGCTCTGTTAGAAACAATCTGCATTCCAGGGTTTCTGGTTTAGAGACCATTTGGAATGTACACTCTTCCTCTTTACAACTGTAGAAACAAAAGGCAAAAGAATTCAACCTTGAAATTTGGTTTCTAGAAAGTGTATGTATTGTTTGGTTGACCAAGCATAGATTAAAGATACTTGTCATACCAGAGCTGGGCACAATTAAAATGTCTGAGGAGTTTATGGAGTAATCTTATCTGAACTCCAAACTTCAGAAGGATGAAGTGTGGCTTTCTGGTGTGTCCTACAGGCATAACATTATGCAGGAGGATATATAAAGATGCAATGATGTGATTTATTAATAAGGCAGAATATAGAATCACAAGTCAAAGAGAAGGTTCACATTAGCCATAGAGATTTGACCTACTTATGAAATAAGGAGTGAATGTCAGCGTTTAACAGGTAGTAAAAGTCTTTATGAGAAAATCCTGGTTCTCCATGCTATCTTATATTAAACTTCATACTTGCCTAGCAGCAGTTTATCTTCTGAGTAGATTTACAGGATTATGAATTAGTGGAGTAAAATCTAATTCTGCACGTATTACCTTTCTCAGATGGTTTATACAGATATAAATGGACACTGTGAGATTCCTCTACAGTGTTTGTGAATGGGCTGCCAGTGTGGTACACTGATTCTAAAATATATTCTGCCTAGATATCAATTTTACACATTGTTTGCAGATCAAATCAAGCTATTAAAATGCATTTTCTTTAAGATTAGCTATAAGAGTCACTACTGGGTAGCTAATCTCTAATAATACTTAAGGAGAAAGCAATTGACTAAATGATCATTGTTTAAAGATTCATATTATACTAAGGAACACACGTGTAGTTTATATCACAAAACTCTTTGCAGTACCCTGGTGGAAGAACTAAGGTGTAGAGATGATGGTGATGGAAACTACCTATCCCAAAACACCCATCATGTAGATTGGAAATGTGAAAAGAACTTCTCTAACATATCTTTAACTTTCTGCAGTCTGATATTAGCAGAAACAACCTGAATATACCTTTAAATACTTTATTTGAAAATTGATATGGAGAATATATACAAAAGCATGTAGCAAATTGTCTGCTTCTATCTCATCCCCCTTTGTGAACATTGAATTAGAATGTCTGTATGAGTTCTTTTCACAATTCTAATACTAATCCAGAAACTGAGCTGTTAAAACTGATTGCTGGATACACTACTAATTGCTGGAATGAGGACAAGCAAGTCACCTTACTTCATCCTGGGAATAATTTGTCCAATTTTAAAACTGGGAAAGTAATGTCAAGATATAAATATCTTATCTCCTCTACCTAGAACAGAGTATATAGAAATAAATACTATAGTAAATGCAAAGTTAAATTTAATATTATTAGTTAGAAACAAAAGCTGTTATATATAAAATAACATAAGGCTTTGATATTAATATCATATTTAGCCTTGTAAATAAAGTACAATAGAAATAATTAGTTCAGGTTTAATAAAATCCTTTAGCTTTCAGGGTGTGGGGTATAGTGAACATGGATATATCTCTATTAATGTAAAATTATTAGAATGCTCATAGTTAAGTAAATATTTTATTGTTCTATTCAACAGTTTACTTTTATGAGGAAAATTGAAGAAAAATGAGCAGCAAACATAAAGGATAATGTTAAAAACAAGCCAATCCTCTAAAACCAAGGACTTTAGAATTTTATGACTAACATTCAAAATTTTATTATAAATTGTTAGCAACAGAAACTTGCTTAAGATCATCAAAGTTCTTTCTTTTATTAAAGGACAGTCTTCTAGATATAGATTAAGTGATTCTATATTTTGTTAAACAAACTTAGTCCAATAAAACCTCAGTTTCTTTCAGACTTACCATTGCTCAACTAAATTACTCAACTTTGAGCCAATATGAATTTCAAAGATAAGTTAAAGTTAAAAACATGTTCATAAATCAGTCATATTTAATTTGTTTTACAACCACAAATTTAACAATTTAGATGCTTTGATATATTTTTAAAAAATAATAAATTTACTGACTTAATTTATTGTCTCCTGAAGCACATTATTCAGTGCCCACCCTAACAGCAGTAATGTTCTAAACAGTGCAAAAATGTAGCTGTTGCTATACAATAAGAGATAGTTCATAGATAGATCGATAGGTAGATAATAGAGAGATAGGTACCTATGCAGTGGGTATGTCCAAATGTCCACTGATGGCAAAAACACTTAATTTTGCAATTCAAGGTAAACTTCAGACTTAGATGCTCTATTACATATGATACCCACCCCTCACATTTCCTTCTCTGGGAATGAGGATGCAAGGTAGGCATAGATACACATTATTCCCATATTTGTTTGGGAATAATACATCTTTGTTTCCCTCTCTTTGCTACCTTATCTGGTTGAAGGAATATATTCACCTTCTGTAGATTTGGGGGTTAGTTATGAATCTAGCTTTCATCAGTGGGGATGTGAGTAGTATGATGTTTATCACACTTCAGTAGCAGCTTTTAGAAACACTGCAAGTACCCCACACTCACATGCATTTCACTCTGAGCTTCTTTCTTCAACCAGAGTCCCATAATAAAAAGACATTGAGTGGGGCTGAGTCCAGCAAAGCCCAGCATATTCTAACAGAACAGCATGTTCCCTAAAGTCCCCCATGTGACCTTAAACAGTAAAAACAGGATAGTTAAGACCTTAAGATTTAAGGTTGTTTGTTACCACAGTAAAAGTTGAAAAATACAGATGTTTGCTGCTGTAAAGATAATCTGGTGTGTCCACTAATTGAAGTTCAGGTGGAACCCATCAAAACAAAGTCTTGAAACAGCCCTTTAGCCATTCCAGGGCCTGGTTATAGACTCCTGCACATTGATGAAAATGAAACAGAGGGAGAGGAGTTCATGTTGTAGTGCAAGGAGGCAAATTTAATAAGTAAATTATTTTATATTTGATAAGATAATAATGCTATGGAGAAAATATAACAGAGAAAGGTGATCAAATGCAAATTGATGGGGCAGATGAAATTTAAAACAGTGTTTGAGAAAATCCTTACTTGGAAGGTGACTTTTGACTAAATACATTTAGAAGTCAAGAAATTAGGCCATGAGTTTATGTGAGTATATGGTGTCTTAAGCAGAGGAAACAAAAGGGAAAATTGCCCTGAGGTAGGAGCACAACTAGGTATTTAATGAAAATGAAGGGGAACTATGAGTTTAGAATAGAATAAAAGATGAGGAATGTGTCAGAATCACCTGGAGGGCTTGTTAAAATGCAGATTTTTTTCAGCTCCCTCAGAAAACTCTCATTCTATATGTCTTAGGTAGGACCCAAACATTTGCATTTTTATCAAGTTACCCAAGGATGCTGATGCTGCTCCTCCCACAGGCACCTCTTGGGAAATACAACTCTAGCACTTCTTTGGTAGTGAGAATGTGAGAAGGACATTTGTGTTTACTGAGTGAGACCCAGTGTTACTGGAAGGTTTACAGCAGAGAAGAGACATTATTTGACTAACAAGATGACTATGGCTGTGATCAGAATAAGCAAGAAGGTGGTAAAAGGGAAAGCTTGAAGACTAAAGAGTATTGAAACATAGGCCTTTAAACAGGCCTTAGGTACAGAGAAAAATTATCCCTCTAGTTTTCTAAGAGGGAAGGAAGTTACTGATTCAGGTAGCAACACATTGAGCGCTCTTACAGTCCATGACCTTAATTTCCTCTGGCAAGGTCATCTTACTTTGGTGAATGATAAATTGAGAAGGGGCATTTGTTACTTTTGTAAGGATAACAAAAATGATTATTGTAACTAATTGACTGAAAAAAATCTTATAATTATCCCAGATCATTCTTTTTTTTAAATTTTATTTAATTATTTATTTAGAGGGAAAGGGAAGGAGAAAGAGGGAGAGAAGGCAAGTGCCCTGACTGGGGAATTGAACCAGCAACCCTTCAGTTCATAGGCCCACACTCAATCCACTGAGCTACACCAGCCAGGTATCCCAGATCATTCTTGTATGAACAAATGAGGCTATGACTATACATTTCTCATTCAGATATGTTAAATGATGCAACATGTTTATGCATGCTAAACTAAAAGTAGAACCATTCCTGGCACCAGATATCCAAAATCCAAGCTGAATGCATCTTCCTGGAGGTTGAAGACCCTTGAATTTTGATGAATGTGTAATTGCAGAATGACTATCTCATTATTTTATATATAATATCAATATTTTTTAATTTCTGCTAATATCTCAAATAAAAGTTCAGCAAAAGATTGAGTTAAATAAAATCAAAATATGTTGGTAAGGTATGTCTATAATGTAGGATCTAAACAGTATGGTGATTACCAGAAGGAAAGGTTGGAAGGAGTGGGGGAAAGTAGAAGAGGGTATGGAGGGATAAATAGTAATGGAAGGAGACTTTGTAACAGAGAAGTCTGGCTAAAATCCTGGGTGGTGGGAAGAACCTGATGTGGCAAAAGAGTCCTCCTGCCCAGGAGATGGGAGGGATCGTAGGCAGAGCCTGATGGAGGCAATAGTAAACAACTTAGTGCAGTGCCAGCAAGCATTGCCCAGGTAATGGAGCAGCACAGTGTGACACAGCAGAAGGAAGCTTACAGAAACACACACCTCGGGTTAGTGAAATGTTTACACATAGATCTGGGACTTTAACAATGAAGCACACTTGGAAAGTTGCTCTCCTTCCTCCTCCTCGTTAGCCTGGTCAGGGTGTTGGCGGCCCAAGCGTTCCTGCATCGGTGGCCTCTGTAGACCAGGTGGCCTGGTGACAGCCCAACATCCTCCACACCTGAGAAGCAGTGGCAGCACTGGAGGCTGGCACTGCAAGTCTATGCTCGGCCAGACACAGGGACACACTGGTAAGCAGACCATCAGAGGGACAGAATGCAGGTGCTGGGAGTGGGTAGTGGCCAGAGAAAAGGGCAGTGCATCATGAGTAGGATGCCGGTTTGCACTGACTCCAAAAGACTCTTGGAGCAGAATGGTGACTGAGTACAAGCTAAATCACCTGTGTTCTCCAAAGGATGGTATTTTTACATGGGAGAAGGAAATCCAGGCAAAGACTTGAACTGATCTAGCAAAAGGTGGTTGGGTTATTTGCCTTTGGGAGTGTTAAAGGAATAGGCTTTGAAGCAGACACACAGTTATTCTTCCAAAATTGTACAGTCTAAATAGAAAACTTCTTTTCTTTTTCACCAGACCTCTGTCTCTGGAGTTCATGGGTGACAGGCAACAGAGCTCCACATGGCTGTATGGTAATGACTTGTGGTGATGGACTCACAATACAATATACAGATGATGTATTATAGAATTGTACACCTGAAACCCATATAATTTTATTAGCCAATGTCACTCCACTAAATTCAACAAGAGAAAACAAAATACTGAAAATAGTCTACTAAAAATATATGATGAAAATGATGATGATAATGGCAATAATAATGGCATCTAAGAGTTCTGAGTTTTATTATGTGGCAGGCACTATTCTAAGATTTTTCCTGTTTTAACTCATCTCATCCTCTTTACAATGAGATTGGTACTAACATTGTTCACATTTTACTGGTAAGGAAACTGCAGGACAGTTGTTGATTCAAAGTGCATTCACTGCAGAAGGAGCAGGGAGATGTCCGCTCAGAAGTTCTGGACAGAGGGTCCAGTCTGAGCTTCTTAACAACTGAATCTCAGATGCATGGAAACATCATAGAATAATAAATTTAATCCCTTTCTTCTCCCTTTAGGAAAGTGAACTACGGGGAATGGCCTGTACTGCCGCACAGTAAATACAAATAGGAAGTTTTTCTCTATCTGCATAGAAACTAACTTAGAACTCCCTTAGATATCTAGGCCAAAAAAGCAGGAGAGAGATACAAAAGGAGGGTGCATGGATATGAATGGAGAGGGAAAGGAAGCAAGAAGAGCAAATATACATTCTTTTGGAGCTTCTAGCACATTCTTTGAAAAAGACTGTACCAAATCAATATGCTTCCTTATATATCTCCAGATAGCCACACCAACCATACTTACTATGGACAGACATTTGGCTCTTTTGTCTTTGAAAGGAGAAATTTGGAGAAAGAAGTATAAAATGTTAAAGACAGTTTCTTCCATTTAACAACTTGTAACGGGTCACATAAAAAGTTTCCTGGCAGCTTTACCCTTTCCCTCCCAACATTTTCCCCACAATTTTGCCACTTAAAAAAAGAAGTTTAATTTTTAGAGTTTTTAAAGACTGCATAAAATAATTGTTTCTCTTTAGTGATAATTTCTCACAATTTTAGAGATCTTAAAAGGAAGAAGTAGAGAGTTCCTTCCATTAAAATGGCCACTCTACCACTTTTATCTCCTTGTAAATAAATTATTCATAATGAACATTTAGGAGGTCACTGAAGTTAAAAAGCCTACTATTCCCTACAGAATTGAAATCATTGAGGCTTTTGGCCACATTTATCACTTGTAAAAAGAATTTTACTGACTAGGAATGCATTTACAACGTGTCTAAGTAATGTCTGAGTGTGATTTTCATTTACATGACAATGATCCTTCCCACCCTTTTCTTACAACTTTCCCTTCAAACTGTATGATGTTTATTGGTTCATTATTTGTAAAATAGTAAAACCTCATCTGAGAAAAGAGAGTGTTGTGTCTTTAATTTAAAAACTGCCTCAGGGCCCTATGGGGTATATTAAATCTGTCTCTTTGTCGTATATCTTGATGTACATTTTACTTGAAACCAGGTGTTTTGTATATTGAACTTTTTAACACTGCAGGGAGGTAAGTATTCACAGCTGGAGTTTTATGCTTCGCACATTTTCATGTTTGAGAACAAGAAGCAACCCCTAGGAAAAACTCCTCCAGCATGAAGAGAGGCCAAACAAAGCACTTCTGTATCTGGTGGCAGGACAGGGATATGATTAAGTCACAGATATCAGACCTGAATGCAAAATAGATGCCAGTGAAACCAAGACAGAAAATTTCAAGGAATCCAAGTGCACAAGTTCTCAGATCAATCACAGGCGATGAGGTTGTCACTGCACAGAAGAGCTGAAAAGCAGCATCAAAGCCTCAAAAGAGAGGGCAGAAGCTTTTGTTTGGCCAGCTTTTGTCTTCATCATCAACATTGGAAGCCAGCTCATATACCCTGAAAGGCTGAGTTAATCTATTTCTAGTGAACATTGTTCAACTGTGTGTAGTTAGCCCAAAATCATTAAAGAAAAATAACTAGGTTGGCATGACCACAAAATGCATTGATTTTCCTGTGGGGTCCATTTGTATGAGTTGAATTTTTGCACATGTTATTGTCCACGTGAGAAGGGAAAGGTGACTAACCTCACAAAACAAATGCACTTAGCAGCAGTGCTTCTAAGCCTCAAAAATACACTTTGTGCTTGTAGATCAGGACACAAGCTGATTTATTAAAATTAAAAACATAATGTTTCCAATTAATTTTCTTCTGGATTCAGTTTATCCTCTGAAGTCTTCTTAAAAATCCAACAAAAATATGCTTTCCACTATTTGGTTAAACTTTTGAGAGAAATTTGTCACAGTATTGTAGAGAAATTTTTTTGTGTGTGTGGTGGGTGGGAAGGGATCTGGTGAGGGGAGGGAATCAGTGGAGAGGGGCAGGATTAGGGAGACTGAGATGCTAAGGTTCTTTCTTGCTTCTTAGTGTGTGGTTTTGATGGCTCACAGTACTGAAACAGTTTCATTTTAGCTGAAATGTTTACTGACCGACCACTCCTCTATACAAATACAGGACCTGGGGTGGTGAACACACAATACAATATAAAAATAATGTATTATAGAATTGTATACCTTAAATCTATATAATTTTGTTAAGCAATGTAACCCCAATAAATCCAACTTAAAAATTAAAAAAAATACCAAGATCCTACTACATTTGGAAAAATGCTAATTGCTTTAAGGTTTTCATCCTTTGACAGTATGCACCTTTAGTGGGTACAGCCTAAACTCTGCCATCTTTGTCTCAAGCTAAATGAAAGCCTCTCTTTGTATGTGCAATGGTACTCTGAGGATCTCAAAGATTCACTCTTGTTTTGATGTCAACACTTCCATGCCTGCAGTGACTGAGCATTCAGTTCTGTGCAGCTCCAACAGTAGGCTCCATAAATTTTCAAGCAAGAAAAAAGATTTTTAAAACTTTATTTTTTTTGAACGGCACCAAGAATGCCAAGTAAAGAGGGATTATGGCTGAGTGTCCTCACTAAATGCTAATGTAATAATCATTCACAGTAACTCCTAACTGTGAGTAGGAGTAACTACTACATGAGGAAAGAGTAAACTAAAAGGAGTTTGGTCTTTTTACGATTTTGGGAGTTGAGTTTTGGAGTGGTTGAAATATTCTTCAGATTTAGGCCTAGGTCCATCATATTTTGTTAGTGATTCTTTGACTGTGCCTTTTTTCCCCCACAGTTTTGAGAGGCATAAGTTGTTTTGATGGAAAACAAAATTTGTGTTTTATCTGGGCATGTAGAACAGGAAGTCTGCTTTTCCCTGGATTTTAAAGATACAAAATTGCTCTACGCAAGTGATAGAATGCTATTATTGTCTATTATTGTCTATGATGATGAGTACTTCAAAATAAGTAACTACTTGCAATGATTTCTTAAAGAGCATAAGTGAGGGTTATGAGGAAATTTAGCAGAAGCTGTATGAACTGCTCTCCAACCAATGAGGCTCTTTAAGTCATGTTTTATTTTTTTCTACGCACTGAGCTGCTTCTGTGCTTCCTCCATTGCCCCCAATTAATTTTTCCCAGAATATAATCAAGTGAAATTAGGCTTTTACTAGGGACATATTTGAAATGTAAATTTTAGACAATTATTCCAAGGGAATTTTAGTTTTCAGGAGGTGGTCTGAGTGACCCAGAAGGTAAAGAGATGACCCTGCTATAATGTTAAGGACAAGTAGCCCAAGAGCTCACATATCAGCACGGGAAACACCTATGGCATTAGAAACAGTCACAGATGTGAGGAGTCTCCTTTATCTACAAAAATATATGTCAGTGTACAGAGAACCAGCAGATCCAGAACAGAATCCAAGAAAGACATCTTACCCTGGGGCCATGGGACTGTACAGTTACATACTTAGGGAAGCACCAGCCTCCTTCTGCCTGGTATGGCCAGGACACACAGCAGGGTGACATGGAAGAACCTTGTCTCCAGCTCCATGTTGTCAGCTCTGTGTTCACACTAGGGAAACTCCAGCCTCTACACTGGTTTACTATGGAGCAAATGTCCAAGTCTTGTACTTTCAACTATATGATGTGGCGAGTTACATTGAAGAGTTGGACACTTCAACACTGAAGAGACAGAATAAACTATAATTGTCCGTGGGTACTGGATGGAGGTAAGGTTGGGGTCCAACATGTCTGTGACTTTTGAACAAATATCTGGCTGAACTGCCCAAAAGCATTTATCACTGCTAGAATATCATCTGTTCAAAACTTTCAACATCATCAGCTCTACAAATCATTTGCAACCAATAAGATTTTCTTCCTGTACTGATGTCTGCTGTGTTGAACACTTTCCCCAGAAAGCTTACATGTATGGCTGACTCAGGTGTCTGTTCCCAATAGCTAAACTTAAAAAATTTATCTGAAAATAAAATTTAGATTTTGACATGTTATTTATATAATTATAATATGTAATTTCTAAACACATATACAATGTATAAACAACTATATATTATGTATGTGTATATGTGAATGCACACAGTTGTAAGCTACATATCAAGAACAATCTATTATTGTTCAATAAACAAGCGGTTATCTATTTCTCTATTTGACCAATCATATTTTTATAATTTTAGCCATCTCCTCTAAGCCTAATTGACTTTTCCATGCCCACTTAATATTTGAAAACCCAGTTTAAGAATTCACCTGGAATATATAACTTTAGTATCACTAAGGTTTTTGAAATTTAAAATTTTCATTTTTGTATGCAGCATATATCACCTCTGGAAAATTGTTATGACTAAATGTCAGGGATGTCCAGGAAGACAGAATTTTAATCTATACCAAAATGGCATATCTTGGGGTGGGAGTAGGGGAAGCTTACCAAGGACATATGTATATATGTTTATAATGATGATTATCCAGCATGGGAATCTTAAAAGAAGGTTGTTTATTTATGGATATATAATTAGCTTTCTGTCCTGGAGCTCAATTCTTTTTAACAACCTCAAACAAAGAAAATATGTGTTAGAAGATCTCTTTAACTTTCACTGTAAAGTGGACTCTCTCCAAACTCTAGGAGGAGAATGAGACATTTACAGGGTAAGCGAGGTGGTTGAAGGCAGAGTTCCTGTCAGATGAATGGAAGTGAGGAAGGTGCTGTTCTACAAAAAGCGTGTTATATAGTGAGTTTCTATTATACTTGCAAGAGACCAGCATTTTATTTTTAGCATTGCATGCAAACATCTTTAATGACTAGAGAAAATATAACATTTTATATACTATTTAATAAAGGTAATTGCCTCTTGAAAAAAATCAATGTTATCATCAGATAAATACATTGAAAGCAGTAAGATGACAAATATTGACTAACATGGTATCTGAGAGTGGGAGGAAAGGGTGCTGAAATAGAATATTTCTAGAGAGAAATATAAGCATATTATGCTTCCTCATTTTAAAAAGATTTTATTTATTTATTTTTAGAAAAAGAGCAAGGGAGGGAGAGAAACACCAATGTGTGTTTCTCTTGGTTGCCCCTTGTGTGCCCTCCCCCAGGGACCTGGCCTGCACCCAGGCATGTGCCTGACTGGGAATCTAACTAGTGACCCTTTGGTTCGCTGGCCAGCACACAATCCACTGAGCCACACCAACCTGGGCTCACTTTAAAAGACTTTTAATAGAAATATAAAATCAAAGCTTCACTGAAACCTCCTATGTTTATGAAAAAATATTTTCTCTGTTGAATGTAACATATAATAAAGATATAGATATAAATTATAATTCAGAAAATTGAGAAAACAAGTTTATTCTTATCCAAAAGTGCCCAGTAATAGATCCTCAGTTTCTTGTGATGTTTGTTGGTTTATAAATAACTAAATATTGTCTTATGTTGACCAAAGCTAGGTGAGGAAAGTAAAGAATGAAAATAATTTAAGTAGGACATCTTCATTTATATAGTCATCACTTATATCTTGTTAAGTATTGAGAGTCTCCCAAAAAGTTGACAACTAGGAAGTCTATCACGATTCATACAAGGAGTAAGACTTCACATTAGGAGAATATCTAGTAAGAGGGGCAACTGCTGGAGCACTGAATTCAATGCGTCAAGATCAATTTATTTTTGCTTTATTTCCCCCAGTTGCTGAGGAGAATATTTTGAGGACATAAATCTTCTGTTTCTGTTGGTGTTTGTGTTGTTTAATTCACTGAATCTGTGCCTTAGATTATAGAAGTGAGTTACAAGAAATCTAGGGTTACTTTGCCAGGGGAATGAGGGGTAAAAAAGTGAAACTGGATAAGTGGAGCTGGTAAATTCTCTAGTTTACCTCAGTGATCAGTCACATACGTTCTTCCAAAGAGCTCGGAACAGGGATGGAACACAATGTCCCACAGAATTCTGAGATGTTTTTCAGGGGCTTTTGCATGTATCTCAAGAGTTGCCTCTGAATCATGTATCTGCAGAGAAATTAGACACTCAGGTGATGTTTCTGTCCTACACTTTAACCACATAATTCCTCTATTAGCAGCTTTATCTATTGAGTTTGCATATAAGACTGTATTTTGAAGGCCCTGAGAATAACAGGTTGATAACTGTTGCTAAGTCTTTTATTGGTGGAAGATATACAATTACCCAGGCCAGAACATTTGCTATTGGGAACACTAAGGATAGTTCCTGGATCAGACAAGGAAGGTGAGGTGACTAGATAATAAACAAATATATAATCTTCTCTACTCCACTCATTGCTGTAAGTGTTCAGATTGAGTCACTAGGTCTTAATGAATCCATGTATTTGCAATATTTTTTATTGTGGTAATATATACATAACATAAAATTTCCCATTTAACCACTTTAAGCATACAGCTCTGTGGTATTAAGTATATTCATATTGTTGTCCAACCATCACCATTGGAAGTCTTCATCTTTCCAAACCAAAACTCTAGACCCATTAAATACTAATTTCCCATTTTCTCCTTCCTCTAGCACTTATCAGTCACCATTCTACTGTCTGCCTCTCTGAATTTCATTCCTATGTGTACTTTACATAAGTTTTATCATAGATATTTGCCTTTTGTGAATGGCTTATTTCATTTAGCATAACATCTTCAAGATTAATCCAGTTGTAGCATGTTTCAAAATGTTCTTCGTTTTCAAGGTTCAGTGATATTCAATTACATGAACATATCATATTTCCTTTATCCATTCATCTTGATGGACATTTGGGTTACTTCAAACTTTCAGCTGTTGTGAATAAAGATGCTATAAACATGTGTGTAAAAATATCTAATCAACTGCCTACTTTCAATTTCCTGTTTGGGTATATGTCAGAAGTGGAGTTGCTTGATTATTTAGTAATTATCTTTTTAGTTTTTATGAGGTACCACCATAGTGTTAACAGCATACTGTGTTATATAGTAGCTGTACCATTTTACATTCCCAATAGCAATGTACAAAATTTCCAATTTCTCTACATACTTTTCTATATTTCTTATTTTTTTGCTAATATTAATTCTAATAGGTGTAAAATGGTATTTTGTGATTTTTATTTATATTTTTCCAATTATTAGTGACGTTGAGTATCTTTTTGTAATGTTTTAGAAATTATGTTTGTATAGAAAGGGACCCCAAAACATATTCGCCTAAGAATCCGTAGACCCATGGGATGGCTCTGGTGGATTCTAGTTCTGCCATGACTTAGCTGTGCAGTGTTGAGTAAGTTTTTAAACAGATTTGAGTCTCAGAATATTAGGCTGGCTACATCTTCCTTGTTGACAATTGTTCTGGAACATCAATACTATATAATTCCTGTCTCCTTGAAAAGTAAAGATATATTTTACTCTAAATAAGATCTGGTATTGGCACATATATGCTTTACACACTCCTAGTCTACATTTTGTATTTCAGTGAGAATCTTACTGAATGAGAATCTTACAATATTGCAACTCAATATTAATTTTAATAAATATTTTTAATTATTTTTATTATCATGTTAATTTTTGTAGTAAGGACAATAAAAACCAGAAGAGTAAACATTTTAGTGGAGAAAAAATACTCTTATAAATCAACAATTAAAAAGAAGATCAATTGAAATTTAAAATGTCAACACTACATTACTATTATTTAGCAAATGCATTAAGGTGTAAAACTTTTTCTCCCATAAAAATAAAATACTAAATGTAGCATAAGTAAACTAGAAAATGGAAAAATAGTATCTTATTCTGGCAAGAAGAGAGTACTCTAAGACAGGGAGATATAGAAGTTAAGGTACGTTTAACCTTACTTGTTCCCTGTCTCTATGTTGACTCCTCAGTACTATAATGGGGTGTACATGGTTGTTGCTTTTATGATATATTTGGTCCAGTTATATGTCACCTAAGATGAGAGAGAAAATTTAAAAATTGATATGTTAAATAATAATATAATCTATGTTTATAATTTGCTTTATATTCTTCCAGTTTATATACCTTGTTTTGGAGAGGTGTTTATTTATTCGTTGGTTAAATAAATGAATTGCTTAAACAATGCTATTCATTTTAAGAGAGATTTTTTTCTCTGCCTAGCTCTTCTTTTTACCACTCTTTAAAATCTTAACTGCTTTGGCATCTGTGAGTTCCTATGTTTTTCTCCTGAACTCACAGTACTCATCAACCCCCAGCTGAGAGTGTGTTTTCCTTTTTTTCAGTATAGCTTAGATATTACCTCCAAGCAAAAAGTTCAAATTAGAGTTCAGTTATTTATTTCCTTTCTCTAAAGTTTCAAAGTCCTACACTGACTTGTCCAATGCCTAAGAAGTATTGTTTTATTTATTTGTTCAATATTCTAGTTATTTAGAACATAAACAATTATCATGCCAATTACTTCTTTTGGACAATAATAAATATCCTGGGGGTCCTTTTGATTGGACGATGGATATTGTCTTCATTCAGATCAATAAATTAATAGCTGCTGTTGTAACAACACATTTTTTTCTTAAAATATTAATGCTTTAATTCCTGCTTTCTAGGGCCATTGTTTTTCAATTTTGTTTTTATTTTGTGTTCTCTTTAAGAGTATGTCTTGTTTATAAGGCATGAATATTTTCATTTATTTTATTTATTTTTATTTTCAACATATTTTATTGATTATGCTATTACAGTTGCCCATTACCTCCTTCATTCACCTCCACCCTGCACACCTTCTCCCACCCACATTCCCCCCTTTAGTTCATGTCCATGTGTCATAAGTTCTTTAGCTTCTACATTTCCCATATAGTTCTTGCCCTCCCACTGTCTATTTTCTACCTACCATCTATGCCACTTATTCTCTCTACCTTTTCCCCCTCTCTCCTCTTCCCACTCCTCTGTTGTAACCCTCCATGTGATCTCCATTTCTGTGGTTCTGTTGCTGTTCTAGTTTTTTGCTTAGTTTGTTTTTGTTTTAGGTGTGGTTGTTAATAATTGTGAGTTTGCTGTCATTTTACTACACATGTTTTTTATCTTCTTTTTCTTAGAAAAGTCTATTTAACATTTCATACAATAAGGGCTTGGTGATGATGGACTCCTTTAACTTGACCTTATCTGAGAAGCACTTGATCTGCCCTTCCATTCTAAATGAAAGCTTTGCTGGATAGAGAAATCTGGGATGTAGGTCCTTGCCTTTCATGACTTGGAATACTTCTTTCCAGCCCCTTCTTGCCTGCAAGGTCTCTTTTGAGAAATCAGCTGACAGTCTGATGGGAACTCCTTTGTAGGTGACTGTCTCCTTATCTCTTGCTGCTTCTAGGGTTCTCTCCTTCATTTTTACCTTAGCTAATGTAATTAT
>CM052548.1:53060110-53108333 GCA_028533065.1 Trachops cirrhosus | reverse complement strand
AGAAAATAGACAGGGGGAGGGCAAGAATAGTATGGGAAATGTAGAAGCTAAACAACTTAATGACACATGGACATGAACTAAAGGGGGGAATGTGGGTGGGAGAGGGTGTGCAGGGAGGAGGGGAATGAAGGGGGGGATAATAGCAAACTGTAATAGCATAATCAATAAAATATATTTAAAAAAATAAATAAATAGAACTATGTAGCCAAGAAAAAAAAGAAAATACCTTCTGTAGTTTCCTATAAATACCTAGAAATGAGTTTTCTCTCTCTGCTGCTGTGGTATTTTGGCCATTATATAATTACTTGTTATATGCTACCTCAACAACTATCTTCTAGTCTTTAGACAACTATCACTTGGTTTAATTTCTATATTGTACCATCATGGTTGCCCCTTTAATGCAGAGAATGTTTGTTTTGTTGTTTATTTTATGCCCATATACATATGAGCTTCCTTTCATTAGTAATGAGGCAAATTTTAAAAAATGCTAAGAAACCTATTGCTCATGAATGATAAATAATAATAATAAGGAGGACCTTGTTTTCAAATCTAGAGACCTCTAAATTAGATTTTGTTCATGGGGAAATAATATTTATGCCATGAAGTATGAAGCAAATGTACATAATTTAAATATAATTTTCTAGTTTATACATTAAATTTTATTCTGAACTATGCCTTTAAGGAATCCAAGTAAATAACATCTGTGTCATTCTATCTTACAGTTGAAAATCAAGTATAAAACATTGGCTTTACTTAATTTATATTTCTTAAATTAATATAGAGTTAGATTTACTTTTACTCAAATCAAGTAATGTCCTATTAAAACAGATATCACTTCTTTTTTTGCTAATGTTATCTAGCATTTAGTATTATGACACATCACCCTAATAGGGTATATATTACTTCTTGAAGAATTTTACTATGCTGTTAATTTTATTGTGTTCTTGATAAAAAGAAGAAATAAGATGATTTCACAAAATATATAAATACTACTAAATTCAACTGACTTATGATAAGCAAGGGATTTCACTGTAGCTGATAATAAAATGTTCTCTATTTACAATAAGCAAAACCAGTACTAGAAATGCCAGACCATATAACACTGTTTCAAATATGACATTCTGAAAACCTTTTGTGTACAGAAGCACCTAACTCACCTTTGAATAAACACACAGGATAACAGATTGCACTTATCATTATCCTGGTCGTTTAGCCTGATAAGTCAAGAAACTTGTCAGTGTTTTGTAATTTGAAGTAGAAATACTTCAAAAATTAAAAAAATAGGAAGGCATAATTCCAACTCCCAAAGCTTTTCCCCTTCTTTTTACTACTGTCCTTGCAGCTGATTGAGTGAACAATAATGATTAGGTGGTGAAGCATACTACCTACTGAGCTAATAAGGCCAAGATCATAGGGTCAACCCCTGTATGAACTGGTTAGCTTTATGTTGATTCATAGATTTAGATTGCTCCATAACCCCAAGTAGCTACAGGCCAAATGCCATTGATTATAATGATGACAGGGTGAGAGGGTATATATAGTCTGATGAGAGGAAATACATCCCTCTTAGTAGGAAAAAAAAAGGTAAGTAGATGTCTTTTTAACATAAGCTCAATAACTTGATCTATATCTTAAGAATATTATTGCATTGAAATCAACCAAATAAGTCCTATAAATGCATAGAATACTATTTTATTAAATTAGTTACAACTCTTACAGCACCCAACTCTCTCCAGTCCCCATAGTAAAAGAGCATTCAACTTTAATTAACAGTATAAAACCATCAAACAATGGGCACCCGAAGTGACTTCCAGACTTATCTCCTTAAAAAGCCTGGACCAGTCATAATGTATATTTTGTGATCCACTTTCATACTTACTTGACTATAATTTGCATCCTCCATCTAAGAGATTTTCTGAAAATAAAATTTAACTTTTAAAATAAATATGGTACTAACTACAATGATGCTGTTTTCTTCATAATTTTAATATTTTAAATTGTTTCATGAGAAAATATGATAAGAATTTACATAGAATATATAGCCTTTGAGGCTTTCTGCAATGAGAACCTTTCCATAACTTACTGTTAATTAACTAGAATTCATTGAAATTCTATATAACAATGCATTTATCATTATTCATCAATATGTATTGAAATAAATATTTGAGAAAGTAAGGTTTTGTAATCTATTAAGATAATTTAGTCTTGTATATTCTGTAAATCTTTTACAGGAAAACATATTATTATAAAGGAGGCTTGATAAATTGGTGACAAGTGGAAAAGTAGATGATTGGCAAAGCTTGGGGTGAAAATGGACAAGGTCTGAATAATGTATGGTTATACGGCCCTACCTCATTTTCATCTTTTAGACCTTGCGGTTTTTTGTGGACTGCTACTTGAAATGGATTTGAAAAGAACGTTAAAGCATAGTGAAATTTTTTCTGCCCCACATAAAGGAAAGCATTTGCTACAAAGAATATTTCAAGTATTCCTTCAACTTTGGACTGAATAGAGTGAAATTTAATAAGAAACAATGCTAAGTTTATTATGCCAAATTAGTATGACTGTATTTGGTCATGTGAGTTAAAATTCAGGCACATCAATCTTGGATACATTTGAGTTGCTGTTACATATAATATTTCAAAAATTGTAATTGGGGAAGATAAGTGTAGGGTAAACAGAAACAGTCTGGCTTCATCACTCAGGTGACCAGGTAACTAAGTGAAGCAGTTTCCCCATAATCTTTAGTGGGCCTTACAATTAGTGTGTTCATAACCTTGAGACTGGGTCTGATAAATGGTTCCCATAACATGAAGTGGGCTTGAATGTGCAGAATCATGCTATGTCATGTAATTTCTTTTTGCTTAATGCAGGCTTTTTTTGTCTCTAGTACTTAAGCAAGTACGGGCTTCTCACTCGACAGACATGAAGCTTGCAGCGTATGTGGCTTGCCCACCTGTGAATAAAGGTATGTCGAGCATCCCCATGGCTCTGTGCTTTTCTTCTGTCTCCCCAAATCTAGGGTGGACCAGCCAGGCCTTGATCAGCTGCAACACAATAAGTTATACAATCTTGGTTGTCATTCAGTTCAACAAACATCTACTGTGTATTATATGTACCTAGGACCACCAAAAATATCAGATATTTTTACACTTAATATGCAAATCGTTATGCTAAATTATTATAGCATAATTTATTTAACACTGAGAAAAACAATGTTGCCAAATTGATATGCTATCAGTTAGTTGTAAAAGGCACTCTCAACTCTTTAGAGATACTATAATTTGAAAAAATGATATGCTATTAAATTAAATAAATTGTTCAAAATCTGCTCATTTATCATCTCCATGGAAATGACTATAGTACAAACCACCAGACTGTCACATGAACTATGTCTTTTAATAGATCTTCCTCAAATTGAGTTTTATCTCCTCTCTGACTCATTCCACCACAATTTATTTCTCTTCTAGAACCCTTGGTGATCTCTGCAAATTTTACATTTTAATATAGTAAAAACACTTCTGTAACTGCTCATTGCTCTTACGGTAAAATCTTTAAAAAGGCAGAATGTAGATAGCACAACCTTTAATACCATTAAACAAAATAAACTCTGAAAAACATATTTGATTTTCAGTTACTTTTTTGAATTTAAGCCAAGGGTTACTTGAGAAGGCTTTTTCTGTTAAATTGTATATCTAAAATTGGTTAGAGCAATACTTTTCAACTTAAAACCTTTTTGCATCATCACCTTGATATTTCCATCAAGAGGCAGGGTATAGTTCTTCTCTTTTTAATCTTGGCTGCACCTGTCACTTACTTTGTACATGGTGTGGCAGAAGGGAGTTTATATTATTTCCACAGTTGTCTTTAGGGGATGTTTAGAGTTCTCTTTTACACATATGTGATGCTCTTTTGGAAGACCATTTTGATGCTGTGTAAAAGTCCAAGCAGCCTTGTGCAATACAGGTGATGCCACCTCACCTGTTACAAGCACCAGCTGGACTGCCAGTCATGGATTCAGGCCATTTTGGAAGCTTCAGCCATGACCAGCTGCCATCTCAATGTAGCTAAGTCAAGGACCCTGGGACAGACCACTGGGTGCAGCAGGACTGCACAGCCAAACTTAGCTAGCCTGAGCTTCTGACCTCAGAATCATGAGCACATGAGGTATAATTGACATATAATATTCTGTAAGTTTTAGGTATATGACATATTAATTTAATATACTTATATATTTCTATATGATTACCACCTTTTAAGCCAGCAAATTTGGGGAAAATTTCTTCTGCAGCAATAGATAAAAGTTATTTCCTATTCAGGAACTTTAAATACCATGTAACAAAGAATTTGAAGTGGAGGATCAGATTTATTACTACGTATTTCTACAGGAATAATCATTAAAACAATGTGATAAAAATGAAACCGCTAGAGAAACAAATGGTACTTTTTCAAAACAATTCAATCATTATGGCAATACATTTTACAATAATGTTTCAAGAAGAAATAATTTTGTTTGTATTTAGCTTTCTGATGTATAAATATGTAACAGATGTCTAAAATAAATATTGTTATGTACAAATATCATTCTGGGTGCTGCTGGGTAAAAATAAAGGACTTTGAGATTTGCCTCAACTATGATATTTTAGTGCAAAATTATAAAAAATACATAAAACTTTTTACAAGATTTATTTTTTGCTGTCACCTAAATTTTATTGATATTATTATATGTACTTGTATACCAGGCATGTGGACATGTGGCAAAAATAATTTTTGTTCTTCTGACAGTTGTTTTTATTTAATTTGGCATCAAAATATATTAGCTATTGATTAAATCATGTGTCAGCTATATTTGCTTTTTTTATTCATTTAAAAAATCTTACAGATTTTGATTAAAGAAATGAAGAATTAGCAAAGAAAAGTGGCCTGCCATTGGCATTGTCATGGAACAAACATAGCAGATGTCAGGAATAGTTTGGCAATCAAGAGGCTAAAATGATTTAGTCATGGCTCAATGAATGGACCATCCCATCTCAATATATATGGATCCTTGCGATTAAGGGGCAGATTGGTTAATGTCTAGAGGTATTAGAGGGAGGATGAGAGAGAAGGGAGTGGATGCATTTGGCTATTATCCCTTTTCCAATTCATCTGCTTGTAGTTTCCTTAACCAATGCAAAAGAGAAAATGCTAAGAACAAAAAAAAAAAAAAAGGTTATTTTTGCAAAATTAAATGGCAAGTTTCCAGTTCCTTAAGATTACACAATGATTTGAAATGATTTAATTTATGACTTTTAATTCTAGCTATCTTTATTGAACATCTAATTTCTGAGCTTAATGTAAAACGCAACTCTGCTATGAACAAACTTACTCACGGTATAGTGAGTAATGAAGTAGTGTAGTCATACAGCCGAATTCACAGCTCTTCAAATTTCAGTTTTAGCTCAGTAAAGGACACATGGACAAAGTCAAAGGGTTTGGATCAAGGGTGGGAGACAGGGATGGGTAGGGCAGGGGCAGTGGTGGGCAGAATATGGAGACAATTGTACTTAAATAACAATAGAAATGTTTAAAAATACCCTTGTTGTTTTATAAATATCATGTGATTGTGAACATTAGATAGATTACACAGACACAACTTCTGGCATATTATCAGACACTAAAGTGTAGAAATGGCAAAACTATTGGTACATTAATGAGAACTGGTGAGATGACTGGGTTAATAGCGAACACTAACATCTCCATGTTTGTGCTCCTTTCTTCCTTCCTTAGTATTCCTAATCCCTTTCCTTACTCATGTCTTTAATTGATAAACCCTGTGGTTCTGACCTCAGAAGTTATAATTTAGCAAGAATTAAAAACAAAACAGCAGTCTACAGTTTCCCCCAAGCAAACCACCCTTAGGATTTCTACTCTAGGAGGCTCTGGGGGGCATTTTCAAGTACACTGGAGAAAGAGAAGGGAAGAGGAGCGGAGGAGAAGAGAGGGGAGGGGAGGCAAAGGGAGATTGTGCTGAATATCTTAATTTGTTTAAATTGTGATGAAACATTTTTATTTTTTAGTAAATATGTTAGAGTATATTATAAAATGTTAAAATTTAAATTAAAATGTTTATTTTTAGAAATTTTATCATCACATCTTAATTGCCATTCAAGGAACCAGGCCAGCAACATATAACACATATTTAAAATATTGATATTAAGTAATATCATTTTAGGTGCTGTGGGGACATATTAAAGATGGAGTTACAAATTATATAGCACATCAGTGGTCTTGGAAGGTTAGAATGCCCTTGGAACTTGCTAAGATTAATACTGATTGGTAATTGGAGAGAAATTCCATATGGTCAGGATATAGTTCACATTACATATGACACAGTTCACATTACATTTGTCATATGAATATAACTCTAAATTCAGAAATTCATCTCATAAAATTTTCATGCTATTTATCTCAGGAAAAAATACAGTTACAGAGAATGCCAGTTTTCTTTACTTAATATTGTTAAATTACTTCCATATTAGCTAATATTTTAGGTGTCTAAAATATTTTGAGTGAAAATAAATAAAAGTATTGAATTAACAAAGTATATAGGTTTTTAATATATTGCAAATTATCTGATTGCTATATCCATGGTTATAAGGAAAAACACTTTAACATGTAGAACCATTGCTAGTGAGATACATTATTTTATATTTTTCTATGAAATTTATAGAAATTAAATAAATTTTAATATGAGAACACCTAAAATATTATATTACACTTGAAACAAAGAGACTAGATTTATCAAGGTGATCACTTCATAAGGTATATAAATCTCTAATCACTATTTTTTACACCTGGAACTAATATAATATTGTACATCAACTATAATTGAAAAATAAAATTAAGAAAGATAGAAAGAGAAAGATACCTTAGTTTCTAACAAGATGACATGGCAAATTTTTGAAAAGTCTGCAGAATTATCCAATATCAACTGAATCAAAAATGTTATGTAAATAGTGTAAATATCTATGTCATTTTTTAATGATAATTACTTCAGATTCTTTAAATAGTAAATTTATTGTCAACCTCTTTATATCACTAACCTTTATAAATCTTCAGTGTTTTAAGTGTTTACAACTTTTGTTATAAAATATCATTTTATTTTATCTTTCTCTAAGATAACATGTTTACATTTTAAAATAAATCCATTCACTTTGAGATTTGTTAATTATTTTACTTTGTGATTTTCATTCATGAATCTAATCAGTATTTACTATTGCCAAGATGCACACATTATTATCCTTCCAGTGTAGAGGACCCTGACATCCTAGAGGTGGTGGCCCTTACTTACATTTTTCTCCTGAGATGAGTAGTCTTAAATGGCATCAAATAAGTAGAAGGGTTGTTGGTATGTACAAAGGCCAGAATAAGAAACATCATGACAATTTCTGAGGTCAACAAATAGCTTTATTAGGCTAAGATATCATTCATTCACCAAGATCACATAAACTTATTTATCTTTCCCTGGTTTTCACTACTTGGAGAATTTGATCGTGGTTTCCTAATTTTATTTCCATGTTATATATTTAGACTACAAGGAGTTAGTCTTTCCTGTCTATGTTACTTGTATAGCTTCTTAATATTTTTGGTTGCCTTATCAGTAGGTACAGTTGATTCATGATTAAAATAATTAGCCCATGTTTGAATGTGATAATTCATTAAAAAGATCATCTTGTACATTTTCATCAAATATCATGTTTCTGTGTAGTTTTATTGTGTAGGGTATCATGTCTGGACAAAGTGACTATCATTATCATTTGTCAATGACTCCATTCTTAATTCAAACTAATTTTCTGACTTCTGTTAGAAGTTTTACAAAAGAATAATTGCTCAGTATTTGAATGGAGATGAAAAAATAGTGTCACATTTTCTTCCTTTAAGAATATATCTCAGGAATTCACTATTCCCTTGAACTTCTAAACTATCCAGCAGAGGAAATGATTAGAAGAGATACTGTGAGTAGAAAACAATGTGTTCTTGTAAGTTTAGCAAGAGTGATAAGTCAAATTTGATATACATATTAGGTATTTTTCTGAGTAAACCAGAGCTGAGTTGAAACTGGGATTTTCATAAAGAGTACTTTTGTTTTGAGTCTAAAAAAAATCATTAAATTAAAAAATAAAATCATGAGTTACCAACCAGAATACTTTTGGTCATAAAGTGAGTGAGTTAGCAGAAAATGAATGAGTTCTTGACCTGAGATATGAGAAGCTCTGGTGCAAAGTAGATGATGACCTAGTTTTGCTCAAAATAAATGTTGCATCCTGGGTGTGGTGACAAAAATGAAAACAATGCAAAACAAAAAGACCAAGCAGCATAGCCATTTCCTAAAAGCAACAGTGTTAAAATAGAAAACAAAATGAGTGAATCACAAATAAAATGAGTGAATCAGTATGAAGAAGCAATGCTTCTCAACTAGGACTGGAATACCAAACATTGGTAGTCAATGCTGGTCCCCTGAGGCTGGCGCAACCAGATAATTGGTGCTTATCAAATAGTGTACGGATATTAATGAAGGGGCATTAAGAAGTTTCTTACTCTGAACATTTGTAATGTTGTATAACTCTAAGTTGCCTTAATACTTCCTTCTTTAACTCTTGAATTACAGAGGATAGGTTTTGCTTTTGTGTTCCAATTGCTTTGTGTATTTTTTTCCTACTGCAAATTTGGAGCGACTTAACAAAGAAAAAAGGAAAATGACATATCTAAAATATGCAATGTTTAGCCTATAGGTGGTATGGATGTGAATTTCATGCAGATATTAAACATAGTCTTATCATAGGAAATGTGGATTCTCCAGTTCACTTTATCTCTGATCCTCTCTTACTTCTCTGGGGACCTCTGATGAAGAATTTTTAGAAGATTTGTTGACTTGTGCTCGTATTAAATAAAAATCTTTCAGGTACAATTTTATTATCTCCCCCAATAAAAGTGTCACTAATATACTGAATCCTTTCAACATGTTGTATTCTCCCTTTTCTTTGCTTTTGATTTTTTCTGTGATACTGGTAAAAACATGAAGGTTGAACAGGTGGCTTAGGTAAGCAGACTTACCCCTGAGGTTACTTATGGAAATCCTTTTCAGACCTGTTTCTTTAGGGTCTATTCCAGTATTATGATCTCAAGCATCCACAACTGATGCAAACAATGGAGAGAGAATTTGAACCTCAAAAAACTGTTTTAAAATTACAATTTTGTTATAAAATTTAAATATCATATACATGGTCTGTCCAGAAGGTATCCAGCCATATAATATAAACAATATATACATTTATTGAAGAAGATACAAGAAACATTGCACATAGGACAATGATTCCTCAGTCCCCTTCAAAGTAGGTACCTTGGCACATCACACAGTTCTCCCATTTGCCATCAGCTGCCCACCTGTATTTTCCTGAATTTCATCCATGGTCTGAAATCTCTTTCGTTTCAAAGGTGATTTTAGTTTTGGAGCCAGAAGTCACAGGGTGCCAAATCTGGGATGTAGGGGGGCTGAGTGACTTGGTGATTTGATGTTTCAGCAAAAAACTCTGCTTGATACATGATGCATGAGTGGGCACATTGTTGTGATGAAGCTGCCCCTCTCCAGTTGCCCAAAGCTGTAGCCTTCTGAATTATTTGAATAGTTTCTATAGAGGAATGTTCAAGCTTAATGCAACATTTGATATAGACTTCTTGCTCTTCTTACTCAGTCATTTTGAATGGGACAGCCACCCAGTACACATGCTCACTCAATGGCATCTACCACCTCCACTGACTAGTGCAGTGAAGTTATCATTGTTTATACATGCGCATTCCAGGCCACTCTCCTTGGCTGCCAGGTTACATTATATCACACAAACTGTTCTTCTTATCTTAACAATGCCTGAACTTTTTTGGGACATACCTCATTTATATATATATAAAATAAAACTTACTTAACCAGGAGTCAGAATTAAGTTTCTCAATCCATCTCTTCTTGCTTAGTTGATTGGGGGAAACAAACAAATAAACAAACAAAAGAATTTGAATAGTTAAAACATGCCAGCCACTGTTAAAATCATTGCATTAAATTAATAGCAATGACAACTCTTTCTGAAAGATAACATCATCATCACTCTCTTAAATGTCATAAAATTGAGGTGTAGAGCTGTGAAGTAATTTGCTAAAGATCTGACAGTAAGAAAGGAGTGGCTATTAGTTTCAAACTCAGAGCCCTTCTTCTTTACCATTCTTGAGTGCTGATCGTTTTGAGCTTTAATAGTTTCATTTACAAAATAGAAAAAGATGCTTTCTTCACAGAGGTATTCCAAAGATCAAATCTCTTAATCTCTAAATCCATTCCCAAGAAGCAGTCCCTTTGCTTAAAGATTACAAAAAGTGTTATCCCCCAGGCTGAAGCAGCCCTTCCTCAGCTGGGGTGGGCAGATGATTGGCAGAGTGACTGACTTTCGATCCTCACTCATCTGTCGCCTGGCAAACTCATTGCGGTGGCCAAAGTTCAGGACCCTTGTAGTGATCATGGTCATGTCATCTCTGAGGTAAAACTCATCAGCAAATCCCTGTTTTTCAGAAGCTAAAATAAAATTTATCTTTCCGGGCATAGAAAATCTTTATGATGTGACCCCAGTCTACTTCCCTCCATTACCAATTTTCCTTGCATCAATCTTCACCCAATTCATATTGGACTTCTTCAGATTTCTGGATTTGCCCTGCTTCCTCTTCTTTGATCTTTGGGAAGGTTTCCCCTTTTGTCTAGGAAGAGCTCTCCAACCTGTGTTGCCTAACTAACTCCTACTGCTTCATCAAGTATCAGATCATCATTTCCAACACCTTTCCCAATGATATCCTAATGCCCACCAAGGCAGAATTTTCTTTCATATTTCCTTAACACCTTATTCTTGTCATTAGTAGAGCATATCCTATGCTGTTTTGTAAATATTTTTATTTTCTTCTTTTAATCTCTGATTTTTTGGTTGCAGAGTATCTTTTCCATTCATCCCCATATCTCAAGCAGAGGTTGTCACACTTAGTAGGTGCTTAGGAAATGCTTGTTTGGTTGACCTCCTTAACTGATTATAAAAACAGCAAAATTCCTTTTTAACATTAAAATAACAGGGGGCAAAATGGGAAAAATGGGGATATAAGCAATAGCATCGAGAATAAAAATAAACAAAATATTAAAATAACAATAAAATATATTAATAAAGATAAAAGGTACATTTCATTAGGTTTACCTTCTCTGTTTATATAGTGTGGTGACTTGTAAGTCACCATACTTGGTTCTATGTACTGTGATGAGACTATTTCCATTTTTTATAACTATCTTACTTCATTCTACTTACCTGTATACGGTTATTTTCTCAGTAATTGGGACTGTAATAATTTAAGTTTCTGTCACTTACAGGCTACTTGGATTTTGATTCACAATAGGAAAACTCCATACAATGAAACAGGATGACAGAATTGCATTGGGGCTTTCAATTCTGATTTGATTTGATTGCCCAGGGTAGAGAAAGAGAGGTAATTGTAGGACACAGAAAAGTATCTCCTGACAATGACACTTAATAACTTGCCCAAAGATTTAGTTTTCTTTGAATGATATCTACATTTCTTCATGGATCAGGGCAAATAAAAATCCTCCAGAATAAAATTATCTTTGTCCAATGAAGAAAATATATTTGGCATTGATTTATGCTTCTTTTTATAGTAGTTATGTCTTGCTTCTATTCATAGATTTTCCATCTACAATGTACAAGCCTTGTGTAAAAGAAGACCTATATACTAATCATTTTCATTTATTATTTGCCCCTAAAATAGTATTTGTTTCTAAAGGAAATATGCTCAATATAATAACAAAAAAATCCAGAATGTACTGATCAATTCATGTGTGTTTCATATTATCCATGAACATATAATAATCAATTGGCAATGCTTTATAAGGATAATATGCCTAAGGCTCTAATAATGATTTAAACATCTTAAAGTCATCATCAAATTATTAAATTCATTCTCAGTCTTCTATTTTGCAGATTGTCTTATACTTCCAGTAACTCACTCAAATTCTTCAGTGACTGAAAAATCTGTCTCTTATTATGTCATGCTCATATTCATAGGCTTTCTTTAGTTTTGAAAATTGTCTTTAACCTGATACTTTGGATGATGTGTGCATTAAAAGCATATATACCTAATAATACCAAAGGGAAAATGTGCAACTAATTTAAAGAAAATCTTATAAAAAATGTTATCTATAGTACTGAGTATAAACTTTCTAGAATATAGTTAATTTGTAATAAGAAAATGTGTTTCTTGAATTTGTACTAATATACCCTTGTTAATTACCCTGAGCTTTAGCTTCTGTTTTCTTTAATGGTTTTATGCTCAGCAGAACGATTTCATAGTAATTTGAGCTGTAACTGTCAGTAGAAGTGATCAGCAATGTACATGGTAGGTTAATTGCAATTGTATTCATATTCTTCCAAGAATATCAGAAAGTAGACATATAGAATATGATCTTTCTCAATGATTTTAAATCATCTTAGTAGTACTAAATATGAAAAAAATAAGTTAGAGTAAATATGACTGAAATTTTTATTTAAGTTTTTTATAGTTTATCTGTGAACAAATGAACAATGGGACCAAAACTATATAATTATATTTTAAAAGTGTATTTATACATAGTTTAAATCTTAGACTATAAGAAAAAGAGTCAAAAACAGTCATGTATCAGTGTCAATTTAACCTACTACATGTGAATGCTGTGTCAAATTTGGTTAATTACTCTTACACCTATTCTAATTTTATAATCTCTGTTTTAACTGCTGTGGTTAGACCAATAATATATATTATAATTAATTTTGACCTTTTTAGATTAAATTTGACCTTCTTGCCAACTATTTTCTATTTGTTCTACTTGTTCTTTCTTTAGGTATTTTTTCTCCTTTATTCTGCCTTTTCTGATCTTAACTGAAAATGTTTATAATATTGTTTTAATCTTCTCTATTTACTTATTTTGATACTTATTTTAAAAAGTCAACAGTGACCAGAGGGGAGGGAATTTCAGGGAGAAGGGTTTGCAGGAACAAGTATAAAGGACACATGGACAATAAAAAGGAGGGATAGAAATGGGAGGGAGATGGGGAGGGCCCAGGGGGTGGGCTGGGGTAGGGATAAAAGGCAGAAAACTGTACTTGAACAACAATTAAAATAAAAATTTAAAAAAGTCAACTTTAACAGTTGTCCCAAGTTTTACAATATAGATTTTTAATTGTCTCTAAATAAGAATAATGTTATGTATTAGTCACAGTGACCAAGACATGGAAATAACCAGTGTCTTTTGATAGATGATCGAATAAAGAAGATGCAAGATATATTTGTATTATACACACACACACACATACATACATACATATAATGGAATACTATTCAGACATAAGAAATGATGAAACACCTCCATTTACAACAATATGGATGGATCTTGAAAATATCATTCTAAGCAAAATAAGTCGGAAAAAAAGTTAGGAGTCATCATTTCACTCATATGCAGGATATAATATGGAAAGCAACATATAAACAAAAAATAAACAAAAACTCAGACACTGACAACAGTGTGGTGGTTACCAGAGGGAAGAGGGATGAAGGGGTGATAAAAGGTAAAGGGGGTTAAATATATGGTGACAAGAGATGATATGACTTTGCATGGTGGGCACATAACGTACAGAGCATGTATCATAGAAATGTAGCATTAAAACCTATATAATCTCATTAACCGATATCACTATAATAAACTTGAATAAAAAATAAACTAATCAGTTAATTATCAGGAAAAAATAATGTTATGTAATTTCACAAGTAGTGTGAAAGTCTAAAAATATATATTCCCAATTCCTCTCTTTCACCCCCTATGCCATTTTTATTATACGTGACAGCTTTACAAACATAGTAAAAACAAAATGCTTTGATACAAGTTTTAGTTTAAAAAGCAAATTTTTTAGAGCATAAAAATAAGAAAAAACATATTTCACCTTTATTTATTTTTATGCTCTATTTCTTTGAGTGAGTCAAACACTCTGACAATATATTTCTAATATTTAAAAATTTCCTTTGATATTATTTTATAGAGTAGGTCTCCTAACAATGAATTCCCACTATTTCTGTTTGTGAAATTCCTAACTTTTCCTTTATTTTTGAAGTATATTTTCAATGTGTGTAGGGAATTTTACTTTGCAAGTTTTATTTTTTTTTAGCATTTTAAGGACTCCATTCTTTTGACTCCTTGCTTATGTGGTTGTTGCTAAGAAATCTATTCTTACTTGATTTCTCTCTAGATAAAGTGCCTTTTTTCTCTGACCAAGATTTTCTCAGTTTTGTTTTCAGCAGTGTAAATGGCTAGGTGTGACTGGCATTTTTGTTTTGTTTTGTTATTTTTGAAGTTTGATGTTTTCTGTAATCATTGGGTCTCTGCTATAGTGACCATCTATAATTTATAAAATTATTTGCCATTATTTGTCCAATATTTTTCCATGTTATACTCACTTTCCTCTCCTTCTGAAGCTCTAGTTACTAAAATGTTAAGACTGTTTAATATTGTTCCACAGCTCTTGAATTTTCTGTACTTTTTATTTTGCTCTGTGTTTCTCTTCAAGTGTCTATTTGGGTTGTTTTTATTTACCAACCATGCAGCTCACTGATTATTTCCTGGGCTGTGTTAAGTCTAATCATGAGTATGTTAAGACATCCTTCAATCTGTTAATTGTTTTCCTATCTTAACATTTCCTTTAAGTTTCTCTTGTGGCTTTCATTTCTTTACTAAAATTACCTCTCTGACCTTATATGTAGTCTATCTTCTTCATTAGAGCCTTTAAACAATTATTGTAGTTATTTGGAAAAGTTTGTCTGAAGGTTTTAACACCTGTATCATATCTGATTCTTGATGATCATTTTATGTCTTCACACTGCTCTTTTACTTACCTTTTTCGTCATTCTCAAATATTTTTGTTGAAAGATGTGCATGTTTTATAAAACTGCATATAAGAAAATATAAATATATGAATTGTAGCATTCATTTCCTTGGCTTGAGCCTTTGATATCTATTGTGTGTAAATCTAGTCACAAGTTGGGAGAATTTGAAGGTGGTCCCCAAAGCTGTCTTTATTCAGCTTTGACTCTTCTATCACTTTACTCTTAAAAAAATGTGTCTTTTACAGCATTCCTAACTCTATTCCAATTTACTTTCACTCAATGGTTGTTAGTGTGGTGATGAAGGGCAAGATTTGGTGTGCATTTACTGATATTCTAATTAATTGTTAATCTTAAACAGGTGTTGCTAATCTGGTTTTGGGAGTATGGCCTGCATAAGTGTTCCCACTCCCCTGGAGGAGCTGCAGAAATATCTGCCAGGTTCAGCACTCCATGAAAAACAAGAGCCCATTTCATTCACTTCTTTACAAAATGTTGAATTTAGCAGATATTTCGTCCCTGGCTCCAAGGCTAGAGCTTTTTGTTGGACTGTTCACTTCTCCCAGCCACAAGTTTTTGCCTTCAAGCTACATATATTTTGTTGTTCTTTCTTCTGAAGATTAAGGTATTTATTTTATATAAGAGATAGTGAAGAAGAGTTTAATTTGGATTTTAGTTATAGATAAAGCTTTTTCAGGATTTTCTTCAGCTATGCATATCTGCTGAGGTTCATAAACGAAAAGCTTGTAGAAAGGTATGGAACTTCCACATTATGGCCCACAGGTGCTTTAATTTTCATCTTGACTCACACTTGTCTTTAGCAATTTGTCAAAAATTTCTAGCAGATTTTTTCACCAGCTTATATGCCACTCAGGGTCATCTGTGTCCCTGCTAACCAAATTGTCTGGCCCTGTTTTTTGTCCTACATTCCCCTCCCTCTCTCCAGATATTGAACTGGATGTTAACTCACCAACCTTATTTCTATTATGGTTTCTAGAAAAGTATGTTGTAGCAAATATAAGTGTAAGTGATTTGATTTCAGACATAAATTGCAATTTTTAGCAGAAACTTGAAAAATTCTAAAGCAGCAGAAAGGATGTAAAATCATTTTTTAAATGATAAATAGATTATATACTTGTATTAGTAACTTTTAAATGGAAAAACTCCATACTGCTATCTTCAATAACTTAGTGTTAAGTTTCAGTCTTCTATCAAAAAGACGACAGTAAAGCATGAAGATGCCATATCTAGCTGGCTTTGAGATCAGGACTAATATGATATTGGGGTTAATAGAAAATAGCATTGAGCTTTTGTGGGGGAACAGACTGGGAGTCATATGACTTCTGTTCTTTTTCCTTTCCTGCCACTAGCAGTGTGAACTTGGTCAAGTTATTTAATCTTTCTGAGCTTTGTGTTCTTCCTCCATGAAATGAGGGGTTTAGATCTGATTATCTTGAAGTTTTAAAAAGTTTATCTATGACTTTTAATGTAGGTTAGGGCAGGCTATATTAGGCATTTAAAGCTAAACTGAACATTTTAGACTTGATCCTTTAGTAAATGGAAAGTCATTGACAGTGTCTGAACAGGAGATTATCTGAAGCATTGAAAGAAAGGGTTAGCTTGGAAGGATAATGGTTAGCATATGGGTGAACTAGTGCAAAGTGTGGAGTGATGGCTTGGATTAGAGGACTAGTGATGTAAAGGGCTGCTAATGGAGACCACTGCATGATGTTGATACAAAAAGAGATGTGAAAAATAATGATTTAGAAGAAGGCTTAGTATAGCTAATATTATCTTTATCTTAGGGATTCAAGAATTTGTTTTCATACATGCTTTCCCTTTTACTGTACATTTTCCAACTCTGTTCTTGCTGAGAGTTTTACCACGTTTATATAACAAAATGCCGGAAGTGTTCCAATCATACCATTTATTATGGTGGAACATTTAATTTTAGGTTTCTAGAGTAATCTTAGTCTCGAGTCGCCTATTTTTAAGTATCACTGAAACATTACATGTGAATACTGGAGAGATAGTTAAGGCCATTTTCTAAACTCTCATGCCTGAATAATAATATCCACACATGCCAGATAGTTCCATTCATAACTATTTCTTTCTGATGAATGATGGAGCTGGGACTTTATAAGAATGGAGAACATAAGCCCTACTTTATGGAGACAAATAAAACTGCTTAGTACCTGCTGTTAATGGCACCCATCTTTAATACACAAAATTGTTCATATTTTGATGCTAAATTATATGGTCAACCAAGTTCAGAGCAAGTCAGTATTGTCTAGCCATAACTGTACATTGTTCTCTTCTATAGATTCACAGATTCATGACATTCTATTATATGTTGTCTATGATGGAGAATTGTTAGCCTACGTACGGTGTGTGCAAACTATACTCAGGGTATTCTAAACTCTGTTTTAAAACATTTAAAATTAACACATTTGTCTCACATCAGATTTCTACCTCATTCTTCCTGCCCTAACGCACACAAAGAGTTATAAAACTTGTGTTTCCCAGATAGCTGATAGGAAATACAATGTGTGGCAGAATAATAACCCTTCAAGGATCCCCAAATTTGTCCCCATAACTTCTTAATTCATTATATCATATGGCAAAGGAAACTAAGGGTACTAGTAAAGTGACTTAGAGATGAGGAATGACCTGGATATAGGTATTACCCAGGTGGGTCCTTATAAGTGAAAGAAGGTGGAAAGATAGGTCAGAGTGATGCAATTCAGCATTGCTACCCAATACTGACAGCTGTGAAGATGAATGAAGAGGGCCATGAACCAATAAATGCAGTTGTCTTCTAGAAATTGGAAAAGAGTAAGGTAAATAGATACCTCTCGACAGCCTCCAGAAAGGAATATAGTCTTGCTAACAACTTGATTGAATCCCAGTGAAAGCCATTTCAGGCATCTGACCTCCAGAATTATAAAATAATACATTTTTGTTGTTTTAAGCTACTAAGCTTGTGATAATTTCTTAGAACAGGAATAAGAAACACAGGGATATGTAAAATTCATTAGAATTTTTAAATAATGCTAATAATATGATCATTTACCTTTAATATATTTTATATAAAATGATTCTAAACAGTATCCTATTTGAATACTGGGCCAGGCAGAGGCATGTTTTTCTTAATGTGGTCGTTTGCTTCCTATATTTTGTTTTCTCCTGTTTTCCCCAGAATCTAGGAAAATAAAAGTTAAGTTTTACAGTTAATTATTATGACATTCTGTAATGGCTATTTCTTACTATGACTTTCTTCTTTAAATTGTTTACATGAAAGATGAATCTTTTACTCTGATTAATGGTTTTGATAAAATTGGCATTGAATATATTTGTATAATAAAATGTTTAGAATAAATTAAATTATAATAAAATATAGTTTTGTTTTAACTAATTAGATATAGATAATTTCTACATGACAGAGAATTGGAAATGTAAGGTTTAGAATTGATCATATATGTATATTAAGATAAAATTGAAGAAAATAGTGCATGAGGGAACAATCATTTCTTATTTTATTTTCCTTTAGGTGGGATCAGTTAGTTAAATTAACAGATAAAACTAATTCAACCCTAACTATTGATAAAATTAATCAACAGTTTATTATTTTGCTTTTGGAGTTTAATTAAAATTGTACTCAGGGTGAAAAGAAAGTATAAACATGTTCTCCAAACTATGTCTCTGCATCTCTTCTATCTATGGAATATTACATGTAATAAGGCTCTGTTTGACAAAGTTTATAAATATTTAGAATATTTTCCTCAAGTCTGTATGGAATTACATTTATTGATTGAGAAATAACTATATATTTTTACATTGAGTATAATTCTTCAAAATAATTCTATTTCTTTGTGATCACTTGAAGGTGTATGATCAAGACCCTACAGAACATTATAGAATTGGATGGCATTACACAGTACAGACAGCAAGTGGAAAAACCAGAAAATGCAAACTTCAAGTTGGCCTGGGTAATCAGTGCTTCCTAGAAGAGTTAATATATGAAATAGACTCTTTTCTTTGGTAAGTACAGTATTAAAAAATGTGATTCTACAGTATAAACAAATGTATCATATGTCAGGCAAGACATATACCAGAACTTTTGTTTCAGAGATTTTTACATTGAAGAACACTAATGGGTAAGAACAAATAGATAAGGACCCAAAGTTTGTATAGATATCATCTTCAGAGGATTCTCTTTGTAAATGTGATTAGCTTTTAATTACTATCTTCTCAGGCTTTGCTCTTAATAAAATTTTTATTTGTTAAAAAATATAAAGAAATGCAGGAAAGATTTATCAGTACATTGAATCATTCACGTGTGTTTTATAAATCATGTGTGATTTTAGCATGGACATCATTTTAAGTAGCATAGTAAATTCCCAGGATTTCAAATATATTTTAGTTCCTCAAATAGAATATAGCCTTAGTCAAGTGATTATTTTATTACTTCAGCCAGATTCAAAGAGAGAGTATATCATTCATTTATTTAGCTCCAGAACATAATGAAATTGCTTGACATATTGCAGGTGCTTAATAAATATTTTGCAAACAGATCTGGATTATTGTAATCTAGAGTCTGCAGAATGCTATAGCTTTAACTAATTTACAGCAACTAATATGTCTACCTTCCACTTAAACTTTGCTTTGTTTTCTTTTCCCTCCAGCATGATTGTCACATTTTTTCAACTATTTATCACATGAGATTTTCATCAATCACCTACTTATTTCATCCTAATCTTCAAACTCTCAAAGGCTTTTTAGAAAATTCATTCTTTGCAGGAGAGCATACTGAAACAAAAAAAAATAGAAATCTCAGGCTATTTCTGATAGATAGCATAATAGCTAAAATAATAAACACTTGAGATTTTAGCATGGACATCATTTTAAGTAGCATGGTAAATTCCCAGGATTTCAAATATATTTTAGTTCCTCAAATATAATATAGCCTTAGTCAAGTGATTATTTTATTACTTCAGCCAGATTCATCTATTTCACTGGTTTTTAGCTTATGACTGCTTTGTACCCCAGGGGACATTTGACAATGTCTGGAGACATTTTTGATTGTCCCCATTAAGGGTGGGAAATACCACTGGTAATTTAGAGGGATAGAAGCCAGGGATGTCCCTTAACACCCTATAGAGCATATAACAACCATCTACAACAAAAATGATGCGACTCAAAATACAATAGTATCAAGCCTCACAAATTCTGGTATATTTACATTGCAGTATGGCTTTCAAGTTACATTTTTACCATATTAGCAAATAAAAAAACTTAAAAGTATTCAAACACATTTATTATACCACTCAATTTTCACCATAATACTAAGTGAGAAACTTAAGTAGTGGGACCCAACCAATATTGTAACTTTCTCAACTTCTGGCATTTCATTAATATTTTAAGGTACCAAACTTAAAAGTTCTTGAGTCACTAATATGTCACAATTGCTGGTTTTCTTACTTTTCAAAGCAGAAGCTCCTTGCACTATTAGCAAGTGTGGAACATGGTCTTACCTTTAGTTTACAGGGGTACCAGTTGGGATTCTACTACATTGTATTGTTTTCTGTGGATTTTCCAAAGCATTGAAGAAGGAATTAGTTAGGCACTGGTCAAATTGAGTTAATTTAATGTTTTCCGATTGTACAATATTTCTTATGTATAGATAAAGTTCAGTTACATAGTCCTATAATTTATTATTTATGTTACCCTTTGTTATAGTGACTTTTGACATCAAAAGGAACATATAATTATAATAATTCTATTAATTAAAAGAAACCTGGGACATTATTCATTTATCAGCTGGCAAGGCAATCTTTGGCTTTCTTTTGTTTTCTTTTGTAATATGTCATAATTTTCCTGATCACCTCTACCATCTGAAAACATTTCATGGCATTTTTCATGTGTAATATAATACAGTTTGAAGGGGACTGAAATATAATATCATATGCTTCTACATTTAGAAATATGAGAGGTAGAATGAAGAGATCACTTTCTTTGTCTAGCTCATTTTGTTGTAGGTGTTAATTTGCCAAGGTCTTTCTCAATTACTGCTCAGCCTCGAAGCATAATACTCTCTTATTGGGTAAGTATTTATGAAGAGCTTTAAAGAAAATATATCACTGGTAAATGTTTACTCAGTGTTTCATGTTTGATCTTTTTGGTACAATCTTTCTATGAAAGCTGGAATCTATTTTCAATGACTACATATGAATGCAGCACACGTTCTGCGGCCTAACAGATGCCATCTGTAAAAGCATTTACTTTAAATTAGTGGAATAAGTAATCAAAAGGGCTTTGTACTTAATGCAAAACTTTTGGTGACTATTAAATGCTCATTAGAGGGTGTTTTTGCTGTGTGACTGTCAAAATCAGCAGGACGTTTATGTTAGATTTCCTGAGTGGGTCAAGATTGAATATGATTTTACAACCTAAATAACATAAATGAATGCAGGTTATTTCAGCATCTCCAGATGTTTTTTAAAGTTTTTGCCCCTAAACCTAAAACTTAGTGTCATTTTAAGTTCTGCAGTGGTATTTTAGTGAAGAATATTTTAATTAAATATTTTGCATCTTAAACTTTTATATTCTTGATATTTATTAATTTAAAAAAACTCAATACAATTTTAATAGTAAATATTATTCCAGCCTATATTTATGGGAATATATCTCTAGGGAACAAATAATATTAAATCAGCTAAACTATGTTCTTATTATAATAGCTAATTATTTTAAATGTTTAATTTTCTTATGATGGCTTATTTAGTAGGTTGTGTATGTGCTGTAACTTGATTGAATTTCTGGAAATATGTCCTTATTATCACTTTGCTTTTAATTAAACATTCAATAGTTGTTTAATCTACAGAGATGTATCTATTATTCTCACCATTGTTATTTATGTAGTACCATGCACAGAAATGGTACTGTACAACAAGAATAAATGCTTAGCCCAAATCGTGATCCTCACACTGAGAAAATTAAATTTTAGATTTATTAATCAAACTCTATAAGTCTCTGATTATAAAAGACAATTTTGAAGACCCCTCCAGTATCATAATGATAGAAAGCAGAAATCCAAGAATTCACAAGGTCTTACTCAACTTGCTTGCAGGTAGAATTGCACTTGAAGTAGTTAGACCAACATTGATAGTTAAATACAGAAAAGCAAGAACAACTACAAGGTTAAGCTGGAGTAATAAAGGCATACCAATTTATAAAAAATAATGTTAGATATGCATAATGTTATTTGCTCTGGAAGATCCATAAATTGGCCAATTTTTCTGCTTCTTTAATCTACTTTTGAAATTTTTACCATGAAGTTTAATTGTATTCTTCCTTATATTGCCCAGAATCAGAACTATCTTTCTGACACATAAAACTACATTGTCCACCAACTTTGCCACTAGTGGCTCAAAGATACCATATAGTCCCAAGGGGAAGATAGGAGAATCACACTAATATTGTTCCCACTGTAAAAATCTCTTCTCTGGGTTAATCTAAAATGTCTCTTTCTCCCTCTAGCCATCTTCTTTTCTAACATAGATTTATTACAGACACAAAAATATTTTAATCATCATTTTAACTGGAGTCATTTATAAATAGTTTCTGAAAGAAAAAATGTTTGGAGTATTATAGGAACAGCATTTGGAAAGCATATTGAAGATTTAGTGCCAGTGTTGGCTGAAGGGGTTGATCCTACCCATATATGTAACACCAAGAATGAGTGAATGGAGCTAAAGCTTATTTGCAATGGGGTGAAAAGTATCATCTTTTAGAAATGGAATTAGATTTCTTATTCATTAATTATTTATTAATTTTGATATGTTTTTTGATTATTAAGTGTCTGTTCAGTAAACATTTCATTGTTTGTATACAAAACCTAAAAAGAAAAGCATTCTACATCTTAAACCTATCATAGTCTATTTGGAAATATATTTAAGAAATGAAGTGATAATGAAGTTGGATGTCAGTGATAGAATGGATTGAGTGCTTTGGTATAGACATAAGCAGAATGCTTTAAAAAGGCTTATAGTACTTATAAAACACAATGAGAAATATTGTAGGAAGAAGCAACAGGTATACTGAATCTCGAAGGAAGAGAAGTAGTAAAACAAGTCATGGGTGTGGAGGCTTTCTTTGTAGTAGAAAAAGAAGTACACATTAAAGACATGGAGGTGAGATTTTCTTCTATAATAGGTCCCAATATCCAAATAAAATAGATCAGTTTCTTTGCATGTTTATCTCTGCAATAAAATTACTATAAATTAGGCAATTTGATAAATTTCAACAATATTAAGCTCTAAAGTAGTTAATGTAGCAGAAATAAAATCAAACTATCTCATATTCACTTGATAGAATTTATTCTGTCATATCTAAAAAACTTTCTCGGTTTATATTTAAATAAATAAAACAGTTTTACTTAAAATGAGAAAGTGAGAGAGAGAGAAAGAGAGTATACAACTGAATTCATGAGCCTTTGCTCCTCAAGCAACTTTCACCATCTTGGGAAATAAGCAGAAGGGAAAATATTTCTAAGCATGCTATTTCAAATACTTTCATCATAATGAAATTGTGGTTTTTATTAAATATGTTAGTGCGATGTTGACTAATAAAATTATGTAGGTTTCCAGTGCACAGTTCTCTGATACATCATCTGTATGTTGCATTGTGTGCCCATCACCCAAAGTTAAATCTTCTTCTGTAACCATGGAATTGTGTTTTAGGGCTCCTTGATTGAAGATTACCACTATGAAAAGGTAGTAAAGATGAGTTCCTTGTAACATTTCTAAAACAATAAAAATAATCCTTACAGTAAGGTGAACTCTTTCATTGGAAAATAACAAGGTTCAGGAACTCCCATATTTGTATTTTTTTATTGTTTATGCTATTACAATTATCCCAGTTTCTCCTCTTAACCCCCTCCAGTATACCCCTCTTACTTCAATAGTCAGTCCCCACACCATCGTTCATGTCCTTGGGTCCTTCCTACATGTTCTTTGACTAATACCTTCACCTTGTTTCAATCAGTCCCGAATGACCCTTCCCCTTTTTCAGCTGTCAGTTACCCATGACTCTATGTCTCTTGTTCTATTGTATTCACTAGTTTATTTCATTCATTAGATTCCAGTTAGAAGTGAAATCATATGATATCTGTCTTTCACTGACTGGAATATCTGTGTTTTTGACAGCTTATAGATAACTTAGTATTTAAAGATTTATATTTTCTTAAATTTTTATCTGTATGAAGAAAAAATTAAGAAATTAGTTACTATGTGTCAAATTATGGTAGAAAGATAGATTTTGATTTTTTATCTCCATAGGTAATTATGTCCTTTGATAAAACTGGGGGTTCAGGCCGTATGGATATGATATGTACATTTCACTTGAGTTAGAGGTCAGTTAACCATCTCATTTCCTCTATTGGCTCATTTAAAGAGAATGAAAGTATTTTTAAAAAAGAAGAGGATGAACTGTAGCTACATAGCAAATATTTCCCAGATTTTTCACATTGGGAGAAAATAAACCAAATTTGTTCTTTCAATTTCCTAGTAAAGAAACTGAGCTATAGATTATGTCACAAAATGGAACCATCATGGCTCTGAGGTGGTATCCTCAAGAGAATGAGATGACTCCCTGTTGTGTCAGCTCCACATTATAATCAACAGCTCTGGGTCAAAGCAAGACCATATTTGGCTTCATGTCCTGGACATGCTTCCAACTACTGGCTAGTCCTATGGCCCTTAAGTCAGTACCAGGGACTTCTACTCTGTTATGTCCACGTTGTCCTTCAGAAATGTCAGAGAACTCAGTTTTTGCTTGTTAGTGAAATGATAGCATAGCAAAAGTGTTTCTATACAGTTTCAATCCCATGAGAATTTATCTGAATCAACTTCTCTGTTTACTCCTTTATTTATTGTTGTTCTAGATAAGTGTTCCTCCCTATTCAAAACTTTTGTGTGTGATTTCAATGCTATATTTTATTGAGAATTTGGACATTTTGCTCTAACATCATGTCACATCTGAATATTTAAAAATACTTTTAGAGTCTTTCCAATTTCTACATCAGTTAACATTCAAGGGGGGACTTGGGAAAATACAAGTTTATGTTCAGTGAATCACTAATATCAATGGCCTAGAACCCATGGGGCCAATGATGCCCCAAGAATAAGGTCAGCAGCTCTGTGTCAGAGAAGGTGTGTGATAAAGGATTAAATTATTCTTTTCTTGAGGTATCAGGCACCATGCTGGGTAACTTATAAGTAGTCAAATTTAAGGCTTATAATAATGGTATAAATTTTTTTCAACCAGGAAGGAAACTGAAGCCCAACATAAAGTTAATAAAATATCTAAGGTCACACACAAAAAGATGGAGAAGGTTTTTGTCCAGTTGTTAACTTCTCCTCAATCAGAAAACATTTTCATATATCATTTATACTTCCTCATATACTGTGCTATTTTCTTTCTCTCCTTGTTACCTCAGAAGCAATAAAACATATTAGTATCATTATATTTTGACACTTGAATAGACATTTAAAAATATTCTCTGTAATAAAATGGAAAACATACAACTACAACTAGCACTTCTGTTTCATATCAAATTACAATGATCATTATAGAGGAAAAGCACGTACTTGAGTTGCAAGCCAAACGATCAGTTTTTGTCACATGCCTGACAGAAAAACTATGTTTATCCAGACCTGATGTGTGGCAGACGTGTTCCCAAATTTAATGAGACAAACATGTAATCTCAAAGATAAGTATTAAGAGTGTAAGTTAACTACCTATTTTAAACCTTAAGCTTCCAATCAAAATTAGAATTTTGGAAAATTTGTATTGGTCACATCAGCTTGAACCTTTCTCAATCCTTGAAGAAATGTTAGTTGAGATTGTTATGTTAACAGGTGTGATTTTTAAAATTTTTGTGTAACAAAATTTATCAATATTTGAAGATTAGTATAACTGAGTGAACCAATATTTTCCAAGGTATAATGCTACAAAATTATGCATGTAAAGTATCCATTCAAAGTACAAGTTAGACTAATGGATTTAGACCAAAGTACACAAAGTTTATTGATAAAGCTTCAGATTCCATATTACAACTAAGTTAAACACATTACCACTTAATGAGGTTGAATGTAGTGTTAAAGAAGATCCACAATTATATGAAAAGACTATTAACTAAACACTGCTGTCTTCCAACTATATATCTGTGTGAAGCCCTATTTCCTTAATGTAATTTACCTGGAAGAGTATATTGAAACAGATTGCAAGCAGAAGCCAATATGAGAACCTATAAGTATTCTGTTAAGCCAAATATTAAAGACATTTGCAAAAATGTAAAAATAATGCAACTCTTCTCACTGAATTCTTTTGTGCTTAAAGTATAGTTATTTTTAAAAATATGTAACACATAATAGGTATATTATTATTTTAAATTAATTAATTAATTGTTTTAGATTTACCAGCTTGAATTAGGCAATAAATATTAATAGATACAGATCATAAAAAAGTGATTTGGAGTCTTTTGCCATTTCTGAAAACATAAAGGGTTGACATCAAAATATTGAGAACCCCTGTGTAGTATAGTTTTCTGGGCTGTCATAACAAAGTACCACAAAGTCAGTGCTTAAACAAAAGAAATATATTATCTTGTGGTTCTGGAGGCTAGAAGTCCAAACTCTCCATGAAGTCTCCAGGGGAGAATGTGTTCCATGCCATTCTCTTAGCCTTCAATGTTGCCAGCAGTCCTTGGCATTTCTTGGCTGGATGCTGCTTAACTCCAAACTCTGGTGTCTTCCATTGCATGTCTATATCTTCACATGGCATTCTTCTCTCTGTGTGTATTTGCTTCTGTGTTTCTTCCTCTATTCTTAGAATGAAACCAGTCATACTGGATACGTGGCCCACCCTATTCTAGTATAATCTTCATTGACATCTTAATTACATCACAAAAGCTCTTTTTCCAAATAACATTACATTCAATGGTACCAGAAATTAGGATTTGTTGGGGTGTATAATTCAATCCAGTCCACAATAGCTTGTTTTATAGAAATATAATTTAGTATAGGGTAGAGCACATTGCCTTATAAAGAAACATTTTTGTGGCTATTTGGTGTGGAAACCTTGAGATTATTTTGATTTTGAAACCCACCATTCTGTTAGGCATACAATTTTGAGCCTATTAATGTACATGCCCAGGCCTCCTTCCTTCTTGGTAAAAATGAGCCTATAGATTTTTTTTAAGAAATAATACTATATGGATGAAAGTTTAATGTAGTGTTTCAAATATTGTTGCTCAGAAAAAAAGTGCTTTCTGAAATCTTGGGAGGGGCCCAAAGATGTGTAATTTTAAATGTACTTCAGGTGATGATGGACGGGTCTACAGACTGGTTTAAGAACAGCTGTGCAATGTATTATCCACACAAAGAAAATGTCTTATTACATGCAGTGTTGGAATAAATTCTGCTTCATTAACCTGTTCTAGATATCAGAACATTTAGTATCAATTTCAAATAGGATGAACCCAGTTTGGGTGTGAAATCATACATAACAATACATTGAAGTTTTCTCTTTAAGAGACATTATAATTGTTTTTGAAAACGAGTTTGTTGAAAATGACTAACCATATGTCTTATTCTTTCTAGGGCTCCTTTTTGTTCAGAATGTGAACTGAAAACACATCTTATGTTCTATAAAACCATGCCACTTTCTTACATGTAAAACCAGAAAATGCCTCCTTATTAGGTGTAGCACTGTTCCCAAATTTGAACTTTGGAGAACTGTGTAGACTGTAAAAATACCTATGCCAGTATTTACATGCATACATGTAAAATATTCAATAATTGTTAGGTTCTCTTCCTCTCAATTGTTTAATAGCTGTGAAAAGGTAACTGTAAACGAAAAATTTATATGAACATTTTGGATCACCAACATCGTAACACATTCAGTAAGGACTTTCATTCTTTTTCCTGGAGGTCCTGTGTATGCAGTGGAGACTGATGTGGCAGTAGTAGTTTTTACTTTTCTAAGGTAGGAAAAAGTATACTGATTTGTATACTTAAAGCCATGTGTTAGTCACTTTAAATAATATTTAAGAGAACAGATCACAGATCATCTGAACTCAATTCGTGTGTTTTTAAAATTGTTTTACACTACTACAGATATCCCCATTCTTCCACTCCTTTAGAACACCTCTTCCAAGTCTCTGTTCTACCTTTCTTCTGGCCATGAGCACACTGTTGTCTGTGTCTATGGGTTTTGTATATATGTTCTTTGGCCAATCCCTTCCCCTTCTTTCATCTAGTCCCCCCTTCCTCCCTACTCTGACAGCTGTCAGTCTGTTTCACGTATCAATGCCTGTTTATATTTTGTCAATCAGTTTATTTGGTTCATTAGATTCCACATATAAGTGAGATCATATGATATTTATCTTTCTATGACTGGCTTATTTTGTGTAGTATAATACTCCCAAGATCCATAAAAAAGTTGCTTATTTTTATCGCTGTATAGTATTCCATTATATAAATGTATATAATTACACGAGTTGCTTTTTTTATTGCTGTACAGTATTACACTATATAAATGTACTGCAGATTTTTTATCAACTTGTCTACTGATGGGTCCTAGGGCTGTTTCCAGATCTTGGTTATTGTAAATAACACTGCTGTGAACATAGCAGTGCATACATTCTTTCGAATTGGTTTTTTGGGATTCAGGATATATTTCCAGGTAGCTGGGTCAAAAGGCAGTTCAATTTTTAATTTTTTGAGGAACCTCCATACTGCCTTCCACAGTGGCTGAATAGTCCACAATCCCACCAACAGTGCATGAGGGTACCCTTTTCTCCAAATCCTCACCAGACCTTTGATTTATTGAGGTAAAACTATAATATTGGTAGTTTTCACAGAACTTTCTCTTGTATTTGTCTGCACATTTTAGGAAACTGTTTTTGGTCTGAAAGTTCAAAATAAGCTAAATCTTCAAAAGGAACACCAAAATTCTGTATACTTTTGTTTTAATTGTAGCAAAACAACATAGAACATCTGAGTTCATGTTGTGTAATGAGAACCTTTGGCTCCTTCTTACAGATATTTTTGTCTGTTGTTCTTAAATAGAACAAAAACTTGGTATTTTATTTCTGATAGGACAAGTTTGAGATTTTTCTGTAAGAAGAGGTAAGAACCCAAAAGGAAGAAGAGCCCTCAAACTTTCCAGTCAGAGCTGCATGACAAAAGAAGTTTTATTACATGGGGATGCCTGCTTAGTTGTAGGGCTTTGGTACTAATCTGCATCTAGCTGCCACATGATGGTCCAGCTGCCTGATATTTCAAGGTTGCCTGAAACAGCTCTGCTATAAACTTACTTATTCATCCTTTTTATTGGATATGCCCATCACATCATAGTCTCTGGCTACATTTACAAAGTTAATAAAAAAAGCTATATAATTCTCCCTTGGCAATTAGATAGACTACTTAGAGTTCAAAGGAGATGCAAGTATGTGTAATGCAGCAACAGCAGTCTTCTCAGTGAAAGACAAATACCATGTGATCTCACTTATATGTGAAATCTAACGTACGAAATAAACTAGTGAGCAAAATAGAAACAGAGGCATGGATACATGGAACAGACTGACAGTTGTCAGGGTTGGGGGGACTGGATGAAAGAAGAAGGGATTGGCCAAAGAACATATGTGCATAAGTCATAGACACAGACAGTGTGGTCATGGCCAGAAGAAAGGGGTGGTGGCCAAGGCAGGGGAGGAAGTGGGCAAAGGTGGGAAAAATTGGGGATATCTGTAATAATGTAAACAACAAAAATAAAATAAAATAAAATAAATAGCATTTTATTTCGTTTTTTATTGTTATGCAATAAATTATGAAAAGCATGTCTTTTTGACATATTAAAGAAAATAAAATTACAGCAAGCCTTTCATATTTTTTTGATGCAGTCTATGACAAGGGGAGATTTGTTTAGAATAGGCACTATGTTGGAAGCCCTGTTCTTAGAGCCAAAATAGCACATTCCACATGAAGAAGAATCTTGGATCACACACTGTTCTTGCATTTCCCATCAAATTGACGAGCATACCACAACATTAAGCAGCTGTGCAGTTGCTGCATCATGTTGTGTATATGAGAAGTTTCCATAGAATTTTAAGTGGCATGTGGGTTAGGTGACTACTTAAGCAAGAAAACATGGAATGATAGAAAAGTCTATGGTATGGGCATGTGTTGGTACACTAACAAGCATGCACACAAGTGTACACTGTGCATTTCAAGAGCTAGACTATTGAAGGAGAGAATATCCAAGTGAAAGAGCTTAGATTTTGCACAACACATAGTTATTAATCATTTCCTTCATATATACATGGTGCTAACAAATATGATTAAGCATGAGACATGGTGATTACCTTGAACTCACATTTTTATCCTCTATTATTTACATTTTATTGAAGCGGTGAGCCACAGCATTTACCAAACCGTGTCAAATGAAGATGAGAACAATTGATCAAGGATCAAGACCAAACATAAATATTTTGAAATTATTACCAACATAATAAAGTACCCATGCTTTAAGTACAACTGAAACTTAAGAGGGCAGAGAAGTTCCCATCAGACTCTGTACAACAAATTTTTATTTCCTTCTATTGATCTCACTGTTACTACTGCAAACCAATTGTAAAAAGAAATTAATTTTTCTTTTATATATTTCATTTAAATATTAGAATTGCTAAATTACTGTTTAGTATACATTTTTTAAAAACTGCAGTTAACTTGTCAATAACAATAATGAACTAGATTCTGTGCCTAATTCTATAAAACAATTAAATATTTAAGTAAATTTTCCTTTGAAAAATCCCCAAAACATTTAAAATTTTGTTTGGTTTTATTACTATATGAAATAATCTATTCTGGGTCTTTGGGATAAAAAGATTGATCTTTCTAACCAAGACTTTATTTTCTAGTTGGAGAAGTAAGACCAATACATAAGTAAATATAATCTATGAAAATATTAAATATAACCATAAAATTAGCCTTCCATTTTAAAGTAAATTTAGAAGAAATTATTTCAGAGAATTTAATTATTTTCAAAAAACTTTTCTTGAATGGTTATAATATATGAGATATTTTGGTTGGTGTTGGAGATTCAAAGATAAATTTGGAATTCTCTTTGGTTTCCAGTTATACAAGGGAGGGGGCAGAGGAGAAAGGGTGGGGGGACATCCTAATATTTCCTAGACACCTTGAGTTCTGGACCCCATTCCAAATCCCTATTTGGGGCCCCTCTCTTGGCTACACCCTGTAACACTCTGGTATATGTCCAGCAGGCATTTCACAGCCTTGGACTGGATCTCAGAAAATGGTTAGGGGTGACATAAAGGTTTGTAAATTTTTTGAAGATAACTGATTTGAATTCACAAGATTTGACAAACTGGCCATGAAACAAATAGAGAATGGGATAGTTAAGGGTATCAGAACCATCACATTAGGAGTAGGGAAGTGGTACACAAAAGCAGAACAAGCAAAGAAAACAGAAGAGGGTTGAAATTATAAAGGGGATTTACACAGGACAGCATGGGACTAGATTTCAGTGCATAAACTGATGTCTGTTTTAGAACACAACTAATGTTTTATTTGTAAATAGCCAATACTTGTTTTGCTCTCATCTTTAACAAATCCAGCATTTCTATTTTGAAAAATATATTTTGTTTTCTCGAAGGTCAGTAATTAATGCTTGTAATCTATGTTTACAGAGAGTATGCATTTAACAGTTCTAGGTTACTATATAGATAGTGCTACTAATTCCAACAAATTACTGTGGTAAGTATGTGTTTTAGAAAGTTGCTCCCAGACACAGATAATTAAGTTTGACATCAATTCTTTATTAATGGAGCCTCAGCAACTATAATGACCTATATTCAGCAACACAAAGACCTGGAAATCAAATGCTGCAGGGAACTTGGAGGAGAATCTGTTTTTGACTCAGAGAGTCACTGAAGCCTTGATGAAGCAAGAAAGATCTGAGATAATAACTAAATGGTGTGGACCAATCTCCCTTGCTTTCTACTCTCTCTTTTGGTCCTTTACGTCCTAAATTCTTTATAGTAAAGGAAACTCACCCTTTACAAAATGTACTAAACTGAATAAGTTTTGTACTAAATTTGAATAAGTATCATTTTATTCTCAACATGTTATTTTTTTTCACCACGGCACCTACATACACAAATAAATACATTCAAGGAATGATAGTCAATGATTGTAGCTTCTATTTCCATCTCATCTACTCCCACTTCCTATACTTTGTTTTTTCCAGATTTAGGTTTAGAAAAATAAAATTTTAATATCATGACTTAAGTATCTAAATACATTTGTGGGCTGCATTCATTTTGTTCAAATTCTATTTGCTCAAATTCTATTTTATTTATCTATATAATTATTCATTTGTTTTATATAACATGGATTTATTTTACATAACAAAATTATTTTCTGGGCTATTGTAAATGGATCTCACTTTCATAAAAAAGTGTAAGGATGTATTTTCTTAGTCTTTACTAAGATATGATATTTATTTTGTTATAGAATTTGAACTGTAATATATCTAAAATTAGACATATTACTTGTTCCTGAAAAAAAAAAAGCAGCAGGATACTACATCTAATTGTGTGGCCACTGTTTTCAGTATCTCAGGCAATTTTTCAAGCTCTTTTTGTCATTCTCATGACCTTTCTTGTGAAAATAGGTTACCTTGTTATTCTGAGTATCAATTACAATGTCCTTGACTCCCTCTTGATAGTATGGAATTGAATTCCACCTCCATTGAATGTCAATAATAATGGACTTATTCAGCAGCCTGAAGATGGTGTCATTTGAAGTGAAGAAAGGAAGCCTTCTTTTACAATTCAATTAGCAATGAAGGGAGAGTGTTGCTCTCTTTTCCCTACTTCTCATTGCCTCTGAAAGGAACAACACTGAAATTGGACTCCATCACCTACCTAGACTGGTTGAAATCAACCTTATCTAGCAGGTAAGAGGCAGTTTGTGAATATGGAAGCCTGAATTTCAAGATGTCTTGGGTAAGTTACCAACCTATTCTCTAAAGGGAAACACAGTGCAATTATTTTTTACTTAGCTGTAGGATTTTTCCACAAAGTCATGTCAAGAGTGGAATACAAAGAGAGTAAAGATGTGTATGTTTGTTCTTTGTAAACAAAATACTTCACATTGTAAGCTAGCTAGAACTTCTTTATTGTTTAGGACAAATAGACACCAAGAAAATGCTAATATTTAGAAATGAAGCCATTGCTTACTTTCTCTAATATGTGAATGTGACTTTGTAACTGGGTTCAAACTGGGTTCCAGTTACTTGGTGCCTTTTTATATGACTCAACATCTGTGAGTTATATAAAAATCCCAGCACCTAAATCTGTGTTGAAGGGAAACAGGTTTTTATTAACAGGGTTCCAGCCTAGGAGGTACTAAGTGCACTCCTGCTTGGAGCTCTTCTCTCCCATGAGACCCAGTACTTCTCTTGCTTCCCATAGGATAAAAGTCAAAACCATTTCTAGAATTTCCCATTTCCTTATTTGTACATAGGATGGTCACATAAACAGATCTCCATCCTCTCTGGAATGTGCACTTTGTGAGTCTCAGAGTCACCCTCTTCTTTCAGCAGCTCTCTCCTTCAGGATCTGGGGTGCACTGCTGTCAGTTTCCTTATAGCAATTCAGGAAACCACATGCTGTGCTGCACTGGACCATGGTGTCTCAGATGCCAAAGCTCTGGGGTCGGGGTGGGGCACATGTTCCTGGATGGGACCCTGCTCCCAAAAGTGGGTTTCACCCATGTTAGTTCTAAGCCCCTTACAGATCTCATATCACTTGGTCCCACAAAGGCTCCTGTCCATGGGGGGAGCAGGGCCAGAGTCCCAGATTGTCCAAATGCTACAAAACCTGAGGGAGAGAGCTTGTGCCAAACTCCAAAGTCCCATACCAAGAAAGCAACATCCTTCCAAACACAGAAGTCTGTAGCTCAGCATTCCCAGTCACAGTTCAATTCCAAGCATTTCTTATGAGTCTGTGTGCACTGGCCCGAGACCCTTTCACAGTATCCATTCTCTCCTGTGGAGCTCCTTTTACTCCAGACATCAGCTCACCTGTGCGTCTTTGTGCTTGGTCAGGCAGGTTGCCTGCAGCACCATCAGTTCTGTTGCCATCTTCTGTATTGGAGGAGTGATGAGGATGTTTCCAGCAGGCCTCCAATGCTCCAGCTCTACACATAGACCCACAGAGAGATGTATGGTCAGATGCACCACTGACTTCCTGTTTCTTGGCACACTCCAGTTTTAAAGGGTAGGCTCAGAATTTCCTGTGCAGCTGAACATTCAGCTCTCCCAATGGTGCATTAGTGTCCTCCATTTGAGCCTCTTTTCAGCTGTCATCTTTAGTCGGGGCAAAAATTCCCAGACACACACAGGCATCCAGAGTGAATATCTAGCCCCTGCAGCTCATGCAGTGCTGTATGAGCTTCCCCCCAGTTATGTTATGAGTACCTCTGCCCAGTCACTCTGCCAATGCATGTTCTCACAGTCTCATACACAATTTGCCCTGGGTAGCAGCCTTCTTTTTCTGCTCCTTTCTTCAAGAAGGCACAGGCTGTTAATCTGCCTTTGTTTCACAGTGTACCTCAAATGCTGTACCACAATGTACATTGGAGATTCCACTCTGCCTTTCCTCTGACTTCTTGCAGATTTTGGGGGAATGGTGGGGTTCTCTTGTTCTACAGGGACCCATGCTCTGACCGACCCCATTACACTTTTTCAGGAATCATATTCTCTTACTTTTATCTATTCTATTTTTTTCTGATAATAAATATTTATGTTATAAAAATTTATATTTTGTTTAGATGCAAATGATTAAGTAAACAAAGTGTATCTGTTGAGTAATATTAAAAAACACTAGTTTTATCCATATAGAAGGTATTGTATGCTCTAATAATTTTGACCCATATTAAATTTCTAAAATAGAAAAAAGCTATAAATATTTGAGATACAAATAAGATAATATATACAATCTGTATTTTGTCTACTCATTTTTGTCTTTATATTTGCTTTAATGAGCCATAAAACTTTATTTGAATTAACAATACAAACTTTCATTTCTTTCGTGCAGAATAATTTAGGTAAAGATAGAGTTTGAGAAGACGGGAAAAAAGAAGTATGTGAGGTTAGATTCTGGAAGTTATAGATGAAAAAAATAATGACAGAAAATGGCATTAAGGTTTGAGACACTGAAAAAATAGTTACATAGAAATATTTAGTGATAAAAATGTATTACAATGTAAATATAAGAGCATTGTTAAGTAATAACTTTTAGGAGGGAGTCAGCAAAACTGTATCAAATAGATAAATAGTATGGTAAAGAATGTGTGTCCTCAATGATTAAGGAATTTTTAATCAAGAAGGAATTATAAGTAAGAATTTATTATTTCAGATAAATAATATTTTGTGTTATATCAAAGAAAATTATGAGAAAACATAATGTGAATATTAAAATGTTTTGTCACAAGTGTCTCAATTTGAATAATTAAACATATTTTAGTCACTATTATGAATAAAGCACACCTAAAGAATAGGTAATACCTATTCTCTATTGCACTCTTTCTCTGGTTGTTAATGAACTGAGGGCCAGTGGAATCAATGTGCATAAACTGTCTATAGGATATTTGCTAGTCAACTGTGGGGTGGTCCTGAACATCAGAAAGTTAACTGAGATGAATCAAGTCAAAATCTCATTAAGAGACCTTCATCAAATGTTCCTCCTTTTTTCTGACTGATAACCTTAACAAGGTGCAACAATGTCTAAATGCACATAAAATACAGAACTTGAGTTCTGTGAATCCCATTAAGCAAGAGAAGTTTTTATGGTAAAGTTTTCCTCATTGTTGCAGGAACACAACTGATTTGCTTATTTTTTTGCTACATTTTTAATTTTAAATAAAATGCTAAAACTATAATATAAAGAGGAGTTAGTCTATTTATTTTTACTTTTTCATGTACTCAACCAGAATTGATTTTTTTCTTTTACTCCTTTGCATTGTTTTTTTATAGTGAAAAATAAAACATTCAATAACATTCAATATTATTCTGTATTAGCTTCAGGTGAACAGCATAGTGATTAAACAATCATGTATTTTGCAGAGTGTCCCCCCAATATTTCAGGTACCCAGCTGGCCCCATACATAGGTATTACAATATTATTGATTATATTCCTTGTGCTGTAATTTTCCTCTCTGATTTGATTTTCTATTTACTGTGTCAAGCATTGTGTTGTATGCTGGGGTAAAACAGGAAATAAGCACTCATGGTTTTTACCTTTGTGGAGTTTGCCATCTGCTAGGAAACAAACATATTCAACAAAAATTACAGTAATTATTATAAGAATAATTATAATGACAGCCTCTGGTATATGTTGTGAAAAAGAAACAGAGTTACCTTTATTAGTGCATAACTCATATTACAGTACAGGATTGCAAGATGAGAAGGTTGGCTCTAAGTTTAGGGTTTTCCTGTCACCTTCTGAAATTCTTAGTAATTTTCTAATAAGGGACTCTATATTCTCATTCTTTTAATTGGGCCATGAAAATTACTATTTGGTCTTAAATAGATTGTACAATAGTAAAAACAAGGTGTTACCTAAGTTGGATAGTGTAGTGAGGGATCATTACCTTGGAGAAGGCCATGCCAGTCAGATTTTTCTAAGGAATAAGTATACAACAAAAGTAACTCCAGACACAGACCTCTTCCTGCTCCTGATAGAACTGCAGCTTTAGGTAAATCAATGGGGTCATAAGAATTAACAAATTAACTGGTATAAGGAGGCATAGATCTCTATAATATATTTACAAACCAAATTTAAGAAAACTATGAAGAAGACCCTTATAAGAATGGGGAAAAGATATAAAAAATTATAAAGGAAGAACTAGAATAGCCTAGTAAAATATGAAAAATATGAAAGGATGGTCATTCTCAATAATGTGATATAAAAATAATCTAATAATTGATAATAGATTTTATCCATCAAATTGGCAATATAAATTATAATGTTCAGAATTGGTGTATTAGTCAAAGTTCTTATTGCAGGAAATGTAAGGTTTATCTGGGTTATATAGGAATAGAATTTATAAGAAAGAAATTAAATAACTTAGAGTTGGGGAGGAAGGATTGAAGAACAAGGCCTAAAATCAAGCTTGTAAGAATAGCACACGTACCAAACCATATTTAAGGATTGCTTGGAAAACAAAACGCCCATGGAACAAAAGAGAAAACCATCATCACTTCCTCTGCATTTATGACCCTTCTGACCAGAAAACTTGCTACCACTTTACCTCAGTGTCCTGACACCTGTGCTTTTAACATTTGCAGTACAATGGGCTTTTGTAAAGGATTTATTCCTTAAGTCATCTATTATATATACCATTACTGGTTAAAAAAAATAAACTGAGCTTTCTTAGTGCTCAAAATTTGTATTTATCAAAAGATAAAATTAAGCCACAGACTAGAAATATATTTGCAGCTTATTGGTCAAACATCTGTATCCAAATATATAAAGAACTCTTATAAATCAACAATTAAAAGTTAAACAAGACATCAATAACAGTTAAACATAGTATTACCTTATATTCACACATGTTCATAGCAACACTGTTCACAGTAGCCAAAAGGTAGAAATAATCCAAATGTCCAAAACATATAAATAAACACAAACTGTTTTATATACATGCAATGCAATATTATTTAGTCATAAAAATAAATGAAGTAGTGACACGTGACACTACAGGGAAGAACTTCCAAAACTTTGTGTTAACTGAAGAAAGATATACCTAAAAGGGCATTTATTATACAATTCCATTTATATGAAATATTCAGAATTGACAGATGTGTAGACAAAACAGATATGGGTGTTTGCAAGGGGTTGGGGAAGTAGAGAATGGGGAAACTGCATAGTGGGCAAGGGGTTCTGATTTAGAGTGATGAAAATATTTTAGAATGCATGACAGTGGTTGGATAGACAACATTGTGACTATATTAAACACCAATGAATTGTTTACTTTAAAATGGTTAGTTTTATGTTATGTGAATTTCACCTCCAAAAAAGTATTTTTAAAATGTATGGTCAAAAAACTTGTATATTTCACCAGAAAAGATCCATGAGGACAGAAGATGGCAGTGACATAGGTGGGGATGATGTCAACTTCCCCTGCTGAGGAGCAGAGTGAACATCCAATGGTATCCCAGCATATATGAAGATTGGAGGCCAAATCTTCAACTGCAGAGGACATTGAAAAATCAGACAGTAAGGACAGTGCTTCAGCACAATAAGGTCCCTGAGACTAACGCAGGGACCAGGGTGGCTGCAGCCCCAGGCCTGGTACCTGCTGGGTCAGCCACAGGATTCTTGGGAGACAGCCAGGTCAATGGCTCCCTCCCCTGCCAAACAAGGTTAGAGCAGCACCAGGAGGGCCTTAGATTCTTGAAGTCGCAGGAGGGGAATAAGGACAAGTGGCAAATCCACAGAGGTGGTGTGCACCCACTGAGACTGTGGACGACGGCTGGGAAGAGATGGGCCATGAAAGGCCCTGACCCGGTCAGTCCCCAGTCTGGTTGGAGAGTTGGGCTGTGTGAGAGGCTAGGTTCTTGTTTGGAGTGGCAGGCTTGAATAGGAGGAATTTTTCAAAAAGAAAAAGAAAAAAGAAGAACTCATGGCTGTTTAGGGAATTCTCCCGCAGCAGCTGCCCCCGCCTCCTATGCCCAAACCTCAGCCATGTGGTGAGCTCACACACAAAGCCCAAGGGATGGTGCTCACCTGACCTCACTGCCCAGAGGCACCTCCTACCTGGCCTCTGCACCCAGGGCCCTTCAGAGCTGACTGGCTCTCTAAGAGGAAGGTGGAGATGCTCTGCAGAGGAGAGCTGCAGGGCTCAGGGAGTCAGCAATCCCCAGAAAGACTTAAATCCAGGCAGGGCTGAACTACCCTGAAGGGGCGCTGAGAGTCCCTAGCATCTAGAAGAGCAAAGAGTGAGAAGGTGGTGTGTGAGTTGCCACTAATTGGTGCAGCTCAAGGACAGTGCAATAGGTGGACTGAAGGCATAGTCTGGGCACAGAAGGACACTGGGCTCCCTGCAGGGAACTGAGGAACAGGGCTGGAGGCTGGCCAACTGCAAAGAGTGCAGCTCAGGAAGGGAGAAGAGTAAAACCAATCCCTCCTCAGCCTGCTGCAGCCAGGAAGACGAGCAGATCTGGCTTGGCTGGTATAAAGCCAGCACAAGGCTTTTTTACATTATTTTTAAAATTCCTTTTTCCTTTCTTTCCTTATTTCTTTTTTTTTAATTCCTTCTTCTTTCCTTCCCCCCTTTTTCTTTTATTCCCATAAGGGAGACGATAAAACCTGGAGCTGTGAAAAGACCAGAGTTAGACCTGAAGAGGGGTCATCCCAAAAACTGAGACAGTGAGACAAATTTCACTTTGCTACTGTAGAGAACTTGCTAGTTATTGCATATTTAATTATTATTGTTTTTCATTATTCTTGCATCTTATTTTATTAGTATTTTTTTTGTTTCTCTTCTCTCTGTTTAGTCATCTTCACTTAGTTTCTTAAATTGCATTGTTTGACTGGTTTCCCTTGTTCTCTCTTTCATAGTGTATTTTTAATTTACTGTCTTTCACTTCACTTGTGTTCCAATAGCATACTACTCTAGGTTCTATACTTCCTATTCTCCTTATTCAGGTCACATAGATTATGTCATATGATGGTTGCTCAATTACTATTGTAAATAATTGCTCTTCCACACAATTGTAAATACTCCACAGCACCTTTCCTGAATCTTAGCTCACTTCACTGTTTCCTGAACTTTATTACTGTGGTGGTTAACTCTATTCTCTCATATGCTACACCTATTTTCTATCCTATAGTTTCACTTTACCTCATACTCTGATCTCCCACAAGCTCACTGTTTTCTAGATTTATCTCACAGTCCTTCCACACCTCTGGCAAGAGTTTTATCTTTTTTTATCCCTTTCTAAAAAGTGGCTAGTTGGATGGAATATCACGGTTAACACTATACATATACTAAGGATCTCCTATCTCTTCTCTATGGGCTGGTACTTTAAATAACATAGAATACACTCTTGCTACATTAAACCATCTTGCCTTCCCCCTCCAAATGATCACAAAAAGGAGTAGGTGGGAGCTGTGAATACCAGTATACCTGTTGGAAGAGGAAACCCACAGACAAAGGAACTACCAACAGATAACAACAGAAGAAGGTCGAAGAGGGAGTGGAAGCCACGCTAACCCCAACCAAGGACTGATCTGAAAATACAAGTAAACGGTGGAAAAATTACCCAGAACAAATTACCCTAAAAAACAAGAGAAGAGAGAAACCTTAAAACCTTGTACAGACAGGAGAACCAGCTTTAACACAAACCGTCTACACCAGCACAACAGAATACAAGACATGGTGGATAGAGTGGCCTTCAGTTAACCAACTGGAGGGAAGGGCCCACCAAAGAAAGATCCAACAATAATAATACAAATCCAAAGACATACAGAGAACCAACAGGAATGACAGCCCCAAACCAGCGAGCTCAGGAGATCAAGGAGACTGCACCACTGAATCTCACAGGACTTCTACCACAGAAGTTCACATCAGAAACCCAGGGTGTCAGAACAGATCAATTCTAGAAGCAGAGGCTAACAAGAAGAGTCTCACAAACAATGGGAAGACAAAGAAACAATCCCCAAATGAAAGGAAAGGGGGAAGCCTCAGAAAGAATGCTAAATAAAATACAAGCAACTCAACTATCAGATACTGAGTTCAAAGCAATGATTATCAGGAAGCTCGCACTCCCAGAGAATTGTCAAAAACTACAGGGAAACTACAATGAACTCACTGCAAAATATATCAACATGAAAAAGAAAATACAAACTACCAACAAGGGCCAAGAGGAAATGAAGAATATAATTTCTGAACTGAAGAACACAGTAGAAGGAGTCAAAAGCAGTCTCAAAGAAGCAGAGGATTAGATCAGTGAGATGGAGGACAAGGTAGAAAAAACACACAAAAAGAGCAAGAAAAGGAAAAGAGGCTCAGAGAGAATGAAGAGGGGTTAAGGGAAATGCAGGACAACATGAAACATAATCATATGTGTATAATAGGGATACCAGAAGGAGAAGAAGAAGAGCAAGGGATATAAAACCTGTTTGAAAAAGTAAGGATGGAAACTTCCCAAATTTAATGAGAGAAAAAGTCACACAAATTCAGGAAACAGAGAGTCCCAATCAAGAGTAACCCAAAGAGGCCCACTTCAAGACACATCATAATTAAAATGGCAAAATTCCAAAACAAAGAGAGAATCTTAAAGGCAGCAAGGGAGAAACAGGAAGTAACATACCAGGAAGCCCCTATAAGGTGAGCAACTGACTTCTCAATGGAAAAGCTATGAGCTAGAAGGGATTGACAAGAGATATTCCAAATGAGAACCAGTGACCTGCAAATAAGGTTAATTTTATGTAGCAAGGCCAGTTAAGGAGCTTACCAGACAAAAGAAGTCTAAAAGAATACATCTCCAACAAACCAGCTCTGCAAGAGATGCTAAAGGGACTGCTTTAAGAAAAGGAAGGGAGAGAGTGAGAGAGAGAGGAACACAAGTACAAAAAAAAATGGCAATGAATAACTACTTATCAGTAATAACCTTCAATGTAAATGGATTAAATGCTCCAATCAAAAGACGTAGAATAGCTGAATGGATAAGAAAGCATGATCCACGCATATGCTGCCTACAAGAGACCCACTCCAGGACAAAAGACCTACACAGCCTGAAAGTGAAGGGCTGGAAATAAATATTCCAAGCAAACAGAGAGGAAAATAAAGCTTGGGTAGCAATATGCATATCAGACAAAATAGACTCAAAGAAAGGGCAATAAACACTTCATCATACTCAAGGGAAGAATCCCTCAAAGAGACATAAACATTGTAAATATATATTTACCCAACACAGGAGCACCCAAATACATAAAGAGAATCTTAGAGGACTTCAAGAAAGATGTTGACAGCAAAACAATTACAGTAGGGCATTTTAACAACCCACCATCAAAAATGGATAGATTTTCCAAATAAAATATCAACAAAGATATTGCAGCATTGAACAGTGTCTTAGATCAAATGAACTTAACTGTCTCTCTGTGGTCAGAGAGATAGACAGAGACACAGAGAGAGCCTTTCACCTCAAAGAAGCAAAATGCACATTCTTTTCAAATGCACATGAAACAGTTTCAAAGATAGACCACATGATAGGACACAAAACGATTCCAACAAATTAAAGAAAATTGAATTTATATCAAGCATTTCCTCTGACCACAAGGGAATGAAAGTAGGAACCAACCTCAAGGAAAAAAACCCAAAACACTCAAACTCATGGAGATTGAATGGCATGCTAATAAACAAAGAATGGGTCAAAAATTAGATTAGGGGAGAAATAAAAATTTTTGGAACAAATGAAAATGCACTCACACAGTCCAAAACTTATGGGACACAGCAAAGGCAGTCCTGAGAGGAAAGTTCATAGAAATACAGGTCTACCTAAGAAAGATGGAAATTTTTGAAATAAAAGACCTAACCCCACACCTACAAGAAATTGAAAAACAACAAAGACAACCTAGAGCTAGTGGAAGGAAGGAAATAACCAAGACCAGAGCAGAATTATATGACATAGAGACTAAAAGCACAATTCTTAGGATCAATAAATCCAGGAGCTGGTTCTTTGAAAGGATAAACCAGAATCATAAAAGACGAGAGAGAGAGAGAGAGAGAGAAAGAGAGAGAGAGAGAGAGAACCCAAATAAACACAATCAGAAATGAAAGAGGAGAGATTACAACTGACACCACAGAAATACAAAGGATTGTAAGAAATTACTATGAAGAACTATATGCCAAGGAATTAGAAAACCTAGGTGAAATGGACAAATTTCTAGAAAAATATAATCTTCCAAAACTCAATGAAGAAGAAACAGAAAGCCTGAACAGACCAATGACAGTGGTCAAAATTGAAGCAATAATCAAAAAATTCCCGACACGCAAAATGAAACTGGAGCACCAGCTTACACCATACACAAAAATCAAGGTGGATAAAAGATTTAAATATAAGCCATGGCACCATTAAAGTCCTAGAGGAGAACATAGGCGGAAAATATCAAATATTCTACACAGCAATATTTTCACTAATATGTCCCTTACAGCAAGGGGCATAAAGGAAAGAATAAACAAATGGGATCTCATCTAAATAAAAAGTTTCTGCTGGGTAAAGAAAACAGCATTAAAATGAAAAGAGAACCAACTGTATGGGAAAACATATTTACCAGTGATACCTCAGACAAGGGTTTGATCTCCAAAATACATAAAAAACTCACATAACTCCACTGTAAGAAGACAAGCAATGGTAACCCGATTAAAAACTGGACAAAGGACTTCAACAGACACTTCTCCAAGGAGGACATACAGAGAGTCCAGAGACATGTTGAAAGATGCTCAGTATCGCTAGGTATCAGAAAGATGTAAATTAAAACCACAATGAGATACCACCTCACACCATTGAGAATGCTCATCATAAAAAAATAGGCAACAAACAACCAGTGTTGGAGAGGTTGTGGAGAAAAGGGAACCCTAGTGTACTGTTGGTGGGATTGCAGACTAGTGCAACCACTATGGAAAACAATATGGAATTTTCTCAGAAAACTAAAAATGGAACTGCCTTTTGACCCAGCAATCCCACTGCCACTATTATACCCTTAGAACACTGAAACACCAGTCCAAAAGAACCTATGCACCCCAGCAGCACAATTTATAATAGCCAAGTGCTGGAAGCAACATAAGTGCCCATCAGTAAATGAATGGATCAAAAAACTATGGTATATTTACACAATGGAATTCAATGCAGCAGAAAGAAAGAAGGAGCTCCTACTCTTGCGACAGTCTGTATGGAACTGGAAAGCATTATGCTAAGTGTAATAAGCAGGTGATGAAAGACCAATACCGTATGATCTCCCTTATCAACAAAATGAACAAGCAAGCAAAATATAACAAAAGACACTGAAAATGAGAATAGGGTGACAGTGAGCAGAGGGGAGAGGGGAGGGGATTATAAGGGAAAAGGGTGAAGGGTTTGCAGGAACAATTATAAAGGACACATGGACAATAACAAAGGGGGGTGCAAACAGGGGGAGGAGGTGCAGAGTGGTGGGGGGGAGCAGACAACTGTACTTGAACAACAATAGAAAAATGTTAAAAAAATCCATTAAGTAGTAACCAAAATATCCATGAAAAGATCATCAATGTTATTAGTTTTCAAGGAAATTTAAATTAAAACCACAGTGAGATATCATTTTACACTGACTGGAACTTCTGAAGTTATTTTTTAATTAATCTATTTTATTGATTGTGCTATTACGGTTGCCCCATTACCCCCCCTTCATTCCCCTCCACCCTGCACATCCTCTCCCACCCACATTCCCCCCTTTAGTTCATGTCCATGTGTCAGAAGTTCTTTAGCTTCTACATTATCCCTACTATTTTTGCCCTCCCCCTGTCTATTTTCAATCTACCATCTATGCTACTTATTCTTCATACCTTTTCCCCCTCTCTCCTACTCCTCCTACCCTGTTGCTAACCCTCCATGTGACCTCCAAGTCATGAAAGGCAAGGACTTACATCCCAGATTGCTCTATCCAGCAAAACTTTCATTTAGAATGGAAGGGCAGATCAAGTGCTTCTCAGATAAGGTCAAGTTAAAGGAGTTCATCATCACCAAGCCCTTATTGTATGAAATGTTAAAGGGACTTATCTAAGAAAAAGAAGAGAAAAAATGTGTGTAGTAAAATGACAGCAAATTCACAATTATTAATGACCACACCTAAAACAAAAACAAAAACAAACTAAGCAAACAACTAGAACAGGAACAGAACCACAGAAATTAAGTTATTTTTTAAAACCTTAAAAACACAATGTTTGATAGATATGGAGAAACTGACACTTTCATATTTCACTGGTAGGAGTGTGAATTAGTTAAAACATTTTGAAGAGGGGGTTGGTACTTTCTTACAAAGTTAATCATACGGCCAATGTATGGCCCATTGATTCCATTGTAACTCATGTACCCAAGATAAATGAGTCATGTGTCAATAAACATATGTCAATAAAAATGACTTGTTCAGAGAAATTCATAGCAGACCAATTCAGAAGTGCTCAAAGTCAGAAATAATCCAACTGTCTATCAACAAAATAATGGATAAAAAATAAAGACAACAACAACAAAGTTCTGTGGCAGACACATCCTGTAAATCAGTAGTCTGCCATAAAAATGAACACCCTGCTGATCCTTGCAGAAGTATGGATGAGTCACAACAAGGGTTTCTCAGTGAGAAAAACTGGGCACAAAACAAATACACTGTTTGATTTCATTGATATTATGTCCACTAACTTGCAACTGTTAAGTGACAGAAATCAAATAGTTTTTCTGGAGTGGTTTGGAAAGGCCATGAGAAAATAATCTGAAGTGAGGGAATGTTCAATATCATTCTTCTGTTAGTTGCATGAATACAGATAATTTCTGAAATTCATAGGACTGAACATATACAGTTTGTACATTTTCATTTGAGTTAATGGATGCTGATAGTTTTCCTTTGTTAATCAGAGTGATTTTTTTCACATACTTTCAATGTAGCTTATTTTATGACATTAAATTGTTATGAACAATAATGTCCTAGGTATTTTCCATTCTGTTAAAATAGCTTATACCTCTGGTTTTGTATATGTATTTTGCTATTTTTCTTTTAGAGATTAGTATCATACTTGTGTCCAACCTCATTGGGCACACTAATTGTTATATACCTGTTGATTTGCCATCATATATAATTTCCTAAAGTGCCACCTGTGATAGAACATATTGTGTAGCTTCAATTTCAAAACTTTATGAATATTAAAGCAAATGCTATTGCTTCCTTGAATGTACTTGGCTTTATATTCTTCTTGCTGTGCCTAACCCAGGTGTGGATTTAAAATTCAGTGGCACAAAATGGTAATCTATGATTTTAAATTATCTCATATTCTTTTAATTCTTGATGTATCTAAAACAGAAGCCTGGGAACACTGCCTTTCCAATTGACCATATAGTGTATTTTTGTCATTAAAAGCTGACGCTTCATCATTTGGAATTTCATTCTAAACAAAGATTCATAAGTGAGTCTTCCAGCAGCTGCCTTGTCAGGTTTGTGAAAAGGAAAGATTAAATCTACTATATTTATTTCAAGCTTCCTCTATAATGGATCTCATATGAGAGCTTAATTTTATTTTTTGTTTATCAGAAATAAGGCCTATCAAAGGCACGATATTCAAGTAATTATGTAAAGCCATCACACAGATGGTGGATAATAAGAAAAATTGTTCATGGAAATCTGTCCCTTCAACAAGCAAAGAGAAATGGCATTTGACTCTCCTTCTTATAAATTATAATACCTGGTGTTTCTTAAATTTGATGGTGCTTCTACTTTACCAAAAAAATTAATCTATTATGACAATAAACATTTTCAAATGGGGTAAAACAACTCACAGTCCTTCACTTATTTTAGAAGTGTATAAAGTGTATATATGAGTAGATAGATGAGATAAAAGATATGCAATAAATAGATAAAATATATTGATGGATAACTGGTTAGATGATAAATTAGTCAAACTGTGAAAAAGAATGAAACCACATAGTTGTGATGAGTATTTTATGGATGACATTTATTCTTTTTTAAAAGATTTATTTATTTATTTTTGATTGATTGATTGATTCATTGATTGTTGTTTTAGAGAGAGGGGAAGGACATGAGAAAGAAAAGGAGAAAAGCATCAATGTGTGAGAGAAGCACTGACCCTGTTGCCTCTTGCTCTTCCTCAAACCAGGATTTGGCTTGCAACTCAGGCATGTCCCTGACCAGGAATTAAACCAGCAACATTTCAGTTTGTGGGATGACACCCAACCCACTGAGCCACAGCATTAGGGTGACATTTATTCTTTTAAATTCATTTTCTAAGGTTAACATTATGGGAGAAAAATGTTGCATTGTCCAATGGTTAATTTTTAGCCTCATTTTTAAATTTCTTTTGTGATTTTTTTACTGTTAGAATACAGTTGTCTCCATTTTCCCACCACCACTTTCCTCTGCCCTGCCAACTCCCACCTCCCACCCTCAACCTACCCCCCTTTGGCTTTGTCCATGTGTCCTTTATACATGTGCCTTGATAACTCTTTCCCTTCTATCCCCTGTTATCTCCTTCCTCTCCTCCCTCTGGTTACTGTCAGTGTGTTCTTTATTTCAATATCTCTGGTTATATTTTGCTTACCTATTTGTTTTGTTGATTATGTTCCAGTTATAGGTGAGATCATATGGTATTTGTCTTTCACTGTCTGACTTACCTCACTTAGCATAGTGCTCTCCAGTTCCACCATGCTTTTGTGAAGGGTAGCAGCTCCTACCTTCTTTCTGCTGTGCAACATTTTCATTGTGTAAATGTACTATAGTTTTTTTATCCTATTGATGGGTACCTAGGTTGCTTCCAGCAGTTGGCTCTTTTATAAATTTGTGCTGCTATGAACATGTGGGTGCATAGGTTCTTTTGAATTAGTGTTTCAGGATTCTTAGGGTATAATCCCAGCAGTGTTACTGGTAAAATAATAGAAGTATAAATTTATTGGTTAAAATATTTATTCATTTTTGTACTTGACAACATTTTTAAGAGACTGGTATATTTTAGGCACTGTTTTAATGAAGTAGTGGATAAGACAGATTGGACTCTACATTGAATCTAATGAGTGGCACAAAAAATAAAGAAACAATTATTTGACCTACTCTAAATTTTTGAAATAAGATTAAATTTTTCAGGTATGTATTTACTTCAACAATATTTATTGAACTCTTACTATCTTGCAGTCTAGTGGTGAAGTGAAACTAAAATGGGATTGTTCACAATAAATTTCTTTTTTTTTTAAATTTTTTATTTTAGTTTATTCAGTACAGTTTCTTTCCTTTATTCCCATTCCAGCCCACCCACCCATTCCTCCCCTCCTCCCTCCCCTTTCCAACACCCCTAGTTTTGTCCATCTGTCCTCTATATTTGTTCCTGTAAACCCTTCC
>CM052548.1:52930826-53059610 GCA_028533065.1 Trachops cirrhosus | reverse complement strand
TTAAATTGATCTGTTCTGGCTCCCTGGGTTTATGGTGTGAACCTCTGTTGTAGAGTACTGGTGAGAGTCAGTGGTATAGTCTCCTTCTGGTATCCAGGTGTTCACAGCTTCCTCCTACTAATTTAATTAGCCAAGCAAAGAAGTCCCAGCCTTACAGATTCCTTAAAACCACTGCTCCAAGGAACAGAGGCCCAACCAAATTATTGTTCACAATAAATTTCAAACCAGGGAGACTAACACATTTTTCAACCTTCAAAAATTTAAATGTGTTAATATAAGTTCACATAACTATGCTTGATACTTAATAAGCATAAAAGCAATGTTAGTTATAACTTTAAGTTACAGAAATATTAATAGTTTCATCATCATCATCACCTTCATTATAATTATTAATACTGTACAATGCCTGTTTAGGCCTTTTTATACTAGTATACATTATATTTACACTACTGTAAGTTTTGGAGTAAAACCAAATGATTAAAACAACTGTAAAATGAACAAGGCTTTATACTAATATTTCCTGTTACACATTTTGGCATATTACTAATAATCAAGTCAAAAAAGATGGTGAAATTAATAATTAGAAGAGATGATATCAACAAAGTGAATAATGGGAATGAAAATTTTTAGTTAAGATAAATTCTTTATGTTACTCATAATATTGTGTGTAGACAAATGTGTGGAAACAATTGTTTTGAGCACTGTTTTTATTTTTGATTGTAATATTTAGAGAGCAACACACCATAGGATGCCAATGTGAATCATCAGTGTAGGAAGATGATGGACATCTATGTAAGAAAAGAAAAACCATTAAATCAATGCTATTGTATTCATTTAAAATGTATTCAGAGCCAGATCATTCTTTATTTTTTGTAGGGGAGAGGGTTATATCTTGTGCACTGTAGGATGTTTAGCAGGACCCTTGACTTGTACACAATAGCTGCCAATAGCACCCTCACCTCTCCCAGATATGACAATAAAAAGATCTCTAGATATTATCAAATGTCCCTGAGGGGACAGTAGTGTCACTTGTTGAGAACCACTGATTATGAAGAAATGACTGTGGAGACATGTAACTTAGAAAACCAAAGTCTTTGAGAAATGGCTCACAAATAAGGAACTCTGAGCAACTCGATAGAAGCTATAACTGAGTATGACTAGGGAAAAAAAGTGTCAGTTATTTAGATTTAATAATCAGAAATAATTTGAGTATAACCTGAAATATTGGTGTAGGCTAGAAAAATAAAAGCTGATCGACAAATTTCCACAAATAAATAAAACTGTCTATTCAATAAATAAATAAATAAAATCTTGAATAATTGCATAATTTTGTGACAACAGAGAGTCTTAATTATAAATATTATTTATTTAAACATGTGTTTCAATGTTGTACTTCTCAGGTTACAAATATAAAGTGAAGTCATCGGATATAAATTTTGTTTATGCAATCAATTTTGAGTTTCTTTTTTAAAGATCAAAAATATGTACACTAAATATGTTATTATCACTTTTCTCAATTATTAAAACAGTAATTATGTCTAAAACTAACTTTAATAAAACACCTGGTGCCTTTAAGATATTTAAAATTACCTGGGATTTTACTAGCAACTTCAATGCATTTTAAGTACAGAAATTTCCCAACTGGTGAAGATTTCCTTATGATAAATGTGACTTTCCCTTAACATATTTTTGAGGTGGTCAGAGTTGCAAAGTTAACTTTCTGCCTAATCTTACACTTGGAAAAATAAATCAAAATGACAGCCACAGTAGTATTATTAATATAAAGATATTAAAATAAATATTAAGAATCCAGATTATTTTTGTTGGCTATATTTGATAAAATTTTTAAAAATATTTTATAATGGGAAAACTCTTCCAAAAAATTTACTTTCAGTTGAACTGATGGTAGACCAGTGGCCAACACCAACTCATTCTATTATTATGTTTATGCAGCACAAGGTGGGATTATATGTGGTATTGTGATTTCCTCCTGTGTGTAATTTAAAGTCATTCTCTCTACCTATGTGTAGAATTTAACCCACTTGCTTTATCCTTGTATACTGGTTTTAATAAACTTTGAACATTGACTATGGACCTCTTCATCAGAACTTCAAAAAGAAGTCCCAAGTATGCTTTTAGGAATTTTAGTATCAAAAGATTCTTATGGGCTTTAAAGGGGAAAAAAACTTTCCTTTGGTTTTATCACTTTGGGAAATGCCTTATTATATTTTTTAAAAAGAAATCTTTCAAGGAAAAAAATGAACTCTTTCCAATGAGTAAGAAATTGATATTCAATGGTACAAAAACATTAATAATTGCAAATATGTAAAAATTTAGACATAGTATTTTTAAACATTGTTTAATAAGCATATGGAATGCATTAACAAAAATTGCCATCAAAGAAATCACATAAATGAGCTTAAGAAGCAGACATTTTTACATCAGGAAAAGGATTACGGCATACACTGGGCAAGTTTGGTAACTGAACTATGATAAAAGTGGAAAGACTCTTTGAGACACATGGTACTTTCAGTTCATCCATCTAAAATATAAATCTATAATTTTAATTAAAATATGCCTCCTGAAACCAGTGCACATGGCTTAGCATGCTTAAAATTAAGCAAGCAATGGCCTTGGGCATATTTTACATAGGGGTTCAAGTCCTTGGTTCATTAATGAAAAACATACTCAAGTTCTAAAAGGAAAATTGATGAAAATATCTATCATGCCCTTTATGCATAGCATTAATTTCACTGTGCAACCTGTTAGTAAAGAGAAGTTTCTATGTTAGTAGATCATAGGCAAAATATGCACATGTCTAATAGAGCATGTGTTGTATTTTAACCATCCCATTTCATACTTTAAGATTTGATTTCTGTTTAGTCCTGGACACAAGGATTTGCTTTTTCTGCTTGAGTTGTGTTCTTCAAGCTCTATCACACGAGACTGCTGTAGGTGAAGATCTTCATTAACTATATCTGGCCTCCTGGGACCTATTCCTTCTTCTTTTTCTGGCTTGTTACTGGCTGATGTATCAATACTGGAAAAGGGGACTGGTTAGTTTTTGCACTCAATACATCACTCTTAAAGTTGCCATTTCTAGGACAATAATAAGTACCAAACACTAATAAGTGTTTTATAATAATCAGTATATTAAATCTTAATGAGATCATTAAGAAATTAGTTTAGTTGACTCTATTTTACAAATAAGTGCTCATTCATTGACCTTTATGCTGCTGAGGTTGCACTCAGCCTCTTATGTATGTTGCATTATTTCATCCTTATAAAATTCTAAGAGGTTATTTTTTAGTAATACTGTAATGAGCTGAATTGTGTCCATTAAAAATCCACCTGTTAAAATTCTGTTTACATTACTTCAGAATCTGACTTATTTGGAAAATAGTGTCATTGTAGATTTAATTAGTTAAGATGAGGGTATAAAGGAGAAGGGTGGGCACTTAGTCCAATATGACTGTTGCCCTTACAAAAAAAATACAATTTGGACATAGGAACATACAGAGGGATATCTGTAGATGAAGATGAAGGCAACTATTGAGATGATGTATCTACAAGGCAAGAAAAACCCAAGATTGCTAAAAAAAAAATCCCCCCCTAACAGGAAAATACTGGTAGAAACATTGAACACTTTTTGTCTCAGAAGGAATCAACCCTGCTAACATTTTGATCTTGGACATAGTCTCCAGAACTATGAGATGATAAGTTTTTGTTGTTCTGAGCCAGCCATTTCATGCTACTTTGATATGAAACACACAAGAGAATAACACAATTTCCATTTTGCAATTGAGGAGATGGAGGATCTCGAAGATGGCAATGATAGAGCCCAGGCCTGAAAGTGGGACCATCTTGTTCAGAAGTCGAGTGGCTTTAGCACAAATGCACAGTCCTCATAGTTCACTTATTTTCTCACTCAATTTCATTCTTCCTCATTTCACCCACTCTACTTATCTTGGGAATCATGAATCATTCTTCCCAGGTGTACTTCTAACTCCGGAAACACTGATTTGTTGGTAGAAGCTGGAGAGAGGACATTTGAGTCAGTGTCACTTGCTCAGGGAACTCTCTACTAAGCCATATAAAAACTTTTTCTTAGCAAAATAACTCTTACTCTATTAGAACTAAGAGTATGGATTCACATTTCCATGGTCTTGTACCAATTTCCATGTCCACACCCGCCCCTATCTTTTCCTATGTAAAGCTCCTGCCTACTCTGCAGAGTCTGGAAAAGTTTTGTATTTGTGTGCTAAAGAGCTTCTGCTATTTAGTGCTTCACAAAAATGTTATCAGAGAGAGAATGAATAGATAGTGAGCAAAGCTGCTTTTCCATGTCATGTATGCATAAAAAGGAGAAGGTGATTAATAGGACTAAACAAAGTCTCTTATTTTTTAGGTAAATTAATTGGGGTGACATTGGTAAAAAAATTATATAGATCTCAGGTGTACAAAGGAATACTACACAGACATAAGAAATAGTTAAATACTATCATTTGCAACAACATGGATGAATATTGAGAATGTTATGTTAACTAAAATAATTTGTCTCTTTGATATTCCTTTATAAATGCAATGATTCTACAAAGACCAGGATAGTGATAGCAAGCTCTCCTTACCACTCCACTGTTAATGGGGTCTTGATGATCACATGATTTTTTATGACTCAGCTGCTCAAGCTTAGATAGCTTCTATATCCAGCTATTCCCAGAGTCATTCTGAAATTCCAGGTATTGATTGCATTCTCTGCACTTACTCTGCTTTTCTTGTGGTGTCTGTTGCCCTTTCCCTGCATTCTTTCCCAGCTGTGCTTCTACTATCTGTCTACATGCTTTCCCTTGCTCTCCATTGAACTCCTCCTTGGATGAGGTAGTTTTGGAGTGCTTTTCCCAACACCAGCAACACTTGTTTTGGCACTGAGTTGTTTGTTTTTATATTCTCAATGCAGACCTACTTACCCATCTGCTCCCAATTTCTTTTTCCCTTTTGAATAGAAGGGCAATATTCTTGAATCTTCTGCCATTCTGATAACTGCTTTTCTGTGAATGTCCCTTCTTTCTTTACTTACTGCTAAGGCTAGTTTTATAATACCCTAAAATATACTGACATTTCAAATATGTATTTAGGAGGAAACAGATCTCTGAACAAAAACTATTGTGATAGATAATTGATTCAGTGGCCTCAGTCACTTATGATTTGAAGGAGTTATGAAGCAAGAGCAAATGCATCAACTATAATGCACTGCAAGATTATTATGCCTACATTATAATCTAGTTGCTTCAATAATAATTATCTTAGCATGCATGCTATAACCATTGAATCCATTCCACAATTTGAGAAAGGACATAGCTTGCTAAAGTGAAATCAAAACATAACTGACCCAAGATTATTCCCAAGGAAGGGAAATGATGAAGAGCAGTCTGCAAGAGCAGGTACTATCAGATGGCAAACGACTGGCTAGGAACACAACTTTCTCACCCATTAGTCATATAACTGAATCACATAGTTTCTTCTAGCTCTAATCTTTTCATCTGAACCATGAAAGAGTTTGAATTAAACAGCTTCTTAAGTCTCTCTACATGTCTGGAAAAAACAATTTCAAATTTTCAAAAATTATTTTTTCACATGGATTGTAAAAGTCCACTAAGAAATAATTAAATAAATATAATGAAGAAGAAAAGAGGTAAGAATAAATTATATTATAGTTAAGTGATAATACAGAATCACAAATGATGCTAAATATTTTGATTTAGCAAAAAGATATAAGAATTATATACCAGGAAAGAAAAATATCCAAGAGACTCCTCAGCTCAGCTGTCAATGATGAGGAAGAAAACAGGTGCATGAGCAAGTCGATGGGGAGTGTGCGAGAGGTGACTGGACTGCATTTCTTTAAGAGAAAAAAATGGTGAAAAAGAAAAAATGTTTCATAAATTATGAAGTAGAACTGAAACAATTATCCAATAAATGGGCTTTAAATGTGGTAGTTATCCGATGAAAAAGAATTTGTATGCAGGGTTAATTTGAGCAATATGAGATGATAAGATAACCTTTTCTCTTCTTGTCTCCGAAATCTTCTCAGTCCATCCTGGGACCTATTTGTGTGGGTCACAAAGTCACCTATCAAGGATCTACTCTGATGACCATAGGGATAACTAAGTACCTTCTGTTATAAACTTCTGGACAGTTGTTTTCTCACTTTTGAGGCTCAAACTTCTTACATTATTAAAAATAATTGAAAACCAACCCCAAATATATTTACTTTAATAGAAATTAAAACACAATATTAAATATTTATTTGTAATTGATTGAAAGTTACAGTAAAGCCATAAGATGTTATATCAATATAATATTTTATTAAAAAGAACTATAACAATAATGATAAGGATGGAATTGCATTTTGCATTTACAAATCTCTAATTTCAGGCTTAATTGAAGCTAGTTGGATTCTCACATTTGTTTCTCATTCAATCTGTGGCAATATGTATTTTGATTGAATTGTATGATGAAAATCCAGCTTCAAACAATAGTAGTATTTTGATGATCACTTCATATAGTTAAGGATATTTTTCTTTGATAAATACATTGAAATGTGACAAATTCTGCATTTTAAATTTTAATTTCAACTAAAACCATATTAATAAATACTTCATATGATAATACACTAAAATCCAATAATCTCCCTCATACTTTAGAGGATCTTTTACCCATACAGGATCTTATATTTATGCATTGATCATTTGGAAAGTATTAGTTCACTCTATTATTCACATCTTCTACATGTTGACATACTTTATGACTCAATTTAAAAATTCGTATGTGTTAATATCACCATGGAGAAAATCTTTAAGTATAGGGAAGTTATCAAACTGATGATAATAAGGACAGTTTTTTTTAAATTCTGAGTTTTGGTTTTAAGATCAAATTTCATCATTGACCAATCATACTGCAAATTATTTTTCTTGAAGGTACAGACTCACTTTGCTCATTTTTGAGAAAATGTTGGCCAAATTACTGAAATATAAATAAGCATAGTCTGCCTACACATGGGCTGGGGCCTGGAGAATTAGTTTAAATGTTTACTAATAAGTAAATTTAATAGGCTAGCATGGGTGGGTTGATGGTCTCAGAGGCCCAAGAGTAGGCTTTCTTCTTTCCCAGGATGTTTTTCTCTAATTAATTGGATTGTAAAATGCCTGTTTTTAAAACTAGAGCATGCTGAGGTGTTGATTCTGCTTTCAGGCAGAGCCCAAAGTGCTATGTATTGGAGTCAGCCTTAGTGCAGCAAGTCGAGTACTTCTAATGTTGTGCACTTAAGTGCCCCATCTGGAGTAGCCAGGGTTGGCTGTGGGTTGTGGGAAGAAAGGAAGTAAGGGAGCAAAGAAAGAAGGAAGGGAGGTTGGGAGGGAGAGAAGGAGAAAAAGAGGCTATAAACTGGCTTGAGTCTATAATATGTGTGTAGAAATATTGGGAGGTTACAATTCAGATTCCGGAGTCAGATATTTTATTTCATATTCTGGATGCAACACTAGCTTTCATGCCTTATTTTTCTTGTTTGTTAAATGGGTTGAATAGTGGAGCCTATCTCATAAGTTTGATGTCAGAATTAATTGAAATAGCACATACAAAGTAATTAGACTAGTGACTGGCAGTATGTAATTCTCTGAAAATGTTAGCTAGTTTTATTATTGATGTCCTCAAAAGCATCAAATAGTGATCATCCAATTTTTACCAAAGAAGAAAGACTCCTTTTTCTCTCCTTCCAACAAACATACTTAACTTTGTTTCTGCTTATTTAAAGCACATGAGATAATCTCAATGTGTCTGGCCCTTCACAGTAGGTTTTTTGTTGTGGTTGTTGTTTTTTTAAGCCTCAAGTATAGTGCAGTTCACTAGAAGTTCCCATACCCACACCAGGTCATTACTTTGGTGATCCAATTTTTAATATGGATAAATAGATTTAGAAAACCTATTATTCTAATATTCTGAAGAGAACATTAGATATGATTCTCTGTAACATAATGGATTTGTTTTAGAGATGGTAAAATAGTGAAGAAAACTCTGAAGGGAGGAGTGCCTTGAAGAGAGAAAAATTGGCAGTGAAAATTCTTTTAGGAGAATGGTAGGTTAGCTCAGGTAAAAGTCGATGAGAACTTAAACTAAGTAGCCGGAGAGATGGAGAAAAGGGAGTACCCAAGAAATAGGGGAGGATCACTTTAATTCTCTTTATTCTTGTTTTCCTCAAACGTATTTGATCACAGTATCCTCTAATTCTTGAATCTGATTAAACATCATTCATTAAGAGGTTTGGAGGGCAGAAGGTGTTGGCTGAAGTTTTTAAGTTAATTAATATAGTGCCACTTCTCATAATTCTTATACCTCCTTCACTATCCCTTATAATTCTGTCTATTTCAATTGTCTTATGTTCTGCTGATTAAAAAGCCATAAAATTTCCCAGCATTATTCTCTTACTGTGTATTCCCTTTACTGTGAATTTCCCTAAGTTGTGTGACTCCTCCAAAACTCCTGATTTGATTGCTCAAAACTTACTGATTTCTAATTATTCCAATTATGATAATCAGTATTTTTTAATTTCTTATTTTTTAAAGACACTGCACTTGGAAGTATTTCTCTTTTATATTTTGGGCATTCAAAAGCCCTTTTATTCACAGGAATCTTTCTATACCTGGAGAAAGAGACTCTATCCAACCCAGGGTCTAATCTAAAATAAGACAGTTCTTTCCATTATATGAATATATATACACATAATATTTATAGAGTCACATTAATATCATATTTAAAATAAAATGTATAAAACCTCTATATTTGAATTTTTGAAGTTGTCTTGTTAACTCCTCAAAATGAGTCAACATCTTGAATATACATTTCTTTTTTCTTGTGAGGTAGTATCTTGTGGTTTTAATTTGCATCTCTCTGATGACTAGCAAGGCTGAGCATCCTTTCATATGCCTCTGGGCCCTCTGTATGTATTCCTTGGAGAATTGTATGTTCATGTCCTTTGCCCATTTTTAATTGGATTGTTTGTCTTCCTAGTATGGAGTTGTGTGACTTCTTTACATAATTTGGAGATCAAACCCTTGTCCAAGGTATCATTGGCAAGTACATTTTCCCAGATGGTTGGTTCCCTTTCCATTTTGCTGATGCTTTCTTTAGCTGTGAATAAGCTTTTTAATTTGATGAAGTCTCATTTGTTTATTTCTTCCTTTATATCCCTTGCCCTAGACAATGTATCAGTGAAAATATTGCTGCATGGGATCTGAAATTTTCCTGCTTATATTTTCCTCTAGGATTTTTATGGTGTCATGACTTATATTTAAGTCTTTTATACATTTTGAGTTTATTTTTATGGATAATGTAAGTTGGTGGTTGAGTTTCATTTTTTTTGCATGTAGCTGTCCAGCTCTCCCAACACCATTTGTTGAAGAGACTACTTTTACTCCATTTTATCCTCCTGCCCACTTTGTAAAATATTAACTGACCGTATTGACGTGGATTTATTTCTGGGCTCTCCATTCTGCTCCATTGTTCTGTGCCTCTCCTTATGCCAGTACCAGGCTATTTTGATTACAGTGGACTTCTAATGTAGTTTGGTATGAGGTATTGTGATCCCTCCTACTTTGTTGGAGAAGATGTGGAGAAAAGGGAACTCTAGTGCACCGTTGGTGGGAATGCAGACTGGTGCAGCCACTATGGAAAACAGTATGGAACTTCCTCAGAAAATTAAAAATGGAATGCCTTTTGACCGAGCAATTCCAGTGCTGGGATTATATACTAAGAGCCCCGAAACACCAAACCAAAATAACCTATGCACCCCAATGTTCACAGCAGCACAATTTACAATAACCAAGCGCTGGCAATAACTTAAGTGCCCATCAGTAAATGAGTGGATCAAAAAACTATGGTACATTTACACAATGGAATTCTATACAGCAGAAAGAAAGAAAGACCTCCTAGCCTTTGAGAGAGCATGAATGGAACTGGAGAGCATTATGCAGAGTGAAATAAACCAAGCAGTGAAAGACAAATACCATATGATCTCATCTTTAAGTGGAAACTAATCAACAAAACAAATAAGAAAGCAAAATATAACAGAGACACTGAAATTAAGAACAAACTGATAGCAACCAGAGGGGAAGTGGGAGGGGATAAAGGGGGGAAGTGTTTTTAGGAACACAAGGACAAAACCAAGAAGAGGATGTGGAATTGGGATGGAGGTGGGGATGGCTAGGGCGCAGGGGAATGGTGGTGGAAAAATTCAGACAACTGTCTTTGAACAACAATAAAATAATAAAAAGGAGAACATTCTTAATTCTTAATGCTCAAGTTAAGTCAGAGGCTCATTTAAAATATACACTAGATGTGAATAAGTGTGGGAGAATAAAATGATCACCAAATTGGAACCTGAAATGGTTTGCATTTGATGTCTGACCAAGATGTCAAAATACTGTGCTCAGAGAATTAAATCAACAACTCACCTTTTCTATTACATAAGCAATACATGTGTATTTTAGTAAATTCATTCCAAGTATAACTAATGCTAATAGTTAGCTATATATTTTTATGACCATACTACCCAAAGCAATCTATAGATTCAACATAATCCCTGTCAAAACCAATGATATATTTCATAGATATAGGACAAATTATATAAAAAATTTGAGGAAGAACATATATTTCTAAGCCCTAAATAAGATATTTCTATTTTTTATAAACCAGTGATGAATAAGGATATATAATCTTGAAGAAAATTAGTTGCCAAGGTACTTTCACTCAATTTCAAGATTAATACATTAAAATATTTAAATAATTTTACTAAGAACATGGAACCTTGAAATTTTGATACTTATTAAACTTTTTTGTTTTCTGAAATTTTATAAAACATGGTATTCACATAAGGACATAGAAACCAAAATCAAATAATTGAAAAAAGGCTCAAAATAAAATTTATGCACTGAATTGCACAATATGTCTCCAATATTAGCTTTTGGAACCATTCTTTATATTTTATTCATTAAAAATAAATTTTTATAATCATAATTTTTCCAGTAATGTGGTAAATATTATATCATAAAAGGGAAAATAATTCCTGCTCACTATGAGAACAACTTAAATTGATATTCATATGTTGATCTTATTCAGAATATTGAGTGATTTCTACTTGCTCTTACTGATCTGTTGCCTTTGATTTCTCATATGCACTTTTTATATTTTCTTAGACTTGATCCACAGAATTGAAATACTGTATTACATTTATAGGCATATTTAAAGTTATTTATAAACCTTGTCAAAATAAGTCCCCCCAAAACTGAATTTGTCTATTCTTTCCCAACTTGTGGGGAAGAAAATCCATCTCAACATCATCTAAACAACATTTTAGCATTAAAAAAAGATTAATAACTTTAATTTAAAAATTATCAGAAAAGAGAGATGATAAGACTGTATTTTTATTTCTCTCTTAGTAGTGACCATCATTTTGGCCACCTGTGGTTGTAGTATAAGGGGCCAATTAATATGACATAGTATTGAGGTGATTACAAAAGTAGAAGAAATCACCCAGGCAAGCAGACAATTCATGTTTGTTAGCATAATATCCCAAGTGGTTGGCAAATTTGCTTAGCACATGACCTAAATGGAGGTAATATTTTGTTTAATCTGTATACATCCCAATTACATTTCTTCTAATATGTGGCTACAGGCAATCTCTAAAATCCTAGCCAACAACAAGTATAGCAAATTATAGTGAGATAGTATAACAAATTTAATGCAAATCAAGAGACTATCTAGAATAATGTTTGGAAAAATATATTATTACATATGACATACAAAATAATGATTATTGAAATTATTCAATTACCTTAATAGTTAATAATAGGATATTTATTATATAAATGAGGAATATATATTAATATTTGAATGCTGATGCAATATTTGAAATATTTTTAGCACTATTATTGATTTGTAATTTACTGAAATAATGGATGAAACTTAATTTTTACCAGTATTTAAAATGTATATTTATTTGAATCATTGATACAAAATTATTCTCTGAATAAAATTACATTAAGTTTTGTTTAAGGGAGAATGTGAAACACAGGCTGAAATGCTTGTGCATATAGGCTGCACAAGTGAAACCATCAACTTACAAAGGTGGATGATACTTTTAATCTATAAAAATTCTAGAAAGACATGGCATTACTTTCAAAATAATTGCTTATTATATTTCCAATGGAATATATATACCTAAATTTTAATAATTTTAAAACATAATGCAGTTTGATTTGCTTTCATTTCCAATATCAAAATCATTATTATGGGGAACAAATGAAATTTTCCTTTGTGTGTAAAGGAATCATTTTGCTTCTTTAAAAGGGTATGATATTCCATCACAGAATATTTTTTTTATTGGTTTAAAGTATTCTACCAAAAGTAAAAATCTTTGTCTTCGTGTGTTTTCCTTATTACTAATCATCAGAAATTTTTAATTTAAATTATATTCTTTATTTTTCCTTTATAATAATTACCACTTATATGAAGTGTGAGTATGGAGGAGAGAGTGGGAAAGGAAGAGAGAGGAGGGTGAGAGAGATATATTGAAGACAGAAATAAAGTATATGCATACATGAATATAATGCACTACAGGAGAAAAAAAATGGGAACCATACTACAATTATTTCATGCTATTTGTGTAGAAAATAATGTTAAGAAAAATTAAGAATAAAACTATAAATTCTGTTAAGTAGCTCTAGAAAATTTTAGTCTAAGTGCCAAATATTATATCTAATGAAAGTTAATCTTTCTACCAGCTTAAATTGATTTGATTTCTACACATTTTTATTAATTGCATACCCAATAATGTATAGTTACTGTACTATCAAGGAGCAAAGAAAGTCAATTTTTAAAAAATGTATGTCAATAAAATCTGATATTAGGCATTATGCTGTAACTAAAATTAAATAGGCTCTAAAATATGTTTCTTACTTATTATCAGGTACTCATTATCATGACTGTGTTTTCGTATTAAAGAGTAAGCACAACTATGGTCATAAATGATAAATTTACATTGTTCACTTAGTTATTCAGAGCCAGTGAAGTAAGAGTCTGTTCAGTTTGGATAGCTCTCTTAATTTCTCTCTCTCTCAGCAGTTTTCCAGTCTTCATTTTTTTTTTTAAATTAGAAGGAAATTTACATTTACAATTGGGACTAAAAATAGAAATGATAATTTCACTTAATGAATGGTCACTTCATAATAAAAACAGCAATAACATTGTGACCAGTTTGCAACATTTCCATTGACAGAAGTTATGAACACTTCCTTAATAAAAAACAATACAAAGTTTTGGTACACTATTAGGAAAACATGACTACATATAATCAAAGTGAAATAAAATAGAACAAAAGCTACAAACATGTCCCATTGTTGAGGAATGTCAATGATGGTTACTATGGCATATCAATTGCCCATATGTTCCATCCACAAGAGGCAGAGCTCTGGCACTGTCAACTCTGGTAAGTGAGCCTGAGGCTAGATGACTTGCCCAACTATAAAAAGTTAGGTAATGGATCATTGGATATCCAACTGCTCTTTCAAAGTGCTATGATGACTTAAGCCATGTATTTTTGTAGAGTACTGATCTTAGATGATACAGGTTATCAATACAATTGGTGAGAATTGCATATATGGAAGCACTGACAAATTATAAATTACAATAAAACTATCCAATGAGAATATATACAACCACATATTCATTGAGGATATAACTGATGTATTTCAGTCAATTGTGCTTACTGTGAACATCAGCAAACATCACTTTATGCAGTAACACATGTGCAGAGGTGCAGAGTGTTGATTGACACAAGTGAACCTAATTCTCTTGATGTCTTGTGGAAAATCATGTTCTAGTTGATGAGTAATTGCACATACCTCAAGTCAGGGTCAGAGGGCACTGGAAGTTTCTATATTGCAAATAATAGTAACTGCAATAATAATAATAATAATTTAGTCCACTAGTTTTCTTTCCTTTGTTCCTCTTTCATTCCCCTATTCCCATGCCTCTTGTATCATCTTTGGATAGAGATCCAGAAACCTGGTAGAAAAAGATTCATTTCCTGACATTGGTTATATCACCTGTAGTTTTTCTATAATCATGACACTATAACCCATTATTTTTTACAAGCTTCAGTAAAGGGATTCCATTTGGCATCACAGGCCTGAAATTTGTCAGGAAGCTTCTCAGAAAGCTGTATGGGATGTGCATTTGAAGTCACCAGCAATGAATTTAGAAATAAAGTATATATGACTGCCTACTACTGATTAGTAAATTCGGAAAATTAAATCTGCAGTCAAGGCTTAAGTTAACTGCCTATATACAGCTCCCATATTTTACTCAAGTACATGGATATATCCATTTGATCTAGAGATTCCTCAACTACTCAGGTACTCCCTTAGGAGACAGCTCACATATCCTGCCAAAAATCCCAAATGGACTATTTTTATCCTTTAATATGCATGGTTAAGTATCATAAGAGCTTCCACAATTGTGAAGAGGAACCAAGTAATAGAATGGTTGGCCGCATTACACTCCAAGTTTCCCTTGAACTTCAGGATTTCAGAGTGATTTGCCCACTCAAGGGTGTTGTGGCCCTGTGACAAACAATGTATACTATCCCCATGACCTGCCTTTATGCAACTTGTCTTATCACAGGCTTTAGTGCCATGTGGATCCTGTGAACACCTGGAAAGTAGTTGACTCATCCACCTTTGAGTCATTTGGTATTCACAGTAACTCACTGTCACCCTCCAGAACATGTTTGCTTCCTTTATCTCAAGGGCAGTCATGGTTCCCAGACAGCAACATCTCCATTTTATTCTTGTCCATTCCTATAACTTACCCTAGTCCTTAAGAGATGTCTCCAGCTCTTGGGATGACCCAGACCAAGCACCCTGCAATAGCCCAGCACAACATACAGCACTGACATCAGTTTGCACAAATGACTTTCTGCAAATATCACTTAGTTCAGGAATTCATGGACAAAGGTGAACGAGGTGTATGTTTCCCATGTTCTGGCATCTTGTAGAGAGGCCTATAAATATTTCATCACCATTTTGTTGTCTGGGAATGCAGTTGTAATTGGGGAACAAAAATATCAATTTGAAGTTTTCTGTTTAGGAGGGTGCTAGCAAATACCAGTTCATCAGTATCTAGAAACCTGGTTGCTGGAGAATTGAGATCAAACAGGATAAGAAGTGCACTTGGAAAGGGAGGCCTGGAACTCAGTTTTGTATGGATAAGCTAGAAATGTCTCATGGGGTAATTCACAGGAAAAATCCCACCTTTCTCTATGTAATCATTTAAGTATGAAAGACTGTTTTTTTAAAGCATCTGTTAAAATTGTACTCATCACCGCACCACCAAAATTTGAATTATACCTTTTTCTGAACTTATCAATTTTTATCCCTGGTCTTCTTACTAAGGATGGAATATTTTGACTTCTACCAAATGCCAGTCACCCCCCTTGTTCTATAGATCTTACCCCATTTTTTTAGCAATTATGCAATTTCTCTTTGGCATCTCTAATTTCTTTTTCTCTATCAGATTATCCTCATTATTCCACAAAGAACCAATATTCCCCATCTTTATAAAGTGAAGTAAAGTAAAAAATACCTCCACACATATTTCTAATCCTCAATCCAATTCTGTATAACTTTGCTCAGCAAAAGTCTTGAAATTTCTGGCTATAGTCACTCTCCCAGTTCCTCTGCCACTGAATAGTCTTTGGCCACATCACTTCTTCAAGACTGTTTTTATTGTCTCCAAACATGTCCACATTGCCAATTTCATCTACCTCTGTGCTCTTTAATAATCTCTCAGCAACATTCACCAAACAATAACTGCATTTTCCTTTCTTCAAGTGGCCTCCCAAGCACTGAGTTCTCTTGCCTTTCCTTTTGCCTCTGTTTTATTCTTTGCTGATGGCTCTTCTACATTTTCATCTTTAAATTATGATACTCCAGGTCCTTGTCTGAGTTCTATTCCCACTTGTAAGTATTTCCTGTTAGGTATTTCTATTCAGTCCCATTACTTTATTATAATTATATTTAGCCTCAATTAGATTTGATATCCAACTTAATTTTTCAAATTGATCTCTAACAAATATTTCCAAACCCAAACTCTAGGTTCATATATCCAATTCCCTACTTATACATTGAGGCAAATATGTAGCAGTCATCTCAATTTTAACTTGATAAAAAGAACGCTTTATTTCCCACACTTTCAAAACCATTTCGTTTCTTAGATTGTGACATTTCCATAAGTAGAACCAACTGTTGCTCATATTAAAAATAAATACTTTTTTATGTTTCTGCTTTTTTGCTTACTGCCTAACATTATATATTTCTAGGTTAGGAGTGTTGGGATTTAAAAAGAAGTGTTAATTATCTCACCAACATATATCTCATCACATCACTTCCATTTTTATTATTACTACTTGATTCAAGGCACATTTGTCTGGACTATTAGCATAGACTCATCTAGCTTCTGCTCAGCTTTTACACCTTCTGTGTGCTTTAGATCCAGCAGCCAAGTGAACTTTGAAAACCACATAACATATGTCATGACAATCTCATGCTTTAAACATTTATTTCACTTGTAATCAGTCTTAGAAAGAAATTAAATTATTTTCTAAGTGCTTACTAAGTGTCGTATGCATTGGTCCTGTCTCATACCATTCTCTTCTTTTCTTTCTGAACATGAGAGTGAAATTAATCTCTAAAGCCAAATTTTTGTACAATTTAATTTTCTAAAATTAACCAAGTAAAAATGAAATGGGTTAGAAACAGCCTGACTCATTACTGCTCTGGGTATACTATGACTGGAGATAGAGGCCATTGTGCTCTCATTCGTCTTTTAGTTGAGGAGACCAAGTAGGTGGAAAAATTGGGACAATGGTAATAAATAACGATAAAAACAATTTAAAAAAATTGATACAATCTGCTCAAGTTACAAGGCTATACATCCTTTTTATGTGCTATGAGTTCTAAATTTAAAATATTGACTAGAAATTCTCCCCAAGTCAATCTAAGACTTGTATATGGAACTACCTACTCAAACTCTCTGGTTAAGAATTTAATACTAACTTTAGAGTGATAAAATATATATCTTTATTAACTTGTCCTTAACCATCTTACCCAGGTGAAAACATGACAATACCATTGATTCAACTGCTCAAACCAAAAGCTTAGCAGTCATCTTTTGCTTCTCATTTTCCTTCATGGGTTGTATGTAATTCCATGTTACTCTTTTATGACCTATTTTTTCCACTGCCATAACTGTGATCCTAATCCAGATGACTTGTACCTTTCAACCAGACTACCTTTAGTCTACCAACTACATTCCTGATTTTATGTTTTAGCTTCTGAGACCAAGTTTATACAAGGCAGTCAGGGTAATCATTTAGAAAGTATAAAATTAGTCAGTAACTTTTCATGACATTGAAAATATATAATCCCAGTTCCATATCATAGTCTATGGAGCTCTTTATGAAGTAAACCCTCTCTCACACTTGAATACTTCCTATCACACCTGGTCTTGTTTACTGCACTTCAGCTTCATGTTTTCCTTTCCTCACCTCATTTCAACAACTTTTTTTCCTCAAGGCTTTTAAAGTTGTATGTTTCTCTTCGCCCACAGTTATGTTTTCTTAATTCATTCAGTTAACAGTTCAAACATTGTCCCCCAAGGAAGGCAATTTTGTATACTGCAGTGTACATTGTGTTGGCCTAACAGATTTTCTTTTTGTAAAAAAGCACACAATTCCTCAGTACCAGGAGCATGGCTTGATATTAGCAGTCTGTTCAGTCTTTCCTAGAAAAGAGAGTAGTACCTCTCAAGTGTATGCTCACTCTCTGGAGATTGCCAGTGACTGGTAGATATTGGGGGGACACAAGTTTGGATCCCTTTCTTCAGTTCATAAAATCCCTTGAACAGTGATCACAGCTCTAGAGTTCCATGTGTAATTCACTACAGTCCTTGGTGCTATTGCAATTTATTCAATCTCTCTTTCTGTCCAGTCCTGCTTCATTCATTCCTTGACTACAAATGCCTATTCCAGAATTTGTTTCTTGGGAAGCCAATGTAAGACAAATATCCCACTTAACATAGCAAACCCTTACTCAATAGGTCTTTTACTTGATTTACTTTTTATAATTTTTCCTACTTCCTGATATTAGATTAAATATTTATAAATTATTTTTGTCTGTATATGCAACAGCACAATTGGAATGGGATACCCCAAACAGCCTGGCTCTAATCTATATTGTTTCCCACTTTATTCCTATTATCCAGGAAATGCTCAACATCTACACAATGTTATTGAAGGTATACTACAAATAGAGTGAGATGTGGAGAAACTCCAATTTATGAAAACTTCAAGTATTTGTTCTATTATTTAGTCATTCAATCATTTTTAAATGTTTATTAGAGACACGCTGTATTCCAAAATAAATCTCTATTTTAAAGATAATAGTGATAAGTGTTGTTTCTGAATTTTCAATGTTTTACAATGTCATCAAGAGAGAGGATGCAGGATTGACACGTAAACATACACTTTTATCAATGACTTAAGTACATTTATATATAAGGTAGATTCAGTGTACAGAGAGGAGTTTCTGAAACTTCATTTGGTAATGAATGAAGTTACGCTAAAGAAGTGAGATTTGAGCTGAACTGAACATGAGCAATCACTTGCCATAAGGGAGACATTGAGGATAAATGGAGATTATGACCAGAAGTCTATAAATGCACAAAGAAAGGAAGATAAGAGGAATCCTGTTTTGCCTAAATGTATGCAAGTAATTTAGAAAGCCTTCAGGAAAGGAATAAAGAAACAAATATTATGTGATGGCACTAGAAAGTGTTTCAAAAGCCAAATTGTAAAATGTTTATGGATAACATGCTAAGATTGTTCAGTGGTGATAGAAAATCAGTAAAGAAATTTATGCAGTGCAATGTCATGAAAAGATTTATCTTGCAATGGTCATTCCAATGCAATTTTTATATTAGATGTGAGTGATTAAGTAAAAACATTCCAGGTAGAATAGATATGTCAGATATAATTAATAATAATAAAAGAGTATTTAGTCCTGGCTGGTGTGACTCAGTGGACTGAGCACTGGCTTGAAAACCAAAGAGTTGTCGGTTGGGTTCCCAGTCTAGGGCACACACCTGGGTTGCAGTCCAGGTCCCCAGTAGGTGGCACATAAGTGGCAACCACACATTGATGTTTCTCTCCTTCTCTTTCTCCCTACCTTCCTCTCTCTCTAAAAAATAATAATAACTTATTGAGCATATACAATATGGCAAGTATTATTCCAATCCCTTTAAATATATTAACCCATGTAATCACTCACAAATTCATTATTCCCAACCACATTTTACTTATAAAAATGGTACAAGAACATTAAAATTCTTGCTTTCAGTTACAAAATTCTATATAGTAGAGTGGAAATCCAAGTCTGTTATTATATTGGGAACCAATTCTGCTTTGCCAACTAATTGCAGGTAAGTATCTGAAGCTCCTTCTTTCTTTTAACTCATCCCTTCAGGCTCCTTCTCTAACGAGGTAAACCACTGCACATGCTGCCTTATATAACTTATTGATTTCTTTTCTTGTGACTTCATATAGGCAATTTAACATGTAAGCAATTTTTACCTCATTCTGTAGAATCTTTCAGAAATTTGGTCAAAATTCTCACTTAAACTCTACTACTCAATTTCTTCAAGTATTTGAATCACATGGATATACTATTTTCATCTGGTTGAGTTCCCCATATTTATCATTCTTAAATCTAATATTTCTAAAATCTTCTTAATGTAAAGAATTATATCAGGCAGTGAATTCTGCATTTCCCTATTGACCTTGAATATAGCATTTCCCCATTGGCTTTGAGCAGTTCTTGTTTTGTAAGCACTGTTTACTGACCTATTAGCAGCATGTGATTCAAACAAATATGCCTTCAATGCTCGCCTTGCCAGAGATCTACTAGAAATACTGAGAAGTACGTGATCCAGGAAGATGACCATATATCACTTTCTTCCTCATGAAGCATGGACAAACTCTAGGTGATTCCCAATTATCTGGCGGCTGGGATGATAGGGAAAGAGGATTATCTTGGTGGGGAAAGGAATCTTCCCTAGTGGTTCCAGGAAGCATCAGCAGTTGTGGCTTTATTAAGTAAAAGCAGGGGAAAGATTTAAGACCTGAATGGAATGACTGAACAATGACCAAGCCACAGTGAGTTATTATATATGGTTCGTGTGCCAAAAACTGGTACAAAGAAGGCCAATACTTTGTCTTTGAGAGACAGTCAGCTGGTTTATCCCCTCTCTCTCTTTTGTGTGCTCTCTCTTCCCACTCTGCCCACTCTTTCTCCATTTTCCTTCTCCCCTTAAATTCCCACTTCTATCTCTCTTGTTTATTTTGTACTCATTTTTCTGCAAAAACAAACAAACAAGTAAACACACAAGCAAATAAACAAGCAAACAAAAAACTATCTGCCTTGAGCAGACTCATCAAAGAACTGTGTTCCCTTTGGTCACTTGGCTTCTACACTTTGAAATTCTCTAAATTCTTCCAAGCTCATTATTCCCCAACCGAGGGCCTAGATATTGGTTTTCATTTCTACCTTTGTTGGATTCTCTTTCTCTTTCCCTTCTACTTCACCCCCTACCAAGTTAAAATTCAGTCATCATTTATATTTTAGCTTCAATATATTTTCCTTTGTGCAAATAAAAAGTATATTTATATTGAACACAAAAAGTCACTTAATAGGTACAAAACTTTGTTTCATATATATAATAATATATCATATATAATATAAACATGTGCATGTGTGCATGTATATACATATATGTGTGTATGCATATATATGTGTAATTTGCCCGAGGTCACATACCTACTATGGGTTTTGAAACTTGAAAAGCTCTGATGCAGAATGCAGACTGTCTTGAGTCCATTAGGCTAGGTTAGACTTCTATGATAAAAAGTCTCACAGGAGAATCCTATCTATTTCCTATGCACTATTTTTCCATGAGTATTAATTGAAATAATATTGTTAATGATATATTCAGTGCTTGTTTTTTCTTCTGGGCTCCAGACAAGGCAAGGGCAGGGAAGGCGTCTGTTTGGTTTCCCCTGCATGCTACGCGCTGGCACAGGCCCTGGCACAGACTGGGTATCAGTAAATGCTCGTGCACAGACTGTTACAAGAGTGGCTAATTAAAACAATTCACAGCAAGAAGAATGCCAGCTGCTAATGATCTTAGCTGGCATGATCTTCCGCTGGACTGAATTGTATGTAGAACAGTATGTAGAAACTTTATTTTTTTAAATATATTTTATTGATTATGCTATTACAGTTGTCCTATTATCCCCCCTTCATTCCCCTCCACCCTGAACACCCTCTCCCACCCACATTCCCCTCCTTTACTTCAGTCCATGTGTCATAAGTTCTTTGCTTCTACATTTCCCATACTATTCTTGTCCTCCCCCTGTCTATTTTCTATCTACCTTCATTGCTACTTATTCTTCGTATCTTTCCCCCACTCTCCTCCTCCCACTCCCCTGTTGTTTTATTATAGCTGATTAAATAAAAAGTGATACCTTCTCAAAGTTATCCCTCAGGAAAGAAAGTCACCTTGTATTGAGGCTTGCCAACATCTCTCATATTACACAGCACTTCTTAAATGGTTTTATTTTGAACCAAAATATACTGTTTGGGGAAAGACATGTGGCCTAAAAGAACCTCAATCAATGGTAACTCAAAATGTTCATAGAGGTCACCTAAAGTTACAGGAAAAAATAGACAAAGAAACTGAATACACCTTTATGAATTTTTTTCTTGGGAAGGAGCTCATGACTGAAGGTGTTGGATGACATTAAGAACAACCTCTGTAAAATATATGGGAAAGGAATTCAGTATTTTACTCACATGGATCTTATACATTTACATATAGAGAAAAATGAAAATAACAATAGTCTTGATACTGTGTGAATCAGGATTTGTGGTTTGAGATGAAATCTCCAAAAATAGCATTAAACATGTATCTCAGAAAGTACTGTATCTCACACTTGGATGGAAGTACAAAAGATGTATGATGGATGGCAGTGGATGGGTGACTCATGGAAAGGACATATTGAAGACAAACTCATTGATACTAAAATATGAGTTCAGAGTTTAATTTAAAGCCTTTAATTTAATATAATGTATTGGAAAGTAAATAACTCTATATTGACAGTTTATTATACAAAGGTAAAATTTGGATTTATACATATATATAATCAAATAAATAAGTCTATAATTAATTACACAAATATATTAATATAATTACATATAATTCATTACATATAATCATAGTGTAAATTATAATGTATGATCTGTTATAAAATTATATATGTGTATAGAATGATCAATAAGAAAATCATATAGATATTATATTTAATTATATATGCATATGCATATAAAATTAAACTTATTTAATGTATATATACCTTGTTGACCTAAACATTTTTGGGATTTTTTCATTGGAAAATCAGTTGGGTGTTCTTATATTTCTGTTCACCTGACATTTATTAAAATACTCAGTTTCTTATTTTTCCTTCCTCACCTTTAGCAGAGTTAAATAGACTAACCTTAATCACTCAGGGTGATGGCACCTCAATTGAAAATGTTTGGAACAAGTCCCTGTGTCCTCTGTGTGTGTGTTTGTAAAACCAACAATTAAGATGGAAATCAGCCTGAAATATTTGTTCATAAGAAACAAATGATCAGTTTGTTCTTTCTATTTCATTTTTCCTGTTTCTGTTCTTACTCTTTTTTTCCATCTGAGCCTTAAATACTTAGCTTGGGTTATAAAAGTATTGTAAATTATGCTGATCAAATAAAGTTATTTATGTATAAATGAATAAAGATTCTTTTTTGAATGGTAACCATTTTGCATAAATTACACTAATGTAAGATGAAATTTGTTATATGGTCTACTGAATTACATCACTAAAATCTTTCCATGTATCTTTTGTAATTTTAGCTATTTAGGGTCCATGACAATAAACTCAAAAATGGAAGAAGAAATCTAAAACAGCAAAGCAAACATAGCTTATGACAGTAATCAATAAAGGTAAATATGTATAATTTTAAATATACTGCTATTTCGTTTAAGGAGCACATTATCATTTTTCTGTAATGATTTGTAATGATTTACTTCTTGTGGTGTGCTCAGTTATGCTTGTAACAAACAAAACATAACATCTGTTGTGTAGGTGTGTAACAGAGGTTCAATCTAAAATTGCCAAAACTATGAATGTTCACATGGGGATTATTTATGCAGAACATTTTCTTCCTTTCATCTTAATCTTCATGCTTAACATTGGGGAGGGGGAGAATGTTTTGAAGTATTTATTAAATTCACATGCATTTTATTGTGAATAAAAACAAATTGAGAGATGTTCTATCTAATAAATTATTTTAAATAAAACATTCTATTGTAAGAATTTATATTGCATTCATGGATATCTGTAGGATACATGTACTGAGTTCTGAGATGGCTGCTTTCTAAATCTAAAGAAAATGGATAAGAAAATGCCCACGTGTGGTGAGTATCTTTCTTGCTGGGCACCATGTAAATTGCATCCCCAGCAAAAATTGTATCCCTCAATGTGGTTTAAATTGAGTCTGTCTTTCTTGATAACTATTTAAGAAAGCAAGAGGTAGTATGTGGCTATGTGTTTCAGATTTCAACATCAGCCTTGGTTTTGTTTCCTTGGAAATAACGAGCCTCAAGTAGAGTAGACTAATGTAATCTGTTATAGGTTCATACAGACTTAATTCTTGCCAGGTGGGATATCCATTGGGCTCACTACAGATTTAGGGAGATATGTGCCCTTTCTCTGTTTTAATAACTATTTATAATTTCTTGTAATATTAACTATCACAGTTTCTAACCAAATAGATTCTAGTTTTCACCTAATTTCTGGAAGTATGATTTACCTACTTTTACAGGAAATATCCCTCTCCACAGAGGTAGCCTGGCCAATTGAATAAGAAATATACCCACAGGCTGGATGCCAGTGTTTGATGCACTTTTCTGCCACTTCTTACTCATGGCCTTGGACAAGTTGTTTAATGTATCTCTGTCTCAGCTTCTGCAGATGTAAAGTGAAGATAATAATAGTTGCTATCCCTAAAGGATTATTTAGAACATATAATGAGTTAACATGTGACAACGTAAAATAATTCCTGACACACAAAAAGTGCTATGTTAGTTAGCTTAAAATTATTATAGGAACCATTTATAAAGAAAAGCACATGCTTGCCCTTTTTTTGAGTAGGTGCTATGTTGTAGCTAGCACAGCTCATTGTCTTTTGATCTTTATGAAAAGTATGTCACATGTCAGAATATTTTTTCATTGCTTTATCGAATGCTTATTGATCCCACTATGCATCAGGCCCTGTGTTAGTGAGCAAAACTGCACTTGAATAAGTCAAATGTTCCAATCTTCAGGAGCTGGTAGCTCAGAGGGGATACCTCACATATACAGGAAGATAAAAAGCAATATATGCATTAGAGAATCATCTTTGCAAGTTGAAGGACTCTGCAGAGTTTTATTAAGATCATCCTAATGTGACCATATCTAGAACTTTAGTCAGTATGCCTTAGTTTTTGCTAGATTTGTTGATTGCCAAACTTATAAGAAAAAATATATCCCCTTACCCTTTATGTACCTATTTCTTTTCTGCAAAATATGTGAGATAAAGTACTTACTTTACAGGTTTAAGATAGTAATAAATACTTTTTTAATGTAACAGGTATTAAACATTCAAAAACCACCATAAAAATTTATTTTAGTTATTTTAATGTCACGTGAATCTGCATCTGAGTTGAAGGCTGCCACATGAATTAGCATCTGAGCTGATTTTCCAGTAGTGAGTTGTTCCATGCCAGACTCTAGTTTCCCACCCATTTTCTAAAGAGTATGGTTGAGTCTGTTATTGAGTGAAGACTGGAGAGACCCAAAAGTCTTCTGTTTGGGGAGGTTTATGGATATGCAGCTCTGTCTGGAGTTTTTACATCAATGAATGAAGGTAAATCATTAATTCTGAACGGTCATAGTAACATTAGAAGTTGTCTGACATAATCTGAACACATGGTAAGGTGAGGATCTTTGCCCTCTTCTGCCATCCCATCCCCTACTCCCACAGTAAATTCTTACACTGTTTGCTGTCCATGTCATGGGTCATTCTTAAACATTCTTTGTCTTTTCCTTTTCTTTCCTGTTATCCCCTTCCTCTGGTTACTTTCAGTCTGTTCCATGTTTCCACACTTGTGGTTCTATTTTGTTTGTTAATTTATTTTGTTCATTCGATTCCTCCTATAGATGATATTGCATGGTATTTTTTTTCACCGACTGGCTTATTTCACTTAGCATAATCTCCAGTTCCATCCATGCTGTTGGAAAAGGAAGGAGTTCCTTCTTTCTTTCTGCTGGGTAGTTTTCCATTGTGTATATGTATCACTTTTTTTGATCCACTCATTTACTGATGGGCACTTAGGCTGTTTCCAGTACTTGACTATTGTAAATAGCACCACTATAAACATAGAGGTACATAAGTTCTTTTGAATTAGTGACTTGGGATTCTAAGGGTATACTCCCAGCAGCAGCATTACTAGGTCAAAAAGCAGTTCCATTTTTAGTTTTTTAAGGAAATTCCATATTGTTTTCCACAGTGGCTGCACCAATCTGCATTTCCAACAGCATACTAGGGTACCCTTTTCTTTGCATCCACACCAGCACTTGTTGTTTGTTGATTTATTTTTACATAAAATAAAAGGATGTAAAATAGAGTTTTTAAAAACACTTATGACGAGGTTGATCAACAAGTATAATGGTGTAGGTGTAGAAGGGTATTTCTTTATGGTACAGAAACTGAAAGCTCAAAAATTACAAAATGTTCAGTATGCTTTTAAAAGACATGTATGCAAGGAGTAGGAAATAATGCATTTCTACAGTTATAGGGTGATGAACAAATAAGCAAATAGATATTTTATGCTAAATAGTCTGTATTTTGTTCTGACAACAATTTATTGAATTATTTCTTTAGAATACACTTATACATAGTGGCAATGGGGAAGGAGAGGAGTGGATAAATTTTAGTTTGGTTTAGAATTTAGAAAGTAAAGACTCTGTTGCTCATGAAATGTTTATGGGATACCTATGACTGATTCCCATACTTCTGATTATAATTACTAAATAAAAGTTTGACACCATTCTTTTATCAATTCATTGGTTCAACAAATGTTAACTGAGCTATTATGGATCAGCTACTCTTCTATGTAGAAAGGATATATCAGTGAAAAAAATAGACAAATTTTCTGCTGTTCCATTTATGTTCTAGTATAAATGGCAGTTAACATAGGATATGAATTAAATATACTGTTTAAGTATAATAAAGTACAGATGTTAATTATCCATGTAATCTCTTACATTAATCACGTGTAATGGTTTGTGGAAGAGATAGGAGTAAATAAAAAAAGGAAATTAAAAATAAAGGGAGGGAATAAATGAAGTAGTAGATAAAAACTACAGGATTAAGGAAAATATATATTTTTTCTGTGAAGAAGGAAAGAGATATTCCCAATTTGATGTGCTGGTGAGGAAAAAGAAGTGGGGTGGAAAGGAATATTTTGTAATGGAGTACTGTGAGAGAAATGATTGATTTACTTAAATTTCACAGAGGGAAGTATATTTAGTTGCTATAAGAAATGTAGTTTCCAAAATGTATTAAAACACCACAAGTATATTTTCATAATATGTAAAGTGAGAACTATAGTAGTTTATAAATAATATTTAATCATGAAGTATTTTGAACATATAGGAAAATAGATGAAATAATATTTTAAAAATTACTGCAACTAGTATTACACTATTTTGTTGGCAGTGTTGCTATTTTTATGTATGTCACTTCTATTTCTTACCTGAACCAACTCAAATTAGGTGTAAGAAAGTTAAGTGTGAGAAACTTTCATGTAAGCAACATAAGAGCTAATCAAAACACAGACTGAAGCTAGGATTGTATTTATACTGAGGTAGCTCCTAAACCTTTTGAAGTTACATTTATAATTTAGGCCATTTAAATTCAATACTTGTAATCAAAGATATATTTACTTTTTGTTATTTTTTTAAAGATTGTGTTTATTTATTTTTAGAGAGAGGGTAAGGAAAGAAGGAAGAGAGGGTGAGAAACCTTGATGGGTGAAAGGGAAACATTGATCGGTTGTTTCTTGCGCACCTCCACCCAAGATCTTGGCCTGCAACCCAGGCATGTGCCTTGACTGGGAATAGAACCTGCGACCTTATGGGTTGCTGGGCAATGCCCAAGCCACTGAGCCACACCAGTCAGGGGCAAAATATATTTCATAAAGGAAATTCCAATATTAAAAAAAGAATAGTCTTCTTTTACAACATGATAATTGCTTAAAATTTGTTAATAAATAATCATGAGACCATTTAATTTTTAAAAATGTCCTAAAACATCCAACAACAACTGTGGAGAATTAGTGAGATGGCATAGTATTAGTGGGTTTGGCCCCAGAAATTAAATTTCATATTTATTTTTGTGCTAATATTTTGTTAATTTCATAACTAAAATGTTTCCACTATATTTTTATTTCAAATCTGTTCTGTGAATTACCAAATCAAACCAAAAATGCTTTTCATTTAGCAGGTACATAATGCATGCTAAATTAAAAGCTAGTGAAGCTCTCAAAATAGACTATTCAATTAATCTCAGCGCTAACATTCCTACTTAATGACATGAGTAAAACAACAAAGTTTATAAACTTTAGTTACATTCTGCAATCATTACTGACAGAAAAAAAGACATAGGAAGGTATGTACGAACAGATCCTTTGTGTTTGAGGATTTGAATGATGAGAAACATGCGTATGTATAAATACAAATATTACTGGACACTAAATATTTCATGCATTAGATGCATGAAAATTTGTGTATATTTTTATCTGAGGAATCTGGGTACAACCTGTAACATAGATGGAATAAGACTTTTATTAAAACACTAAATTGGTTAGATAAGTCTCATGTAGCAGAGCTATAATTTCATATTTAGGAATGTGGGGTTTCCAAAAGAGATGATCCACACCATGTTTAGACCATTGGGTGACATTACCAAATATACCAATGTCAAAATAGACACAGTACAGATCCTGAGACTATGGTTAAATTGTTCAGTAAGACCAATGATGCAATACAAAATAGTGTAAGACAAGTGATTAAAAGACAGAAGGAAGTAAAATACTCAGGTTGTCATAAGTATATTTTTCTTTCTGTGATGAAAAGAGATAATTACAATATAAAAGAGTCTGCAAAAGCATTAAAACAATAGCTCCTCCATAACAAATTTTTTTCAGAACTTCATTTAATAAAATGTTGCTCTAATTCAGGGTATCTTGATACAAGGGACAGCTGGAATTGATTATATCATTTCTCAAGGCTGTCATTAGTTCTGCAATATTAGCTTAAATTAGTATGGAGGAGAATGTAAAGTTCATACAGATTTTTGTTTCAGCTCTTTACAGCACACAAAAGATAAAATGACATGTTTCAATAAATTATTGGGACTTGTTTCTTTCCAAGAAGTGTAGTCTTCACTACTTTATATATATATATATAAAGATTATATATATAATCTTTACTAAGTGTATAAAAATTAACCTAATTTTGTTATAATCTAATCACAGAATAAATTACCTACAAATACATAAAATGTTTTACTAAAATATAGTGTTACTAAATTATTTATGCAAAATCATTAAGATAATATTTATACATTTATTAACAAAACATATATGTGCAATAAACATGAAGATTTTGTTGACTGAAATATTAACAACAGACTTGTTATTAAGACAATCAGTTAATGTCCCATGTTGAATCCAACATGATTACTATTTACTCTAGGTTAAATTTTCATTAAGGAACAACCTTATTTCTTCAATACAACTGTGCAGACTGGATACACCAAAGATATATCAGTAGGCCAAATTACCTATAGATTATAAAAAGCTAAACAAAAAATATTCACTTAAATGATATAATTTACCTTTTGGGAGCAGAAATTATTATATTGGAAAACAATAAGAACTATATACAAATACTTTATTTTTTACATTTTTTATTTTGTATTTTTCATTACATTTAGTCCCTATACCCCTTTCTGCCCCCTACCCCCACAATCACCACACTGTTGTAATATCCATGAGTCCTTTTTTTTTTGCTTGATCTCTTACCCTCCCTGCCTTAGCTGCTATATATGAGTCTGTGTCTATTTTGCTTGTTAGAGTGAAATCATATGGTATTTGTCTTTCTCTGACTGGCTTATGTCCATCAGTGGATGAGTGGATGGATAAAACAACTATGGGACATTTACAGAATGGAATACTATTTGGCCATAAAAAAGGAAATTTTACCCTTTGTGACAGTATGGATGGACCTGGAGAACATTATGTTAACTGAAAACAAATACTTTTTTAAATGTTTATTTTTCTTTTAATGTTGACAGTAAATTACAAAAAAAATTATGAGAAATTTATTAAAAATGCAAAAATAACACTAATTGCCCATAGATATAAAATAATATAGCTTTAAATGTTTTAATTATATAACCATTAATCAATAATATGTTAATTGCTCACTAATTATCACATCATATCATATACCATATATCATATCATATCATATCTATATATTTTTGCTTGGATTTTTAAGGATATATGAATAAATACAATAATAAATACTATTATGTTTTTTCATTATTGTATGTAAGTGCCCATTTTTTTTAACTTTATAAATGTTGATAAGCTGCTTAACTGCATTTTATAAATAGAACTCCACAATTGATTGTAGTTTTCCAAGTAAACTCTCCATATAAAGGTGTGGGTCACAGTCTGAATATTTGAATATACCAGGTACCACTTGCCAATTAGAATAAAGAACTGAAGGTAGATTGTGCCCAAATAAATGATATAAGGACTTCAGTATCCATCCTCCTTGTGATGGAAATTGGGAAACTTGGATTATCAGAGGCATAGGAAAGAGAGTCTGGGATTCAGAGACAGAACTGAATCATCAAGGTAGGCAGAGCTACAAAGTTAGGTGTGTTAACATTCCAAGAGTAGTTGATTGAAGCAAAATTTTTTTAGAGTAGAGTGTCCCAATTTAGGCTTATAGTACTCATGTGCATTAAAGTCAGACAATGAGTTCCCAATCAAGGAACATAAATACTCATGATGTTGAGCCATTATGACTGAAAATAAGCAAGCACAAATAAACAAATTTAGGTAAGTAAAATTTTTAATATCTCCAAAAACTGAAAATATTGGAATGATCAGATTCTAAATGTAAAATAATTTATATGACTACTTAATGAAACATTATATAATTTCAAAGATGAATCAGCAATAAATCATTATCAGAAATAAACAGATTTGAAAATACATGAACTTAGATACAGACATATATACTAAAGAAGAAACACATACACATTTTACATTATATTATACCATATGATAAACAAGAGGGTACCAAAAAACCCAGAATTTATTAATTAAAAATGTGTATTTATTCTTGTATGTTTAAACTTCAGTCACCTTCAAAGTACTCTTCATTTGATTCAATACACCCATTGAGATGTTTTTCCACTGCTCTGAATAGTTATGGAACTCATCAATTTTTATGCCATTTAGTTCTTCTGCCATTTTTTGTTTCACCTCTTCCACATTGGCAAAATGTTTCCCTTTGAGGACTTTATCATCCTGGGAAACAAAAACAACAGAAAAATAGTAGCTTGGGGCAATATCTGGTGAATAGGATGGGTAGGACATAGGGATCATATTGTTTTTATTAAAAAACTGATGAACGCTCAGGTTGGTGTGAGAAGGCGTGCTCGAAAATCACCCATCCTGAAATGGGCAAATATGTTGAAAGAGTCTTCAGAAAATTCACTGAAGCAGAATGCAGCCTCTCACAACAATGCCAGCTAGTACACTGATACAGATGGGTTCCTAGAACACTCACTTAGCAGAAGTCTCTACTACATGGGGCCTGCCTTCCAGAAGATAATTCCATTTTTTGGGTCCTCCCTCATATAGTACCTAATACTTATCATATATCTATATTTCAAATTGCTTAAAAGTAAAGTCAATAGAAGGGTTTAGCAACATACAAGACAGAGTTAAAGAAACAGACAGTAGAACATACAATGAAATGCATAATATTTTCTAATATCAAAATGATATATTGAGATAAGAATATAACAGTATGAAATAATCATTAAAATATATAGAGAATAAATGAGAAAGTATAATATATATAACAACTACAGTTAATAGATAAAATGAAACAGATTTAGTATATACAGATATAATGGCTAAAATTATTTCAGATCTTATAAAAATATGAATCTGTAGATATGGAAGCACAATACATCTCAAACAAATAAAAATAAATTTAGAAGGGAGGGATGATGGGACTGAGTGAAAAAGACATTAGGAAGTACAAATAAGTAGTTACAAAATAGTCACAGAGATATAAATTACAGCATACGGAAAATAGTAATATTGTACTATGTGTGGAGCCAGGTGGGTACTTGAAATATCAGGGGAGGAGGAAATCTATAAAGTACATGATTTTCTAAACACTATGCTGTACATCTAAAACTAATACAGAATAATATAGAATGCAAACTGTGATTGAAAAGTAAAAAATTAAATAAATATTTTAAAATTGCCTATAATCTGAGTCCTTTGAATATTATCAACTTTAAATCCAATAACACAGCAAGGATGTTAATTCTCTGAGCTGCTTTTCAACCAAGTACTAGTACTTTAAAATAGTACAGGTGGGGGGAAAGCATAAAGTTGGAGAAGGAATAAATACAGAAAATTAAATTAATTACTTTAAAATACAAACATGTTATAAGCAAACAACCTACAATAATGAGAGTAGCTTAGTGCAGTTATAAGTTCAATACAAATCTATTTTAGCATGCTATGTACTAAAAGAATTTTAAAACTTAATTTAAAAATACATTATTCAATTATACTTCTATAATAAAATGTTTAAAAACAAAAATAGAAAGAAAAAATTGTGCTATTACTATTCAACTAGCCACCTGACAATGTCTTATAAAAGATCTATAAAATATATGTAGAGAAAATGATTTAAAATTCTACATTAAAGAGAACTTACTATTTGGAGCAAATACTCTCTGATGAATCAAAATCTGGGAGAAGACATTTGGAACATATACAAATGACAAGCATTAGAATCCAAAATATACAAATTATTAAGTCAAAGGCACTTACACAATATATATATTAAAAAGACAAGAACAAACAATTAACAGAAGAGGAAACATGTACATACAACTTCATTATTAATTACGGAAATGCCCATTACAACCAAAAGGAGATAACATTTTATATTTGTAAGACATGAAAAAAGAATCTACAAGAAGTGTTGGATAGGATATGGATCAATGAGAACTCATATATTGCTCTGGGAAGATAAATTGTTACATCAATTTTGGAAAAACAGTTTAGTGTATGCATACTAAACAACCCAGTCATTCTATACATAGTCATACACAAGAGAATTTTCTATATATTTCCATCAGGAATCATGTATAAGCTATTTCAGAGAACATCACTTTATTAGAGAATACATTGTTTACTATATATTAATAAACTAGAAAAATGTACAGAAGTCAAATTAATGGACTATAGCACATTTAACATCACAGTTAAATATAAGAAAACTGAGTTGAGGAAATTTCCAGAAGGCTGCATAGGTTATAAGATCACTTTTATAGCCTTGTCCTGTATGACTCAGTTGGTTGGAGTCTCATCTCATAAACCAAAGTGTTGGGGGATTGATTCCCATTAGAACATGTACCTAGTTTGGGGTTTAATCCTTGCTTGGGATATGTAAGGGAGGCTATCAATTAATGTTTCTCTCTCCCATTCATGTTGCTTTCTCTCTTTCTTCCCCCCTTCCTTTGTCTCTCTCTCTCCCCTTCCTCTCTCTCTAAAATCAGTAAACATGTTTTTTTTTTTTTTAATTAATAAAGCTTAAAACCAAATAAAGCTAAAAAAGGATTTCTTTGCCAGGCATATGTGTGTGATAAAATTATTTACCAAGGCAAGGATAGATTAAACAGAAAGCTTAAGAGAGTAGTTTTTTATAAGTAGAAAGCAGGGGATGGGATAAAGCAGAAGTAGAAAAGTATGTGCAAGTTGTTAGCACGTTCAATTTCTTGGGCAAAATGATAGATTTACATGTATTTTATTAATTACATTTCTCTATAACTTAAAATATGTAACATATTAGCTTCTCTGTGTGTGATATTATATATCAACATAAAATAAAGCAAAAGTTAAGTACTCTACATATAAACACTTTCAAAATATTTACTAGAGACACCCATGAATGTGTTCACAAATGTTTTTACTAGAAGCAATAACATTCCCAACATTTTTTTCCATGAATTTATATAAAATACATTTTTGGAATTTCCCATTTATTTTTATTTTACCTCACAACTTTTGTTTCCATGGCATCATAGGTATATGCTCTGTCTTAGTGAAAACTATACTGAACAACAAAATGGGAAAAGTAGGTCCAAACAGTACCTGTCCCATGAACTCTCAGTAGTAACCTTGGGGAAGTCACTTAAATTTCTCTCACTTTCCTCATTTGCAAAATTAGCAATTTAATTAAGGTCTTTCTGTGGTTCCTTCCAATTCTAAAATTTTATGTAATTTTGACCTTAATTTGTTGTAAACACAAAGTTTGAAGTAATGTTATGCAAACTGGATTGCTGTGGTATCAATATGCCTTATTATTAGAAATTATGGTGAAAAGCTTTTTGTAATTTACTTGGCACTTCATCATAAGCTTATAAAATATTTGTTGCATAATCTAACAAAATGTTGATATTGGCTTGGCCAAAAAATTCATATGGTTTCTTCCATAAAACAAAGACACATTGTTCATTTTCACCAATTACTTTATTGATTTGGATATTGTGATTATGTCAGCTACCTCCCGTGTGGTATAACATTGATTGTTCTCAACTAATATTTCAATTTGATCACTATCAATTTCAACTGTTCTACCCATGAGAAATCTCCAGCATGAAACTTTGCAAACAACTTTTGACATATTCAACCAGTCACAGCAACTTCTCTGTACACTCTACGAACCTTTTTTTTAATATTTCAGTTGCATTTTTACCTTTCTTGAAATAATAAAGCATAATATGCTAAAAATGTTACATATTTTTTCCATCTTTAATATTAAAATGGTTACATAAAATGTACCAATTTTTCAATGCACACTGATATGACAGCTGTCACAATATAATCTAAAAACTTGTTTTGAATGAAGTTAAAGACAACTAAGTGCTACTAGAGCCATCTTATCAAAAAAATGGACTTTTTTGTGGATCCAATACTTGAGATAAACAGGACACACATAATGCAAAATATTTAAATATTCTGTTGTAGTTTTATTACATGGTAGAGTGCAGCAGTGTCTTGGACTAACTAATGCACTAAGTCAAAATTCAAAAGTTAATATATTTGACAGACATGAGGAATTTCAAATTTACATATGAATTGAAACACTCTTTTTCCACTTACAAAAGTATTAAAGGTAAAATTGATGTTTTTCTACTATTGAAAACTGATTCTTTTTCAGATGCTTTATATATAGCTAGAGGAAAAAATAAGATTTAGAAGGAATGAGATTAAAAGAAATGATAGGAGATAAAACATCTGATTTCTTACTATTTCTGTCTCCATGTCAAGTAAAATATCTGACTACACTTAATATAAATTTTGAGATTCAATAACATCATTAAATGTATTAAATACTAAGAAAGCTCTGAGAATGATTGCTTGTAAGATATCTCAGAATTTATAAGCAATATGAAAATATAAGCAGATGAATTACTCATTAAATCTAATAATTTCCCCTAGAAACAGATTTTGACAGAATTCTGACATTTAAGAAACCATATTATTACTTTGCCTAGTGTAACTGTCAAATGTGTGTAAAATAATGGGATAATTCACAAGTTTCTTTCAAATTCATCTTTTCTTTTAGCTTAAATTTATAACATATAATTTTTCTTTTTTGTAAAAAAAGTCAAAATATTTTTCATGAGAGAATTGTCATTATTTTATTTTAATTTTTATAGATATATTTATTAACCAGATATTTATTTTATTTTTAAAAATATTTTATTTTTTTATGTTATTATAGCTTCACTTTTTCCCCCTCCACTCCCCCCACCCAGCCCGCCCTATACTTCCATAATCAGTCCCTTCATTATTGTGTATATCTATGGGTCTATCTGTTCTTTGACTAATCTCTTCACCTTCTTTCAACCATTTCCCACCTACCTTCACCCCTCTTATAGCTGTTAGTCTGTTCCATGATTCTATTCTTCTGGTTCTATTTTGCTCATTAGTTTATTTTGTTCATTATATCCCTCTTCTAAGTAAGATCATATGGAATTTGTCTTTCACTGTCTGGACCATTTCACTCAGTGAAATAGTCTCTAGTTCCATCCATGCTGTCCCAAAAGGTAGGGATTTCTTCTATCTTTCTGATACGTAATATTCCCTCTTGTAGATGTACCACAGTTTTTAACCACTCATCTACTGATTGACCCTTCTTAGGCTGTTTCCAAATCTTGGCTATTATAAATAAGGCTGCTACGAACATGGGGATGCATAATTCTTTTGAATTAGTGTTTCAGGATTCTACAATACTTTCTGATAAATAGATATTTTCATTGATCAACCAAATTTAGAGAAAGAAATATATAGTAATATTAAGAACATTTTAGATTAGTGCAAAATATACTTAAATTACTCACAAAATGATATTCTCCACACGGACTCACTTTACCCCCTCCTCTCCCTATGACTATGACATCTTGATTTTGTCCTGTTGTATTCATAATGTTCCATTCCTATCCCTGCTCCTACCTAGTTAAATGATATTCTAGGTTTCCATGAGTCATTGTCATTAATCCTTTTCATTTCTGTCTTTTTCTTCAAATTACAGTGTCTACTGAATATAGAAGACATACTTGGATGAGGATTCAGGAGAAGAAGAAGGATGAATCTAATTGACTCCAAAATTCCCTTTATGTTATCCCAGGTTTTGGTAGCAAAGCTGCATGTCTCTCCTGTGTTTTGTTGCACTGAAATTGAGAGAAACTTTGTCTTCTTACTGCAAAGTGATTCCTTTCCAAAGGCTGCTGATCACTTGCCAATATATTTCTACTGTAGATATTTCTCCTTAACATTTCCTCATCATGTATTGATTTTCTTAGTTTTCTGAAGTTATATTTTGAACCTCTGTCTCTCTTTCTCTCTTATATACCATGTGGTATAACATTATACCCACATGGAAGATAGCTGAAATCCTCAAAATATCCTAAACAATAAAATTATTAGTTAAATTTAAAAAAATGTGTCTTTTATTTTACAGAAAAAATGAACTTTTTGCAAACCTGATATATATATTTGACAATATGATATACTTCCTAAGCAATCACTTGAACTACATTCAAATTTTTAGGAAGTGTTACACAATTTCTTTGACATTACATATTTAATAGAAAATATTTCTGTGTGCAACAAGTTCATATTGTGCATGTTTTATTGGAATATAACACAACACAGACTCCATGGCTTTTGATATTCTGACCATTTACAGGCATAATTTCACTCTGAGTTTTTGCTACTATGAAGTGTTAAGAATCAGGGTCTTCATTATTAACAAGTTAGTCTATAGATGCCTAGTTTTCACTACAAATCAGTGAATCAATTTTGAGAAAGCTTAAATGCATGCATTTGCATATATTATAGGATAGGAACATTTGGTAAAAGACTAGGAATAAATCAAAAGTAGAAATAAATTGGGGAAAATTTTTCAGCACTACTGAATAATGGCTTCTAAAGAGAAAATGCAATTATTTCATAACCACCTCTCTATAGTGCCTCCCGTTATGCCATTCAAAGGATTTAGTAAGTAATAATTGATGAGCGTTTTCTATGCTGGGATGCTTTTGGAGAAATTGGAGAATTAAGACAAAAATAAGGATAAAATCCTGTTTCTTATGTTGCTCTATGTCAGAATGCTTGCAGTTTAATAATGTTACCAGTGAACGGGTCTTTGAGAGATAATTGCGAGTATGCACAATGATGTTACCCAGATTGGACATAGTTCTCCATATTGATATTTTTAGGTCAGTGACACTAATAGGTCAGTGGTCGTCACACTTCACTTTGGCCCTTCATACAACATACCATCACCATCATAGAGAACTTCCACGATGGGCCCTTAGACCTAGTTAGTCTTTAAACCTTTGAAATGGTTCCTCAATTAATTGAATCAAATTATCCTTATTTGTATATAATTGGGTTCTAACCACAAATATACACATTCAAGTAATTTATATACCTAGAAAAGTCAGTTGAAAATAAAACTAAAAGATACCTAATGACTGTTTGTCTGTATATGATATATGTGACTTGTTTGAACAGATTTTATTGATTTTCATGAATATAAACAGTACATTGGTATGGTTAAGATTTAATAAAAGTAGAAAATTACATTTTATAATGATGTAACTTTCTTTAATTGACAAAACTAAATGTTAATCATTTTTAAGTTGAACATTAGGTATTTCGATGATCGCTTTCCCACAAGACACTTGAGAAGGTCTGTGTAGCTTTAGAAAGGTTTCCTCAAAACAAATAATCTCCAATTAGACAATTTTTCTCTTGTCACAGGTTATTTTACTAATTGACACAGAATTGGAAAATGAATGACATGGGTGATGCCCATATAAAGAATAAAGTACAATGATGGGACTTGGTAACTTTCTATAGACAAGGTAGTGTATTTAACAAGATATAATGTGTGATATGTGTGTGATCTCAGGATTCTGGTCTCCATTTTGAAATGTATTATTTATATAAACATTTGAGATGTTAGATTTTTTCTGTAAAATGTCATCATCATAATCAATTGATAGACAAAACCTACCTGGGAGAAGCACATAATTTTTAATGGGGAAACCTTAGTTGGACACCAATTAGTATTAAGGCATAAAGAGTTTTACAATCAAAACTGCATTAAGAGTTCCATATTTCAGCCATTTTAATGTCACAAACACAAACACACCATGATTTACAGATATGTGAATTATTAAAATTGGTTAAATATCTTAGTTTGTTCATATTTACATATAGGTAAGCAATACTCATTTTAGAACAGTGTATAATATAAAGATAGTGATAGGAAAATTATGAAGATTTCTAAAATTTCCTTTTTTTAAGCTTTGTGAAAATATATTTAAAATAATTTTCTTCACAGCCAAATTCCTTGATCATCAAAAAGTCAGAAAGTAATGAGGGTGAAAATATAGTGACACAAAAAATAGGACTAATAATGTGCTTTCTTTAAAATGTCTATACTGATCTATCTTAACAAAATTAACTGGACTGGTTGGAAATTTTTTTCTTTGTTTTTCATTGGACATTTGAAATGAACATTTGTCCTCAATTATGTAATATATTGATTCAATGTTTATTTATATATAAATAAAAAAAGAAAAGTGGATCAGAGGATAACATATAATCCAACATAATTTTTTCAAAGGAAGAAAATGATTAGTTTTATCTTAATATTTACATAAATTGATAATGGTTAAGTTTTTACAAATAGGTACCTAATTGACATTTAATCAAGCATACACAAGTGTATGTTAAATATAAATTAATTACTGTATGTTCAAGATACTCTAATTTTACAGTGTGTAAATATGTAAGTACATTTTAGTTACCATTTAATTACTGATTTTGCAGATTACAAATGTATAATTACCTAACTAATAATTCACTACCTTTCTAAGGAAAACAGTTTTCAGGTTAAATATGAGAATGATATAAAGTTAATTATATGTTATTTCTACAATAATACTTAAAAAGTTGTAAGTGATTTGGGCCATCTATTTAACTTCTGAATTATCTTATCCTTACATTAACATATATGGAAATCATAATGTGCATAAAAACTACTTATAAATGCATAGCTATGTAATTATGATTGATTATCCAGTTCAATGAAACAGCATGTTTATGGAGAATACCAAGAAATATGACCTGAAGTTTTAAGAAAATCTATTTATAAAGGTAATTGAATAAAAGTAATTCAATAGTATGTAAAACACATTTTAAAATGTAAACATTCTTAAATATATGGCAATATAAAACTTATTGCATTTTGCATTATTTCTTTTTTCCTGATTGTACCCATTTTTACTGTTTTTCTAAATACTGGTTTTCTTTTATTATTTACCTTTTCCTCTTTCTTTTTATGTGTTCAAATAATGAACTGTGAATTCAATGTGGAGCAAAATAAAATATTGTTGCAAACAGACCTCAATTAGTTTGGTCATTAATAATTATTCTGTTCTTTGTGTCAGGTATCAGTAACCTTGTGTAGGTTTACAGGTCTTTTACTAAGTATGGTTCATAATAAGTTATAATAAAAGCTAGTTCCAAACAAATGTCTGCCTCACATACAAGTGTTTATTAGCACACGGGCAGGGAAATGATTATCCACCTTTCTTGTTAGCTAGTGAAAGCCAGCATTCTGACCTTTCACATGCTAGGAAACTACTTTACATGACAGTTCATAAGAGGCAGCTGCAACAATATTCTAGCAACAGGATTTATATAACATTCTAATGAGAGTCAGATTCTCTATTGAGTTGTTTAACAGGAGACAGTTTCAAAAATCCTATTCATATTCCCACTTCTTCTGGAAGTGGTGCAAGACTTTGAGATCAGTAGAGAACATGGTTTACAGAAGAGTTGGGTTGCTTAGGCAATATCTCTAGTCAATGCATAAAGATTAAACATCACTCAATGAATTTTAACATCTATGTTACATCAAGTCATCCAGTGTTGATCAAGATCAATATAGCAATAGCACTTAAATAACAGGTTACTGGGATATAACCCTCTGCTTATAGTTTACCAACAAGTGATAACAAATATTAACTAACACCCAAAGTTTGCAGAATGCTGCAAATAACTACATATAAATATATAAAACTGTAGATGCTGAAATATTTGAAATTAAATTACAGATAGTATAGCATATATATTTTATTATTGTAACTATTATGCAAAAAATAATACATTTTAAGTTGCCCAAGTAGTTTATAAATATATGGAAACAGCTGTTTTAAGCAAAAGGAGCAATATTTGGGAGAATATAAAGCTTACTTACAGGTCAATTTTGCCTACATTTACAATAATTTAGGACACAGATATTTTCTTCTTAACAATCAAAGATGAAATGTTGATCATTGCCTCATCTAAACAAAGTATTGTGAAAGGTACAGAGGGGGTTCAAATAGGACTAAACCACAAGCTCTTCCCTAAATATGTTTATTATCATCTGCTCTTGGAAACATGATCCATAAAATAATCAGAGGTAAAGAAAAAAAATAAAATTACTCAGTGAACAATGCAAATCCACATTAGATTAAAAGCAGTAAATTGCTTAACATAAACATAAGCCCAAAGAGAGTTTGATAAAGGAGAAATCACAATTATTCAGAAAGTCTTCATAGAGAGATTATTATGGGAATTATGAAAGTACTCATAATCAATGTAAATTCTAATAGATAATAAGGATTTTGCTTATCTCTTCAGAAGGTTCTTGAAAGAAGTCTGGTTTCTATTGAGTTTCCAGAAAGTAAGTGTTGACTCTACAATGCTTAGGAAGAAGGGAGTAAATGTATCTTAACATGTACACATCTTCCCCTGTCTTTTAAATTACATTTAGAAACTATATATACATATATACACACATACAAATATAAATATTTACACAAATATAAAACAATACATTACTGTCTCTAGTTTTCTAAGGTTTCTGTACACACACCTAACATTCCAAACAACTTTGTTTTTCCATTTTGAAAAAAAATTGATGACTCCAAAGAGCTTTTGTTTTTCTTAATTACCTACCAATATTTGCAACATTGAAATTAAATCAATGAAATTTTAAAGATATACTTACTTCATTAAATATTATAGCAAAATGCATTATATAATATATCATTTAAAATAATATTTTTCCAAAAAATTGAATAAGTAAAATGTCATTGCTTCACATTTTTATAAATCTTTTTAGTGACTGGCTTAATGTAAGAAAACTGTGTATCTTTCAGCTTCTGCATTCCATATGAAGCAAATTACTGTCTTAAAGAATATTAACAAAAAATCTGGTCTCCCACAGAAATGTAGTTGGAAACTTTTCAAATTAATTGTTGATAATCTTTTTTTGATACCACACCAAAGCTTATCAAATGGCATTTTAAAAAAAATACCCATTGCAATATGTAACCTGAAAAATATTAATAATTTAAAAAATTTCTTTACACAAGAAGACAATAGCCTGTCCTTCATTTTGAATAACTTTTTATTTACCCAACAGTGATTTTGCATCATGCATTTGTCAGTTGAAAAATGTTGCTTCACTGGCTTATACAGTTTCCAAACATCAATACAATTTACTACTTAACAGAAATCCATACTCAATTTCTCATCAGAAAAGCCTTTAAGTATTGGGAGGTTGAAAAGCTTATTTTGGTTGACAGGATATTTCCAGAATTCTGATTATTCCTTGAAAACTTGGGTTTTGCCATTGGCAATGCTTGCTATCAGTTGTTTTCCTGGAGGAAGTAACTTCATTTTTTAGAAAGTCTGCCAAATACCTAAAGGTGAATAACCTTAGTTTTCTGACAGCTGTTCTTTTAAGTAAGAGTGGTTTTCCATAAAAAACAAAACAAAACAGGTAATTAAGCTCACAATTCCAGCAATCACATGTGTTCTTTGCCTCAAGAAAAACTTTACATGCATATATGCAGCTAACATGTTTTCAGACACTTTCTATAAAATATGTACATAAGGCTCAAGATTAATTTTATTAAGAACTAGTACTACATCTGGACAGTCTCATCTGAAAATGGCACTCTATTTTTTTCTGGGAGCACGAGGGGTGACAAGCAATGTGTTTTAGTATAGTTAGGTACCACTTTCTCAACTCCTGTTAAGGTGCCATTGCTGAACATGCCTATAGAGTGAAAAAGACAGTATCTTAGCTTTATTATGAAGATAGTTTTAATTTATGAATCCCTTGGGAAGTTTTGGGGAAACCTTCAGGGGTCTCAAACTGCATTTGGAGAATCACAGCTGTGCAATAAGAAAATGCACACGGAAGGGCTATATATTTTTGAGATTCCTATTTTCTACTTCTTTTTTTTAACCATTTATATAAGATCGTGTGTGGAAGGATGGGGAATAATAGTGACTTTTTGCCCTCTGAGTGCTAATGGTGAGATTGAAAAGAACAACTTTCTCTTTGGAACTAGTTCACTCAGACAATTAAGTTGATGTAGTCATTACTTTTGTAAGATAATTTATAGACTCTGACCCAAACATCACAGTTTTCTAGATTTTCTAAAAACCCAACTTTACTAAAAAATATGTCCCTGGGATTATTACATTGCCCATTTCAAAGAGTTGTGGCAATCTAATAAAACAAGACATGAAAAGCTGTTTAACACTTACTGAAACTTATCAAGCCTCCTCCACTTACCTGTTTCCTTCTCTCTTCTTCCTCCTCTTCTCCCTTCTTCTGTTCCCATAACTCCTTTCTCTCACTTCTCCCTCCACTTTGTTATGTTCCACTTTCCTGGAACTTAACACAGTGACTGGTAAATGGTGGAAAATAAGGGTGTGAAAACTGTTTGTCTAGTAGATGACTTCTGAGTGCAGTTGGGTTCCCCCCTTTCCACATTTTATTCTCATATCTTCTTTGTTGTACAAAGGTGGGGTCTTCTTGGACTTTGGCAATGTGTTCTTTTTTCCCCTCATTTTTGCTATGGGAATAATGACCCATTATATTCTAAAGTTCATGACCTGCATTTTATTTTTGCTGTTAACTATATTTAGGCATGGTTAGACATAAATAGAACAAAGGGTCATAAATATATTTACAGAGAGTAAGCTAAAAAACAAAATAATTTCCATACAGGATGCCACAGGTTTGGATCCTTTGCCAAGCATTTTACTTACCCTGAACTAACAAATTTTATATGTGCTTTTTACTACCTTATTTTGATAGGTTTTATATGAAAGCTACTCGAGCATTTTTCAATACTCAGAAGCCAATAAGAATTGTGTGTGTGTTTCTTTTTTATCTTTTTTACTTGAAACGTGAGGAATTATAAATGGATTCTGTGACTGTGAATATGTGCATTCTTATAATGCATGCACATGAAGAATGTCACTGGAAAACAAAATTGGTTCATTGACATATTTTGATTCTGGAATTAACTCATTCTCTTCAGGACTCTTATAGATGCAGTTATCAATGCATTATGTCCCAAAAAGAGAAAGCACTTTGAGAATAAATAGTATATCATGAAAAACTGCTTTTGGAAAGTGAAGAAACTCAACCCAAAGTATTGAAATGGAATAAGAGGTATTTCAGACCAATATTAAGTGTCTATTTTCATAGAAGTAGTAACTGATATGAAAACATGGAAATTTATTTGAATACTATGATGCAGGAATATATATGTTTATATACTTATTTATTATACTTATATAATTTATGTATATATGATGCAGGAATGTATATAAATATATTGCTTATATATTATATAAATATATTGTTTATATGTTATATAAATATATCATTTATATATATATTCTTACATCATATCTATATAAATTTACAATAGCTGTGGCCTGAATTTATATTTCATGGTATATGGTGTGTGTTTTCTTATAATAATATATTGATTCATCTGATTTTAGTTATATTTATTTTATTTATTTTTATTTTATTTTTTAATGATTTTTTATTTTAGTTTTTCAGTACAGTTTCTATCTTTTATTCCCATTCCAGCCCGCCCACCCATTCCTCCCTCTTCCCTCCCCTTTCCAACACCCCTAGTTTTGTCCATCTGTCCTCTATATTCGTTCCTGTAAACCCTTCCCTTCTCCCCTGAAATTCCCTCTCCTCTCCCTTCTGTTCACTGACTACCTGTCCTCTATTTCAGTGTCTTTTGTTATATTTTACTTGTTTCTTTGTTTTGTTGTTTAGGTTCCTATTAATGGCGAGATCATATGGTATTTGTCTTTCACTGCCTGGTTTATTTCGCTTAGCATAATGCTTTCCAGCTCCATCCATGCTGTTGCAAAGGGTATGAGCTCCTTCTTTCTTTCAGCTGCATAGAATTCCATTGTGTAAATGTACCATAGTTTTTTGATCCATTCATTTACTGATGGGCACCTGGGTAGATGCAAATTAAATATTTTATGTATTTTTAGAGAAAGAGAAAGGAGGTAGGGAGAAAAAAGGGAGAAAAACATAGATGTGATAGAGAAATACTGATCAGTTACTTCTCATGCACACCCTATTCAGGGACTGAATGCACAACTCAGGCCTGTGCCCTGACAGGGAATCAAACTGGCAACATTTTGCTTTATGAGACAACACACAACCAACTGAGCCACACTGGTCAGGGTTCTTCTTTTAAATTTAATTTTTTTTCAATTACAGTCAACATATAATATTATTTTCAGGTGTACAACATATTGATTAGGCATTTTATAACTTACAAAGTGATCACCCTGATAAATCTAGTAACCATATGATAACATACATAGTTATTATAGTATTATTGACTGCATCCCTATACTATACTTTACTGATTTTAGTTCTATTTTAGTAGACATTTTTATATTACTTATGCTCAAACTCCAAATCCAAAGGAAAAAGAATATTTAAAGCAAACTATTTGATAGAGATTAGCATAATCATCTCATAGCATCATCAGCTTCACCCATAAAATGCATAGATCATAGGGAGAAAAAGAGCAATTTCACAAGACAAAACCACACTCCATAGTGTAGTACTGAGAGCACAGGCTCCGGAATCACTTTAAGAGACTCACTTTAAAACCTGGCCCCGATGCATGGTAGGTATGAGTCCCTGATAATTTGCTCCATTAAATCAACAATGAAGATCAAATAAGTATTAGAATAAAGCTTCTGGAACTTAGTAAATATTCAGTAATAGTTTGCTCTTTTGTAATTTCCTCCCAGTCTCACACATATTTGCAATCTTAATATTTTAGTGCCCCAATTTTGAGTTCTACTCAGTTTGACCATATTTTTTTCATAAAATTTCTTTCATCTTCAATAGTCTACAATTATTTTTAACAGCTGTTGTTTATGTATACCCATTCTTTAACTAGTCCGGTGTCAATGGATATCCAGGATGTTTATAATTTCCCAATATTTTCAACAGGGTCATAGGGAACATTCCTCATAATGCATATTTTTATACTTGATTCATTATCTAAATAGGATAAATTCCTGGAAGTAGAAGTTGGTTGGTGATTGATTTACTCAATTATATTTTGATTCACTTGACAAAAATGCTCTCCAATTTTTGACCAGTTGGTATCCTTTTGAATAGTGTGCATGGTTTCTTGTTTTTCAACTTTGGAAGTTTTCAGGCTCATTTCTTCACATAATTACTAAGATGTAATTTTCTAGGAGATTTAAATATTTGCTAACCTGAGAGGCAAATAAATTCTTAATTTTTATGTTTTATTTTTTAAATTGTTTTATTGTTGCCTGCATTGGCAACAGTACAGTTGTCTGCACTGAATTTTTAATTTTTAAAATCTCACATCTGTGTTCTTTAGTTATTTGATTATTAATAAGGTTGAATATCTTTTTATATGACATGAATTTTACTTTTCTTTGATGTAATATTTATATGCTTTGCCCATTTTCCTATTGATTATTAATCCATTTTTAAGTTTCTTTACAAATATTTTAATATTACAGATATAACTCATATTTATTTTATATATTTATTTTAATTTAATTTTTATTTTTAACATCAATTATGACTTTTGATAGAAAGTACATTTTTATTTTATATTGGAAAAATGTAAAGTATATTAAAACTTTTTATATTTCTTAACATTTTTATCATGCATTTAATTATCTAATCTTCTATTTGGAATTATTTTTATGTATGATATAAGATAGGGAAACCTTTATTCTTTAAATACTTTTTAATCCTCACCTGAGGATATGTTTATTGATTTTAGAGAAAGAGGTGTGGGGAGGAGAGAGAGAGATAGAGAGAGAGAGATCAATTGGTTTCCTTCTGTACACCCCCAACACAGATTGAATTTGCAATCTAGGTACGTGCCCTGGCCGGGAATCAAACTTGCAACTTTTGGTATGCAGAACGACACTCCAACCAACTGAGTCACCTGTCCAGGGCAGGCAATCTTTGTATTTTTCAATTGTTCTGCATTTCTAACCACTTTAAATTAATTTATATATTTTCTTCTAAAATAAAACAGTATCTTACATCTTGTATAATTTTTGGAATTGCCATTTCAATTTCTTACAAGAAAGAATTCTCTTAGCAGACTGTTAGAAGTTAAGAATAGTTCCTACATTTATACAAAAGTGTTTATTCGCTATTTTTCTTACATATATAAGAAACTCTTACCATAATCAAGATTCCATAGGACAGAAGAGGAATAGAGAAATAAATATAATATGTTCCCAATTCTTTAAAGAAAATACATACTTAGTAAATATCTAGCACAGGATCATAAACAATGCAAAGGCAAGACAGATAAATGTTACTGGGCTCCAGAGTCAAAGAAAATGACATTGTTTGATAATAAAAAAGATTAAATGTGTATCGTAAGCGCTGAGTATAAAAATGACAATTATGAAGAAAGAAGAAATTCTAGTTGAAGAATATGGTGTAAATGACTGTGAAAAAAGGAATATGACAGATATGTTCTTAAAAACAAAATCAAATATAGATTGGAATCTACATTCACAGAAATTAATGGCAGAAAATCCTTAAAAGAAGGTCTGAGGCAGAGCCTTGAGGACTTTATTATGAATGTCAGAATGAGTTCAAGTTAATTAATTAGTCTATGGGAAATTATGAAATTTTATGACAAGAATTTTGATATGATAAGATTAACAATTAAGATGTTTCAATTATGTCACAGTTTGCAAAGCCTTCATCAACTCTTAGCAAACAAATCATAAAGAGGCATAAATCCTTGACATTTGACATTTTGAATGTCTCAGTGACATCTGTCATCCTTTTCTTTGTAAACAGAAAAGTATATCTGATTTTAAGACAAACAAATGTGAAGAAAACTCATTAATAAAAGTTACAAAAGACAATTTGTCAGTATTTCTTAAAATTTGGACATCAATTTTTTTCAGTGAATCATACATATGTGGTATCAATATTGGAATAATCAAAATAATAAAATATAAGGTATATTTTAAGTTAAAGAATATATAGATGTCATATCAATGTCAAAGATATTATCATTTATAAACAACATCTTTATCAGTGGTGTCAGTTAATTGACTAAATCATAAATCCCATTAAGACTGATAATAAAATAAAAACAGGTTTTTCATGCAATGTCATTTTACTGCAAAAATTGTTTTGCACTTCCTTCATAAAATGTTCTCCGCATATCAGAACTTGATCAATATTTTAATGTAAATTATTTTATTTCACTTTAAAATAAAATATATGCTAACATAAAGAAGCATAGTATTTTATTTTTCAGCTCTGTATAATTAATTTTGATGTCTAACGGTATAATTTGATTAAGGAGTTTTACTAAGAGCCATTTTTTCTGATTTCAAATGGAATATATTTATCATCAACTTCTCAGAAATGTTGTAAATTGTGCCTGTTTTAACTATTAGGAGTGTGATTATCAGTTCTTCTTTTGTGCTTTCTTGTCCTCTTCACCTTAAACTATTGTTGGGAACCACCCTGCCTATTTTCAGAAGCTGTAACCCCCGCTGAAGCTAAGGCTAAGGGAGTGACCTTGGACTGTAAGCCACCAAGGAGACAAAAGCTTATCTCCCTGGCAGAAGCACTGTTTTTGCTCCTCTTTCCATAACTGGCCCCCAGTGCTCGGTCGGTTAGCCAATGACAGGTAAGATTCCCCAAGGGGTCAATGACCTAAGACAGGCATGATCACATGGGAGGCCCCCAAGAAAGGACTTTGAGGGGTACAGCAAAAGGGGACAAAAGACCTTCACCCCTCTGCTTTGACAAAGCCTGAGTCCACATTCTGTCTTGGACAAGTCTCCTAATCTCTTGGCTGCCTCACTTCCCTTGCTCCACCTAAGTCTGAAACAATGACTGCCTTACTTCCCTTGCTCCAACTAATCCTGAAATAATAACAGAGGGTGATGCAGCCCTGTGCTGGAAAGGGCGGGTTCCCTGGGCAATCAGGTCTAAGAAAGAATATGTAAAATCCTGTGAAACCTGCTTTGTTTAGAATGCTCTCAATTAAATGATAAGGGTCCAAGCAAGAAGTGAGTTTGTTCCTCAAAGCTTTACAGCTCCTTAGCTATCTGACCCTGACTCAAAATAGGCCCTCAGAGTTCTTTGTTATCTATTGTTTGAATCTTACTGCCTGGCAATGGTTAAGGAGCTTTATCTGTAGCCACCTTTCCTCCCCAAGCAGATTGTGTCTTGGTAGACTTATTCTCATCCAAGGCAGCCAGGGTGGGGGGCTCTGTGGGCAGAGCCCCCTCACAAACTATAAAATTTATTTTGTATAAGAAATATAATTTTTCAATTTTTCTGAGAAAATTTAATTTATTTGTTAATTTTTTATGAAAATGAATGTTTCATCAACTTTTTGTTCTTATTTAACCCAGTTTTGTAGAGACATTGTATTGGGATCACTGAGACAATACTATTCCATTTCATGTATGTATCACCAAGTTTTTATCCATTCTTGGATTTTCCAGTTGTTTGCATAGAATCATCACAGCTACTAAAAATATCCCACCATATCCAGATTAACATTCCTCATTTGCACTGGAGTTAGTTCACTAGTTACTTTTTTACTTTATAGTGAGTAGTAGTTTCAAATTACTATTCATATCAGTGTATTATGTTTTAATTAAGAACTTTTATAGGACATAATAATTTTGGTAAACAAAAATAAGAAAAATGTGCACTTAAGTAAACTAAATAATAACTTCAAATTTCATTAATTTTTACCAACATAAACCATACTATTGTTTGAGTATTAGTCAAGATGAAGTGACTAATGTGGCTTTTGTCACTCATGAACAACATTACAGAGCAACAAAATTATTAAAATATAATTACTTGGTAAAAAGCAAAACTAAACTTTAATTTTACGATACAAAATAAACATGGGAACACTGATTGCTTCATCTACATTTTTATTCAGAAATCAACAGTATATTTTTTAGTATAATATGAGAACAGCACTAAACTTTATTTCCTAAATTTTGTTATCTGCCTAGACCTGATTTCTTCATATCAATGTGGCAGCCAGTTCACTCTATCTATTCACCCAATAGCTGTTGTAAAACCTCCCTCCTCCTTTACATATTTGTATTATTTATTTTGGCATGACTGATCCATGAATGGCTGGATGCCTTCAAGGAGTAGAGAAACTTAAAAATGACTTAAATAACAAATATGATGTAGGGACTAAGATAGTAAAGATCTGTATGCCACATGCTTCCCAATGAATTAAATATATTAGCCTCTAATTTCCCTTTATTGAATGGGTGTATGATGGATTATAAATTATAGTGAAAAATGGCAAGGAAATACAGGTATAGAGTGAGATAAAGATGTACTGGTATATCCATTAAAAGTTGAAATTTTCCTTTCCTAGAGTGATTGTATAACTATCTTCCTTTAACATTACAGTAATACATTTCTTTTATTTATGAGATCTATGTTTAACATAAGCAATTTATTTATTATTATTTTATTTTTAGACAACTCATAAGTAGAAAATGAAATGAAGAAAAATGTCAATAACTAAAAGTAAAACTATTTTAGCTTGCAGGTCACAACTGTACATAACTTGTCCAATGATATAATGATCAAGGTATAATTGGAATTGAGTCAAAAGAAGAAGCTTTCTGCTCCTTCTTGAACTCCTATAATCCATATGTTGTGCCATACTAATGCAGATTTTAATGATAAGGAATACTGATTGTGATGTATATGGGAATAGACTCTACTAACTTCATAAATTCTATAAAACTAAAGCTACTCTAAAATTTAAAAAATATGAATAAAGAAAAAATTGAGTTATGAGATAATCCAGAAATGTTTCTGTCTTAAGTTGAAGGAGCCAAGAGGCAGAAATGAGAAAAACCTTTGAAACAAATTTAGCTATATCAAATGAAACCCCAAAGCTAATATGGATGGTAAGAAATGAACATAAAAATTTGGAGGTACTGCAGAGACTGGAAGGGAATTCAAAGAACAAGTGATAAGCAGTGTTGAGAACTGCCGGTGGGTGCCAAGTCTAGGTGTGAGTTTCAGAAGTGAGATATGGGAATGGGAATAGGGGAGGAAAGCTTTCCCAAGAGCCAAAAGGACAGTGTTAGATGAGTGTTTTTAGATAGTTTTGTAGTAGACTTAGTCATTTATGTTTGTTCTTTACTTTTTCCTGTTTTAAAGAGCTTACATTGTACTCACAAATGGATTGTCAATTCAACTTGTAGGAGTTGAACTTGTATGCTGAATGAAGAAACATTGGTCAAGGAAGACACTATTGTAAGGAAGCTATTTAGAGATGAGATGAAGATGACTTGATAGAGCTCCGCTGAGCATGAGCAATCAACAATGAAAAGACAAAGAAAAAACAGACACAAAAAAACATTTATAAGGCAAAGTTAGGAGACTTTGGTAACTGACTGTAAATAGATGGTTAGAAGAAAGGAAATAATACTACATGATTCTAAGGTTGAAGGATGGGACATAATGATGAGAAGAAAGATAATGTATTTATATTCAGTTATGCTTTATTTAAAGTTGAAAGGCTGCACCCATGTAGAAACTTCTCAAAGCATTTGAATATGTGGGTTGAGAAAAGTAGAAAGGATCAGGGTTGAAGATACTAATGTATAGAGAAGTAAGTATTAAAAATTAGGTGTGGATTAGATTATTAAAGTTAAATTTTATTGTGGGGAAATGAACCAGGGCAGAATTTCAAAAATCCCTCAGTGGCTTGTTATATGAAAATAAGCTAGTTAATGAGAGGGAAGAAATGGTGGTCACAGAAGTAAGAGGCTCCAAAATGTGAAATAGCATGAGTCTAAGGAAATGTCTCTACAGCAATCCTTTCTCAATTCTGGAATAAATTAGTGAACAGATTTGTAGGTGAGGTGTTTCTGTTTTTTCATGGACAATTCTTTCACTGTGCATCTTAACATAAAAGAGAGGGAGTTGCACATAACCAATGTATATATGATCATGATCATCTTCATTTAAGGGGCAAGATATTTAAGCACAAACAAGAAACACTGTTTTTTGAAATAAGATCATGCAATATAATTTGCAAACACTTGGTTAAAACCTAATTGTCCCACCAATGTTTTACTGTTTGATGTTGGTATCATAACATACCCAACATTGAACAGTAAAAAACATGTTACTTCTCTCTTATTCATAGGCAAGAAAATTTTCATGCTGTCTTCATTTACTCACACCTAAGGAGGAGTCTCAAGTTTTAGCTGGGAATGGATAGTATAGCTAATTTCTTCTATTACAGATTATGAACTCTGAAACTAAATGCTGAATTGTGAAACTAAACTTAAATGTTTATTCAGTGAAAGGTAAACGTGCCTCTGAAGTATCACTAGTTTCTGAATACTGCTAGATGGAGTACATGTTGTAAGAAAAAATCATAAGAGGTAAATGACAGACTTAGTGTTAAAAATAAAGAAGAGGTTCAGAAGGGGTATGAGAAGGCATTAAGGAAAAGCCTAGATTGGTGACTACATATTGAGGACTACAAAGAGAGCCCTAAAGAAAATTTCTGCACAAATATATAAAATGTCATATTCTGGTAGTGTTCTGAATTCCCTGAACCCTGCAGAAAGGTGACTGCATTGAGGAAATGTTGCCCCACACTGGACTTCTGGTCCCAGTGCTCCTGGCCAGATGCCACCAGTGATGCAGGTGCAGCCCAGAGTAGCACACAGAGTAAGTGGGAGCAGTGAACGCCAGTGTACCTTCTGGAAGAGGTACCCCCCAATAAAGGAGCCACCAACAGATAATATGGAAAAAGGTGAAGGAGGGAGTGGAAGCCACATTAACCTCCAGCCAGGACTGATCTGGTAATACAGCTAACAGGTGGACAAGTTACTCAGAACAAACGACTGAACAATATCAAGAGAAAAGCCTCAAAACCTCATACAGACAGAAAAACCAGCTTCAACACAACCTGCCCACAAGTGCACAACAGAATACAAGACATGGTGGATGGTGTGACCCTCTGTTAACTAGCTGGTGGAAAGGACCCACCAAAGAAAGACCCGACAATAATCAAAACCAAAATACAAATATAGAGTCAAATTAAATGACAGCATAAGATCAGTGAGCTCAAGGGATCAAGAGACTGCACTATTGAATCTCACAGGACTTCTTCCACAGAAGTTCACACCATAAACTTAGGTAGTCAGAGCAGATCAATTTAAGAAGCAGAGACTAATAAGAAGAGTTGCACAAACAATGGGAAGACAAAGAAAGAATCACTAAATGAAAGGAAAGGAGGAAGCCTCAGAAAAAATGCTAAATGAAATTGAGGCAACTCAACTATATTGTGTTCAAAGCAATGATTATCAGGAAGCTCAATGAGCTCCCAGAAAATTACCAAAAACTACAGGGAAACTACAATGAACTCACTGCAAACTATATCAACATGAAAAAGGAAATAGAAACTCTCAACAGGGGCAAGAGGAAATGAAGAATACAATTTCTGAACTTAAGAACACAGTAGAAGGAATCAAAAGCAGGCTAGATGAAGCAGAGGGCACAGTGAGTGAGCTGGAGGACAAAGTAGAAAAAAACACCCAGAAAGAGTAAGAAAAGAAAAAGAGATTCAGAAAGAAAGAAGAAGTGGTAAGGGAAATGTAGGACAACATGAAACGGAATAATATCTGTATAATAAAGATACCAGAAGGAGAAGAAGAGATAACTTGTTTGAAAAGTAATGATGGAAAATTCCCTAATTTGATGAAAGAAGTCACACAAATCCAGGAAATACAGAGAGTGCCAATAAAGAGGCTCACTTCAAGACACATCATAATTAAAATGGCAAAATTCCAAGACAAAGAGATAATCTTAAAGGCAGCAAGGGAGAAAAAGGAAGAAACATACAAGGGAATACTGATAAGACTAGCAGCTGACTTCTCAATGGAGACACTCCGAGCCAGAAGGGAACAGCAAGACATATTTCCAGTGTCTGGGAACCTTGCAACTGGACTGCAACCAAGATACTCTCTCCAGCAAGGATCTCATTTAAAATAAGAGGCCAAATAAGGAGCTTCCTGGACAAAGAAGGCTAAAAGAATATACCTCCAACAAACCAGCATTGCAAGAGATGCTAAAGGGTCTGCTTTAAGAACAGGAAGAAAACCAGTGAGAGAGGAACACAGGTACAAAAAATGGCAATGAATAATTACCTATCAATACTAACTTTAAACATAAATAGATTATTCACTCCAATCAAAAAACATAAAATAGCTGAATGGATAAGAAAGCATGTCCTACATGTATGCTGCCTACAAGAGACCCACCTCAGAACACAAGAGCTACACAGACTGAAAGTGAAGGGCTGGAAAAAATATGTCAATCAAATGGAAATGAAAAAAAAGCCAGGGTAGAGATACTCAATTAAGACACAAGACTTCAAAAAAAGAGCCATAAAAAGAGATCCAGAAGGTCACTTCATAATACTCAAGGGAAGAATCTGTCAAGAAGACATAAACATTGAAAATATATATGCACTCAACACAGGAATACCCAAATCCAAAAAGAGAATTTTGGAGGACTTCAAGAAAGATATTGACAGCAACACAATTATAGCAGAGGATTTTAACACCTCACTGTCAAAAATGGACAGATCTTCCAAACAAAAGATCAACAAAGATATTGTGGAATTGAACAATGCTCTAGATCAAATGGACTTAAATACACACACACACACACACACACACACACACACACACACATAGCCTTTCATCCTAAAGAAGCAAAATATTCTTTTCAAATGCACATGAAACATTTTCAGAGATAGACCACATGATAGGACACAAAACAAAGCTCAACAAATTCAAGAAAACTGAAATCATATCAAGTATTTTGTCTGATCACAAGGGACTGAAACTAGAAACCAACCTCAAGGAAAAAAATGCAAAACACTCAAACTCATGGTGATTGAATAGCATGCTATTACACAATGAATGGGTCAAGAATGAGATCAAGGAAGAAATGAAAAAGTTTCTGGAAACAAATGAAAATGAACTCACAACAACCCAAAACTTATGGGACACAGAGAAGGTAGTCCTGAGAGGGAAGTGTATGTTGATACAGGCCTACCTAAAAAAGATAGAAACATTTCAAATAAACAACCTAACCCTACACCTATAAGAACTCAAGGAACAACAACAAAGACAGCCCAGAGCAAGTAGAAGGAAGGAAATAACCAGACCAGAGCAGAATTAAATGACAGAGAGACTAAAAACACAATTCTAATGATCAATGAATCCAGGAGCTGGTCCTTTGAAAAGATAAACAAAATTGACAAGCCTTTAAGCAGGCTAATCAATAAAAAAAGAGAAAGGACCCAAATAAACACAATCAGAAGTGAAAGAAGAGAGATTATAACTAATACCACAGAAATACAAAAGATTGTAAGAAATTACTATGAAGAACTGTATGCCAAGAAATTTGAAAACCTAGGTGAAATGGACAAATTTCTAGAAAAATATAATCTTCCAAAACTCAATGAAGAAGAAGCAGAAAGCTGGAACAGACCAATAACAGCAGACGAAATTGAAGCAGTAATCAAAAAACTCCAGACACTCAAAAGCCCTGGACCAAATATTTTCACAGGAGAATTTTACAAAGCATTTAAAGAAGAGCTAAACCCTCTCCATCACATATTATTCCAAAAGTCCAAGAAGATGGAACACTCCCAAACTCTTTTTTGAAGCCAGCATCATCCTAATGCCCAAAATAGATAAAGATATAACAAAGTTAAAAAAAAAAAAACAAAACTTTAAGCCAATATCACTGAAGAAAATACACACAAAAATCTTTAACAAATACTGGCAAATGGCATCCAGCAATACATTAAAACGATCATACACCATGATCAAGTGGGATTCATCCCAGGGATGCAAGGATGGTACAATATTCACAAATCAATAAACCTAACACATCACATAAACAAAATGAGAGACAAAAATCACATGATCATAGCAATAGATGTAGAAAAATCACTTGATAAGGTACAGCACTCACTTATAATAAAAACACTTAGCAAAATGGGAATAGAGGGAGCATCCCTCAACATAATAAGGCCATATATGAGAGGCCTACAGCTAACATCATACTCAATGGGCAAAAATACAGAGCTTTCCCACTAAGATCAGGTACAAGAGAAGGATGCCTGCTTTCACCACTGCTATTCAACATAGTATTGGTAGTCCTAGCCACAGCAATCAGACAAGAAAAAGAAATAAAAGACATCTAAATTGAAAAGGAGTAATCAAAATTGCCATTGTTTTCAAATCACATGATAATGTACATAGAAAGCCATAGAGACTCCATGTGAGACCTACTTGACCTAATAAGTGAATTTGGCAAAACAGCAGGATAACAATGTCAATATTCAGAAACCAAAGGCATTTTTGTACACCAACAATGAAATATCAGAAACAGAAATCAGGAGAAAAGTCCCATTTGATATAGCAAAGAAAAACAAAGTACCTAGGAATAATCCTTACCAAGGAGGTAAAAGACCTGTACTCAGTAAACTACACAACACTGAAGAAAGAAATTGAGGAATGCACAAACAAATGGAAGCACCATCAAAATGTCCATACTACTGAAAGCAACTTATAGATTCAATGCAATCCCTATTAAAGTACCAATGACATATTTCACAGATATAGAACAAACATTTCAGAAATTTATGTGGAACCACAAAAAACCCTGAATAGCTGCAGCAATTTTGAGAAAGAAGGGCACAGTAGGAGGGATCACAATACCTGATATCAAACTGTATGACAAGGACCCTGTAATCAAAACAGTCTGGTCGTTGCATAAGAACAGGCACATAAACCAATGGAACAGAAGAGACAGCCCAGAAATAACCTGAAGTCTCTATGGACAATTAATATTAGACAAAGGGGAAAGAAGCATAAAATGGAGTACAAACAGCCTCTTCAATAAATGGTTGTGGGAGATTTGGACAGCTACATTTGAAAAAATCAAACTTGATCACTGACTTAAACCATACACAAAAATAAATTCAAGGTGGATAAAAGACTTAAATATAAGTCGTGACACCATAAAAGTTCTAGAGGAAAACATTGGCAGGAAAATCATAGACATTCCACTCAGCAACATCTTTACTGATATAAAGCAAGAGTCATAAAGGAAAGAATAAACAAATGGGAACCTCATCAAATTAAAAATTTTCTTCATGGCTAAAGAAAACAGCAGTAAAATGAAAAGAGAACGAACTATATGGGAAAACATATTTGCTATTGATACCTTGGACAAGGGTTTGATCTCCAAAATATATAAAGAACTCACATAACTCCACTGTAAGAAGACAAGCAACCCAATTAAAAATGGGCAAAAAACTCGAACATACACTTCTCCAAGGAGAACATACACAGGGCCCAGAGACACGTGAAAAGATGTTCAGCTTCACTAGCCATCAGAGAGATGCAAATTGAAACCACAATAAGACAAAACTTCACACCAGTCTAATGGCCATCACAAACAAACCAACAAACAACCAATGTTGGAGAGGTTGTAGAGAAATTAGAACCCTAGTGCACTGTTGGTGGGAATGCAGACTGGTACAGTCACTGTGGAAAACAGTATGGAATTTCCTCAGAAAACTAAAAAATGGAATGCCTTTTGACCGAGCAATTCCAGTGCTGGGATTATATACTAAGAGCCCTGAAACACCAAACCAAAATAACCTATGCACCCCGATGTTCATAGCAGCACAATTTATAATAGCCAAGTGCTAGAAACAACCTAAGTGCCCATCAGTAAATGAGTGGATCAAAAAACTATGGTACATTTACACAATGGAATATTATGCAGCAGAGAGAAAGAAGGACCCCCTACCCTTTGAGACAGCATGGATGGAACTGGAAAGCATTATGCTGAGTGAAATAAGCCAGGAGGTAAGGGACAAATACCGTATGATCTCACCTTTAACTGGAACATAATCAACAAAACAAACAAGCAAGCAAAATATAACCAGAGACTTTGAAATTTAGAACAATCTGACAATAACCAGGAAGAAGTGTGAGGGGATACTGGGGGGAAGGGTTTTCAGGAACTACTACAAAGGCCACATGGACAAAACCAAGGGGGAGGTTGGAAGCAAGGGTGTGAGGTGGGTTTGGCTGGGGTGGGGTAGGGTGGAGTGCTTGGAGAGTAAATGCAAACAACTGTAATTGAACAACAATAAAATAATTTAAAAATAAAGAATTTAATATTCTTCTTTTTTTGAAGATTAGGTGGTAAGTGCCAAACAAAAATATTTGAAGTCCCTCTTTTAATTAATTCTATATCATTCCACAGTCCAATAAAAAGAACACATATATAACACTTGCTTTGTTTTCCCCTTTATTAAGTATTAAGAAAGTTTTGGAATCAAGGAGACCATGTCCAATGAAAAGAAAACACCTGTTCTTGTAACTTTATGCCACTTAATCAGGCAGTTGGTTATATGAAAAGTTAAAATTCAGAAAGTAATCTATTTCTGGATAAATAAGAAAGCAAAATTATATTTTTCTGTGTCTTGTCTTTTCATCTCAACTTCTATCATAAGGCATTTCCAATAATTTTGATTCACATATACCAAATCTACTAAGTTTTACTAAGTTACCAATACAGATTTTAGGAACATTTGTAAAATTACTTGCATTAAGTTAATTTTGGGGCTCATATATATTTGAATATAGTAACATTAATCCAAATCCATGATATTTTACTCTGAATTTTTCCCTTACAAGATTCACTCCCTTTCATAGACACCACCCTGTCTCTCATAGAAAAGAGGTCTTTTTTTTCTTATGCTCCCACTTAACAGCAGTCATTAATTTGCTGATACCCCTGTCTATCAGACCCACATCAACTTGATTAGGGCTGTTATCCTAATCAAAAGACTGATAATTAAGACTATCCATCTGTAGAGTCTAAGTGCTGAGATGAGTTGAAGATCCTAATTAAGATTATTTAGGTGTTACTTAAATGCCATCATTTGATTCAGCTAATCATACCAGCAGGTACATTAGATTTGCATTAATGTTCTGCTGAAGCCAGAAGCTATTTAGGCAGGTCAAAAATGTAGATTGCAGACACTACTTCAAATATCTTTATTTGAAAGTGATATTGAAACAATACATTAAGATAAGCAAGATGTTAGAAAAGGTAGGCTATTTCACTGTTTCTTAATTTACCTTATGATAATAAGTGGAGCATTTAATATAAACAGTCTATTTATTGAATTTACTGTGCATCTTTCATCATACTGTTCCCTCCCTCAGATATATGCAGACACACATCAACAGTGATACATTTTTACCAGCATTCCTCATTTGTCACCTATTCTTACTGTAATAGGGCAAATGTGCCTACAAACTAAGTTTCCTAAATATAAATCCTTAAGAACAGTAAAGGATTTTCATTTCAATAAATGCCTGATGATACATTGAGAATAAATAAAAGAATACTTATTCTGTTTATAAGAATTACATTAATATCCAACTTTCTGTAATAGAAATAATAAAATACTACAAAAGTATAATTTATTAATATCTTGTTTTCTATATTTTATCATTGATTTATAGAAAATACAAAACATATTATTCCTTTTAAAAATTAGTAGTCATTATGGAATAAAGTGTATTCATAATATTTATGCTAAGTCTTTCAAGTTACTTTTTTTCTAAATTTTGATGACAATGTTATTATTTGTAAAGAATATGGAATTACACTTATTCAAAAATAATTCCTATAAAATATGTGGCTGATATTTTGTGTTCTTTCATTCTGGTGAGAAGGGTTTTACGTAAATATGTAACTTCTGAAGTTGTTTATTTAAGATATATATGATGCCTGAGATAAGACCAGTTAAAAAGAGATATAAGGCATGGGAAATGAAGTAAAGCTGATAAAGCACCTTCTCCATGAACTAGATCTTTAACAGAGTTAGTCACATACATTATGGCTATTATAACTTTTTTGGGGGGTATAGTTGTGCTTAAATATTTTAAATATCTGTATTATGTGTGTATCTAATCGATTTTCAGTTCCTTTAGTGTATAGATATTTTAATGTTCTTTTTTCCTAATTAATATGGGACTTTAAGGAAATCAGTGATGTCTATAAATCATTATTCATTCTTTATGATTTAAATAATGTACTGGTATTTGAGATACAACATACTTTATCATTCATTTTCGTCATATGTATGTGATGTTCAAAAACATTGGTTTATATTTTAAATCATAATTTAAAAATACACCTGATCTCAAACATCCCAACTCTAAAACTGTGAAAAATAAGCTTATAAGCCATTCAGTTTGTAGTACTTTGTTATAGCATCCTAAGCAACTTAAGACATCACTCCTGTGCTTAGAACCCTAAGTCAAGATGTTATCATTGCCCTCTTTTCTGTATGTTCCTTCCCACCCCCACCCTCTTGAACCCTAAGATCACTCTTTACTGCAAGCACCTATGGCTCTTTTCCTTGGGAATTATTCTGGTGTGTGATTAATCATGGATTATGAGAGAGCAGCCTGAAAGTACAGAAGTATCAATACCCTTAGTAGCACCCCTCAACCAATAACAGAAGGAAATGGTGGATAAATATTCCAGTATTCTGAGCCCTCAGAAGAGACCAGTCTGATAAATGTGATAATGCCACCGCCCAAAACTTCCAACAGAATATAAGTACAGTTACGCTCAGCAGTAACCAGCTTGTGAATGATCTCTAAATTTCCTCCCTTTCCAACTTCAATATTGGTATTTCCTAGAATATCCTCCCAAATAAGAACCTCACTCTCAAATCCTTGCCTTGAGGATCTCATCTGTGTGAGAAGGGCTCTGCATCTTGCCCAGAGACAGTGTTCTACAAAATCTCTCCCACACAAACCTTTTCTCTCACTGACCTCAATTCCTATAGTTCTCTCTGGTACATTCCATTCCCTTCACTTTCCTCCTACTCACCAGGCATTTTCCCACCTTGAAGCTTTGGCACTTGCTGCCCTTTCCGCAGTAATGCTTCTTTCTCACTTTCTGTTTTCTTAGTGAGTCCTCCTTGTCTCCACACCTGCCTCTCTCTAAGTCACAAACACTTATTGTCTTCATAACCTATTATATTGCCCTTCATCATCCTTAAAACCACTTGACATGATCTATATTTTATTTATTTACCTTAAATATTTCTTCCCACTGGACATAAATCTCAAAACAGAAAGAGCACAGTAGGTTCTGCACACTACTGGATCCTCAGGGACAGGAATAATGACTATAATAAACATAGTTATTACTCAAATAATTTTAATGAATAGATTGTTATTCAACTAGTTTTTATGAACAGATTGCTATCATTTATTTGGTGTTTATTTGGGCAAACTATTAAAAATTTTTAACTGATAAAATTTTAAACTATTAAATCTTACTAAGAAATTTTTCTTATTTAATAAATGAAGATTAAAAATTCCAAGTATGTGTTAGGTGCCCAGTGGAGATTATTCATTTTTTTAGTTAATATTTTTATGTTATTTTTATACAGTTAAATATTTGCAAAGATGTCGTGGTAACTGCAAAAGTAGTAGGGATGCTTGCACTATTAGAAATTTAAGTTCCATTGGTGACATTGTGATAAAATACCACTTTGATTTGAATAGTGGAGTGTTCAATACTAAAAATGGTCAGAGTGACAGTATGTAGATAGGAAGAATTAATTCAGAATGAAACTTTTGAAAATTTAACTTGAGTTGTTGCATGTCTTAGGAAGAGTCAGATGTTTTAGAAGATTAGAAGAATTTAACAGAAGAGAGATTGGAAAGAATAAACTTTCCTAATTTTTTTGTCTTATTTGTTTTGTTTTGTAATGTAGAACAAAGAAGTGAAATAGCAAGGAAGTAAATGAAATATCTTGAAATGAAATGATGACAGTGAAGGTCAGTTGTAAAGTGACATGTGAAGGAACATTTCAGAGAAAGAGTGACAAGGTCATAGCCCCACAGACAGTGCAATTCCTCAAGGCATTGACTAGGTTAATTGAGAAGGGATAGTTCTTTACAATGGGTACAATATAGTAATCATGTAAAAAGGAACCGAGATGAGACTTATCTACTGAAGTTATTTCATATTTTGTTTTCTAGAACTATTAAATGTCAAAGTAATGTGAACTCTGGACTTAAGTAATAGTAGTGGAAATACTTTGTGAGATAAATTTATGATTATAATTGTGAGATTGATATGAGAGATGTGTGGTTGGATATATCCTTGTTTATAGTTGCCCAGAAACTTTGGAAAAATAGTTTTTACTATAATAGGTGAGTGAATCCACACACACATAGATGCACAAACACACATATACACATTGAATTAAACAATTGGATGAGATTAATGAACTGAACACAGCTTCTAGATCCACAAACAAAATGTCAGTATTATGCCAAGATTCCCTCCTCGGACATACCCATGAATATGGATTTGTTGGCAGCAACTTAAAGGAACAGAATGTGGTTTAGCCATTTCTATTTTACTTTTTGATAGTGGCAGCAGATTCAGACAATGTGAGGATCAGTAGGTGCGCTGTTTTCCCTTCAGTCTAGTTTGGAGATGAATACCAAAAACATTTCTGTAAGTTATGCTGCAACCTATTTCTATATTCCTCCTAATGATTCTGTGAGCTTTCTAATATCCCTTAATAAATCCCCTCTTTTTAAACAAGCTTCCATGGATTGTTTTTCCTTCAGTAGGGGACCAAGAATGAAACAAAAATTAATCTTCTCTACGGTGGTGAAAAATCAAAAATTTTTGAATGAGACCCTACAGGATTTTGAATCAAAAGAAGGCATTCAAGAATAATTTCACAGTAAAAAAATTGACAATTGACAGGTATTTGCGAAAAACATAGGGAGGTATGACAGGCAACCAAATGAAGTTAACTTTGATGCTGATTCTTTAGGAATGTTATAAACTAGGTGTGTTATTGTGTCCCCTAAAATTTGTATGTTAAGCCCTAACTCCCAATATCTCAGCATGTGACTATATTTGAAAATAGGATCTTTCAAGAGGTAATTAAGTTTAAATGATGTAATGAGGGTGCCCTTTAATCCAATATGACTAGCGTCCTTATTAAAATGAATTAGGACACAGATGTGCAGATGAAGATCATGTGAAGACACAGAGAAGAGAAGACAAATGTCTACAAGTCAAAGAAAGGGGCCTCAAAGGAAACAACTCTGTACACACTTGAATCACAAACTTCTAGCCTCCAGAAGGGTGAGAAAATAAATTTCTGATGTTTAAGCCCTCCCCCACATTCTGTGTCAATTTGGTACAACAGCCCTAGCAAACTAATACAAGGAAGAAAGAATGTTTTTAGGTGTCCAAGTGAGCACCCAGGTTATGGGGAACAGAAATAGAAAATTATTATGGAACTGTAATTATTAGTTAAAAGTCAGTGATGATAAAGACAGAAGCCAAATTTTACCTGATCAAGGAGACTCACTTTTTAAAGAAATGAAGCCTTTCAGCCCAAAGTGAGATCATAATGCAAAATACTAAGGGAAAACTGTTAAACACCAAATCTAAGAGCTTTAGGTACAGGTATTCAGTATCTGGTCTATAGAATTACAAATCAAGATCTTGTAACATATTACTTTTACAGTTTTATCAGCCCCTTTGTTCAAGAAGAACAAGACAAATACTCTCAAAATTGCATTTTGTTGAATTATTATCTAAAATATATAAGAAAAAATAAGTAAAAAAGAAATATCTCAGAAAGCATGTGACCTTTATTTTTAGGGACACAGTTCAAAACATAGATTTTTAAGTAGTTCTAAGGGTCAGGATGTATGCTGTTTATATGGTTGGAATATGTTGATAGTCTTCAACTATATGAAACTAGTGTCAGATTAATTCTAAAGTAATATACTTTAATTAAGTATAAAATAGATAGGGACATAAAGAATTATGAAAGCTGAAGTTATTAGATTGATATGAATTAATTTGTAAAATTAAATAATGACTGGAAGTATGTGTGTATTTTTTACATAGACTCAACACTAATCCAAATCCATTTATTTATATGTAGCAATATAAAATTTTGATTAAAATTATTATTCTCACATTTGCAAAGGTGTTTTAGGTGATTCGGGTTATTTCTTAGTATAGGAATAGTTATTTAAAAAGTACATTTTAAAATTTGTTCTTATTTTCTAAAATATACAAGCCAATGTTTCTTGCACTTGACCTTAGAAGTTCATATTTCTGGGATATTTCTCTTTACTTTGTCAAAGTGTTTACCTTCCTAATTACCTCCTATTACATTAGTTAAATTCTCTCATGCTGGCCTAGAGAGTTCTTCTAGTCCACTGGTATTTGAACATGGAATTTAAATATTTTCAAGAGTACTTGCCTTGTCTTTACTCATCAGTTAACAAAGTCAAACATCATTTAGTCTCAAACTTCAACCAGCATGGATGGAATGACAGTGAATCTTTCCTTTTGTGTTTATATGTTCTCTAGACAACATCCACTTTCCATGCCAGGGTCAGTGATTATTCATTCATTCACCATCCATTGAACATCTATATGACAGGAACAAAATTTGGTCTGTGAATTTAAATAGTTTTACCCTAAAGAGCAGAGACAAATGTGAGCAAATAATTACAAGGTGACTCGACATGTTCTGGTGTGCACTACATATAATGAGCACACAGAGGATGAAGAATCCAGTTCCAACTGGAAGAATGGGGGATGTCATATTAGAAACAGTCACTGGCTCTTATAGAAAGAATTAAGGTGCTGAGTTTTACTCTTTGTTTAATGAGTTGAGATATAATTGCATATAATTAACTGTACATGTTTAAAATGTACAACCTAGTATATACATATGTATGTATGCATATGTGTTTATATGCATCAATTCATGAACCCCACCATAATTAAGATAATGTGTGTATGTATTACTCTAAAAGATTCCTCATGTCTTTTGGTAATTTTCCACACCACCATCTTTTAGTATCCTCTCTCCTCCATCATTTAATATTTTTATAACTAAGTCTTTTACCACAGTTGTTAATTCATTCACCTGATAATGAAGATTTCAGTTGTTTTTAGTTTTGCCTGTCTAAAATAAAATTACTATGAAAATTTTATATGTAGGAAGTATAAGTCTTTATAAGAACATATACAAGGCATGTCCAAAAGGTATTCATCCATGTAATATGAAAAAGAAACATTTATTGCAGAAGAAACAAGACACTAGAAACACTTACATAGGACAATGATGCCTCAGTCCCCTTCAAAATTGGCACCTTAGCACCTCACACAGTTCTCCCAATCATCATTAGCTGCCCCATTGCATTTCCTGAATCTCATCAACTGTCTGAAATCTCTTTCCTTTCAAAGTTGATTTTAGTTTTGGGAAAGGACACAAGTCGCAGGGTGCCAAATCTGGGATGTAGGGGCCTGAGTTACCTGGGTGATTTGATGTTTCACCAAAATAAATACTCCACATGAGATGTGATGCACAAGTGGATGCCTTGTCATGATGAAGCTGCTGTTCACCAGTTTTCCATAGCTGCATCATTCTGAGTTATCCAAATAGTTTCCACAGAGGAAGGTTCAGGCTTAACTCAAAATTTGATGCACATTTTTTGTTCTACTCATTTGGTCATTTTGAATGTATGTATACATGCGCACACAATGGTGTCTGCTGAACTCACTGACTAGTAGGGTGAAGTTGTCATTGTTTATTCATGCCCATTTCAGTACACTCTCCTTAGCTGCTAGGATACATTGATGTTGTGCAAACTATTCTCATTATATTAACAACTCCTGGACTTTTTCTGGACGGATCTCATATACATCTGAGGGGAGACCAACATATGGAATTTTTTAAATAAAAAAATGTGGATTTATTCTTACATGTTTAAACTTCAGTCACCTTCAAAGTACTATTTGATGCCATACACCTATCAACATGTTTTTTCCACTGCTGAAAACAGTTTTTGAACTTGTCAGTTTTGATAGTTTTTAGCACCTCTGCCATTTTTGTTTCACCTATCCCACATCAGCAAAACATTTCCCTTTGAAGAGGTTTTTTGTTTTTTTTTTCATATGGGGAAACAAAAAAATATTGCTGAGGGTAAGATTAGGTGAATAAGGAGGGTGATACACAGAGACCATACCATTTTTGACTCAAAACTGCTTAACATTCAGTGCAGTGTTGGCAGGTGTATTAATAAATTACCAATATGTAATGGGGAAACACACTGAGTCTTCAAAACAATTTCATTGAAGCTGAACACAAACTTTCACAACAATGCCAGCTGGTACACTGATGCAGATGGGTTTCTAAAACACTCAGCTAGTGGGAGAGACCTGTACTGCAATGGGCCCACCCTCCAAGATATATATCACATATATAAAAATATATATATAACACACATATAAATATATATATATATACATATATATATATATATATATATATATATATAGAGAGAGAGAGAGAGAGAGAGAGAGTGTTCATTTTTCTTGGATAAATTCAGGGATAAAATGACCAAATCATAAGATAGTTTAAACTGTCCAGAAACTGTAACCTGTATATCAAAGTGTTTGTGTGACTTTTTATTTCCATTACCAGTTTATAAGAGTTCCAGTTTCTTCATATCTCTGCCAACATTCCATATGGTCTATAAACAAATAGTTTCTAAAAGATGTGTAGAGTTTCATATCAGGTAGCATGATTGCTCCAACTTTGTTCTTTCTCAAGATTGCTGTGGCTATTCAGGTTTTTTTTGATTCCTTATAAATTTTTGAAATATTTGCTGTAGTTCTGTGAACTATGCTATCAGTATCTTGATAGGAATTGCATTGAATCTATAGATTGCATTGGGTAGTCTGGACATTTTAGTGATGTTAATTCATCCTATCCATGAACATGGAATATTCTTCCACTTATTTGTATCTTCTTCAATTTCTCTCTTCAGCGTCTTATAATTTTCCAAGACAGGTCTTTTACATCTTCAGTTAGGTTTATTCCTAGGTATTTTATTATTTTTGAAGCCATTGTGAATGTAATTGTTTTCTTAATTTTCCTTTCTGATAATTCACTATTAGTGTATATACATGCAACTGATTACTGGATATTTAGTTTGTATCCTGCTACTTTACTGAATATACTTGCAACAACATGAATGGGCCTGGAAAGTATTATTAAGTGAAATAAGCCAGCCAGAGAAAGACAAGTACCATATGATTTCACCTATATGTGGAATCTAATGAAATAAACTAACAAAATAGAAACAGACTCATAGATACAGAGAAAAAAGACAGCTCTCAGAGAGAAGGGATGTTAGGATTCTGGGTAAAAAAATGACAAGATTAAGCAAAAATAAAATCATAGATACAAATAACTTTATGGTGATTACCCGATGGAAAGGGGATTGAAGGGATGTGGAAGAGTGTAAAGGTAGAATAAATGGTGATGAAAGGAGACTTGATATGGGGTGTTAAACTACAATAGAATATACAGATGATGTATTATAGAACTGTATACCTGACACCTATATAATTTTATTAACCATTTTCACCACAATACATTCAATTGAAAATAAAGAAGTGTAGTGTTATCACATTGTTATGTTAATTTGCATTTGTAGTGACTAATGATAGTTGACATTTTTGTTCTGTTGTCTGCCATGAATCTTCTTTGATGATGAATCTCTACGAATCTTGTCTACCTTTTTAATAGAGTGATTTGTTTTCTTAAAATTGAGTGTTGTAGTTCTTTATATATTATAACTCTAATCCATTTATAATTTACATGATTTAAGAAATATATTTTAGTCTGCAGCTTTCCTTTACATCTGTTTTATTGTCATTGTAAGTAAGAGCTTGTTAATTTTGATAAAGTTCAATTTATCACTTTGTTCTATTTCACTTTATACCTGGTTGTGGTATCAAAGCAATTGTTGCCTAACTCAAAGTCACAAGGTTTGTTCTCATAAGTTATCTTCTAAAATATATATTTTTACCTTTTGTATTTATAGTAATAATTCATTTTCAGTTAACTTGTTTCTAAAGTGTGAGGTATGTACAAAGGTTGTTTTTGTTTGTTTGTTTGTTTTGCTTAGGGATACCCAATTATTCAAGCACAATTTATTTAAAAGACTATCTTTCCTTCACTCAGTTGCTTTTGTTGAAAATTTGTAGTCTATAAATGTGTAAGTATAGATCTGAATAGTCTATTTTGTTCTAGTGAATTGTTTGTATCATGACAGTTAGGAACCCCAGCAAAAGGGTTAAACTAACCCTTAGACACGCCTTAGAAAAAATCTTGCTGCTCTCACAGGTCAACATAGCTTCACCATCCTCCAGGTTTTTGTGTATTTTCCTCTCCATGCTTAGTTCCTATCTATATTTTTTCACATATTTCCAAAGAAGTCCAAAATCTTAATTTGGAAATCTGTTAAAAATATGGTTTATAATTTGTTGTACTGGAGTAGGAATCACAAATAGTATTTCTGATTTTTTTCTCCACCAACCAGACATTGAATAACATAATGCTAGAACATAACAATTTCTCCTCATAGAGGCAGTTACTTATGAAATAATAAAAATGTGCTATTCACTCATGTTTTATTCTAATATAATTAGATGGCTATTCCATTAAGCTAGTGGGCTGAAAAAAAACAGGGAACATATGCCTATATCTCTTGATAGTGTTCAATTAGCCAAATATGCACTTAAGAACAAAGTTCTTATTTCAGTGTATTTGTTTAGTCAGTCAATGGAATACTGTAAAATATGAGAAAACCATTCTTAACATTTTAGGATGATTGAGATACTTTCTACCAATTTTTTCTTTTCTCATGGCAATGATTCCATCTTATGAAATCATTTATCTGTTTTGTAGTATGCTTTTTGTATACTAGAATTTTTTAATATTTATCACATAAAATTTCAGATTACATTAAATGGAAAAACTATTTTAAATTGAATAAGAATATTCATATCCAATAAAGGGTTAATGTCTAAAATATACAAGGAAGTCACACAACTCAATAGCAAAAACACCACAATAACTCAATTAAAACATGGGCAGTCATGGCCAGTATGGCTCAGTGGATTCAGTACCAGCCTGGGAACCGAAGAGTGGCCAGTTCAATTCCCAGTTTAGGTTGCATGTTTGGGTTGTGGGCCAGGTCCCCGGAAGGGGACACATGAGAGGCAACCATGCATTGATTTCCTGTCCTTTTCTTTCTCCCTCCCTTCACCTCCCTAAAAATAAATAATAAAATCTTAAAAAAAACCATAATGAAACAAAACATGGGCAAAGATTCTGAATAGACATTTTACAAAGAAGACATAGAAATGGACAACAAGTACATGCAAAGTTGCTCAACCTGACTAATCCTCATGGAGATGCACATCAAAATCACAATGAAATACCACTTAACACTAGTAAAGATGACTGCTCAAAAAGACAAGACATAGCAAATGCTGGTTAGGATATGGGAAAAAAAGGATCCTTTGTGCCCTGTTAGTAGGAATGTAAGCTGCTACATTCCACTTACTGTGGAAAACCTAAGTGCCCATCAGTAAATGAATGGATCAAAAAACTATGGTATATATACATGATAGAATAGTATGCAGCAGAAAGAAAGAAGGAGCCCATACCCTTTGAGACAGCATGGATGGATCTGGAGAGCATTATGCTAAGTGAAATAAACTAGGCAGTAAAAGACAAATACCATATGATCTCACCTTTAAGAGGAACCTAATCAACAAAACAAACAAGCAAGCAAAATATGACCATAGACCTTGAAATAAAGAACAAACTGGCAGTAACCAGAGGGAGATGGGAAGAGATAATGAGGGGGGAAAGGGAAGGGTTTTCAGGAACATGTATGGGGGACACATGGACAAAACCAAAGGGGGATAGGACCAAGGGGGGGTGAGTGGGGATGTCTGGGGTGGGGGGAGTGGTGGGGGGAAAATGGAGACAAGTATACTTGAACAACAATAAAAAATGTGGAAAAAAGACAATATTTTAAAAATGTCAATTAAAAAAAGATTTTTAAGATATTAAAGTTAGAACTAATATATACTCCAGCAATTCCACTCTTGGGTATATAAACAAAGAAAATTAATATCTGGAACAGATATTATTAATACACTCCTATGAGCACACATACACACAAACACACAACAATAGAATATTATGGAGCCTTTAAAAAGAAGAAAATCCTGTTATTTATTTAACATGGATGAACTTGGAGGGCATTATGCTAAATAAAATAAGACAGAGAAAGACAAATACTGTATGGTGTCACTTATATGCTGAATCTAAACATAAAAAAAATAGAAAAGTAGACAAGTTGTTGCCAGGAGCTGGGGGTGGGAGTGGAAATAGGGAGAGGTTGGTAAATGGGTCTAAACTTTCATTTATAAGATGAATAAGTTCTGAGGATCTAATATATAACATAGTGACTATAGTTGATAACAGTGTATTGTATAACTGAAACTTTCTAAGAGGGTAGGACTTACGTGTTCTCACTAAAATAAAAGAAAAGCAAATATATGAGGTGATAAATGTGTTAATTAAGTCAATGGGGAGTGACCTTTCACAATGTATACAAATATCAAAATCATCACATCCCACACTTTAAATATCTTACAACTTTATTTGTCGATTATAATTCAATAAAACTTAAAAAAGATAAAAGCCAAAGTATCCTTTCATTATAAAAATAAATATTTTAAAGAAACATTTAATTCTATTTCAATTATTAAAACAAAATATGAATTTATGATTAAATTAAAACAATGAAATTCATTCTAAATGATTCTGAAAGCATGTGGCTAACAGCATTAAGATAGCAATGAGCCTGTAAACCCTTGGAGAGGAAGGTAATTTACTCCAGGGCAATGAGCTCATCCTCAGGCTATGCTTTGCAAGATCTGAGACCATTTCTGCCTCTCTTCCTCCATAAACCTGGTGTAAGTTTTCAGGCATGCTAAAGATACCACCTGCTCCCTTTGGTCTGGCTTCTGCCCCCTTGTTTTGTAGGCAACTGAAAAGGCTTTGGCACCAAGCCAGACATTTTACATCCCATGTGAAAACCACACATTAAAAAATACCCTCTGGTTGTGAAGACGTTTTAGGAACTTGTGTGACGCTTCAACCCATATCTATGAATTCTCTACAGATTCGAATTTGCTTCTTGTTGAAAAGTGTTCATTGGCATGGCCCTTCTCATATTGAATGTGTGTATGTAATTTAACAGATGGCACAGGGACAGATTCATTTAAAAATGTATATTATTTATACTTTCTTTTTACACTAAATTTTTCTCTGTTTACATAAGCCACATTGTTCCAAGTTACCATCCCATCAAGTAACCCAGCCATGAGAATATTCTTCTCCAGTATTTGTTGAAGTAGTAAATGTCAGGAGCAGAAAAGATGTTGACATTGTAGTCACGTTATCTTCTTAGGCTCTGGGTATATATAGCACATTGCATGCTTGGGATAGGTTCTATTTAAATCCACATGAAACAATTTTTCTTGCTAAGGCAGTCATAAATGGCCCAGGTAGCATTCTTTAAGTCCATTGTGATTCAAATGAGAATATTTATTGAATAGAAATAAAGTAGTCTTTCCCTACTTCTCCAACTCTCTAACTTCCTTATATCATCAAACATTATTGACAAAACATATTAGATACAGAACTTAAAATGTATATATGTAGGTGACATCTTTATGCAAAGATACTACTGTGTTTTGAGGGGCTGTAATGGAGTATTAGGAAAGTCTTTCCCCCAGGCAACCATGATGACTAAAGAAATGACTATCTTTCCTATTTATTTCAAGTTGCTCCTGATTTTACAGAATATTTTGTTGCAAATCTGTGAGAAAGTTTTGAATGTTATCTTTCCTGCCTCTCTAGACAGCTTGGCAATATCTTAGCTTTGTCTTGCTTCAGTCACTTACCCTGAAACTCAGATGACACTGCATACTTTTCTCAATTGGGAGACTGTGGGAAGAGAGGAGCAAGCAAGAAATATAAACTTTTTTCTATTTCTTGTCATTTCTTTTCTTCCTGCCATGCCTTTCAACCTGTGTGTTTTTTTGTTTCAATTGTACTGAAGGACAGGAGAGCTTTTGGTCATCTTGAAGATTTTCACTTCTTGTCACCCTTCAGACTCTTCCCCTTAAGGTATTTTCCATCATCAATTTTCAGTCCCCCATATTCTGCCCACATCCCACTCCTAGAAAACGTACTGTGTCATATATCTTCCAACCTGTCCTGTGGGTTAAATTGTTAGACTTGTCTTTAAGATGACACAGACAGACAAATGGATGGAGAAGGAGCCCAAAAGGAGGCCAAATATATATCATGTGGGTACTTGAAGGTAGAATGATGAATGATAAAAGTTAATATATGGGGTTGGGCCAATTGCCTAACTATGTGGAAAAAGGAAAAAAATTAAACTTCTACCTGAAAACATGCACCCTTATTAAAGTCAGATGAATTAAACATTTAAATGTAAAAATGAAACTACAGAACTATTGAAATCTCAGATATCACAGATACTAAAAGTATCTCCTTATATTAACAAATACAATAAATTGGTAGAAAAATTGGGGCTAAGAAATAATGGGCAAATGAGCAATACATGCATGTTAAAGCAACAATTGAATTCTATTTTACCAGTAAATGAAAATTATTCAGTATTTATAAAGCTGGGGATAAATACACCTCCTCATACAGCTTAAAGTTGATATTGCCTCTTCCTGATGAACAACTTAGAAGAATGTTTCAATAGCTTTAAAAATATGGGTATTTACTGCCAATTTTGAATAGTAAATAATTTAGAAGCAATATATTATTCAAAATATTTAAATATTAAAACTTACATATTAAATTATAAAGATATGAGTAAATAAATTATAGTACATAAAATGGGGATGCTATAATAACATACAATGATTTTGTAGGCTATTATTTAAAACTGGTAAACAATTACTAGTTAGGTTTTATGCATGTATTAAGGCCATACATATTTAACAAACACTATATAAAGTTTGATAACATAAGATACTATGTGTATATTTAAATATCTTAACTAACATGAGGTGTATTCTTTCTTTTCTTTTTTTAATATTCATTTTTCCATCAACTAAGAATGTTTAAATCGTACATATCTATTTGCAAGTACCACACAAAGTTAAAATAGACATCTTTTAAATCCAAGAAATTAAGGTCTTGCTGTTCATTCATAAAGTTCTTTTGATTATTCCTGGCAGAAAATTTGGTGATTAGAAAAGGTTAAGCAGATACACTGGGGAAAATGTGGGAATAATATTTGCTTTTCACATTTTAATTTTTTTATATTGCATGTTTCTACCTTCTCATGTCATTCAAGCAACCACTCAGACTTGGGCAGATATTTTGCAAATGTTAGCCTCTATCCCTTCTTTTCATTCTCTCTGACTTTAATTCATGAGTGTATTTCTTATGTGACTTCTTCAATTTCTTAAAGAATAAAACAAAAATTATATCACCTAGTATTAGGATTGTTTGAAGAGCAGATATAATGGATGTGCAACCCCAGTGTCCTTTGAGGTAACCTGATCTTTGATATTCAAAACTAACTAATTCTTGAATTAATGAGGGTTTCCTCTGCTCCACCTTAGAAATCTGTGGGAATTCTGGCAAGGAATGGATGACTTGAATTTTTCCCTGTTATCTTGGCCTCCAAATCTACAGGATCTTAATGTGCTTTCCTGTTCTATATGTCATTATCCAATACATTACCACTGATTTTCCTCTAAAAGACAACTTATACCAGTCATTGGTGATGTAGCAGTTAACTTTCTCAAAGTGGCATGACTAACAACAAAGAAAGAAAACTACAGGCTAATATCACTGATGAACACAGACTCTAAAAATCTTCAACAAAATATTGGCAAACCACATCCAGCAATATACATCAAAAAGATCATACAACATGATCAAGTAAGATTCATCCCAGGGATGTAAGTATGATACAATATTCACAAGTCAATAAATGAAATACATCACATAAATAAAAGCAAAGACAAAAATCACATGATCATATCAATAGATGGGGGAAAAGTATTTGATAAGGCACAGTACCCATTTATGATAAAAACACCCAGCAAAGTGGGAGTAGAGAGAGCATTCCTCAACATGATAAAGGCCATATATGAGAAACTCACAGCCAACATCATACTCAATGGGCAAAACCTAAAAGCTTTCCCACTAAGATCAGAAACAAGACAAGGATGTGTTGGGAGCTGACCAACAGCCGATCTTTGATACAGTCAGGACTGATGAGATGCATCTGCACAGCAGAGGCGACTATGGCCGGATCTCCTGTCTATCTCTTCCTGTATGCCTGTCCCTGCTAGCAATAGGTGGTGGGATTTTTTGATACCTGTGTGTTATAACAAAAATTCTGCACAATGCCTTTGATTCTGCACGAAATGACTTGTTGACCACAGAATAGAGACCCCTAGCAACGATAATGCTACCTACTTCCCCCACCTGGGAAGTTAAGGACAAAATTAAACAATGGGCAGACCAACTGCCAGAATGTTGAAGGAAGCTGTTGCTGGGAATGTTTCTTAAGGAGTCACCACTCAAAAGTTTAAGATTTATTAGAGCCACTACCCCTCCCATACCCTGGACAGGAGTGTAAAGAAGCAAGGAGTTCCAGTTGGAAATAATAATCTCAAGCACCTAGAAATGAATACAAAACATGGCCCCCCTCCAAGATGTACAAATCAAAAAACTTAGGCAGAAAACCAGTTACCTACCAGAGACAAATCTAACCTCAATGGACAATAGCTAAATTCTGTATAATCTCTAACTCTCCCCTTGCACCCCTCTAATTTAGACCAATTCCTAGAATTTTAATAGACACCTAGTTACTAATTGGCACCTGAAAGTTTGTGCTCATATAGCTTCATTGGCTATCTGATTAATGACCCTCTTGGTCAAAACAATCTTTGTTTAACATGGTTGATCTGTGGGATCTCCTATACTTTTTGGTTATTTTTTTTGTTTAACAGGATTAATCTGTAAAACCTTCTGTAGTTTTCAAAATTATTTCTATGGTAATCATTTCTGTTTTAATAATCAGAATCACACTATATTGAATATGGTATAACCATGGTGATTGTTTCTGTTTTAATAGTCACTATGCATTGAATGTTGTATAACCTCCCCTATAAAAATAAAGATTAATTCTTCTCAGTGAGTCAGTCAGGACCAAAAAGCCTGGCTGTCCTCCGGCACCTTACTCGGTGTCTGTCTCTTCGCCTGAGCTGTGCATCCTTCAGGAACCCTGAGACCCCACCGAGGCTGGACCCTGGAAAGGATGTCCAATTTCATCACTTCTATTCAACACAATATTGGAAATCCTAGCCACAGCACTCAGAAAAGAAAGGGAAATAAAAGGCATCCAAATTGAAAAGGAGGAAATAAAACTGTCACTGTTTGTGGATGATATGATAGTATACATAGAAAACCCTATAGACTCAACCTAAAAACTACTTCACTTAATACATGAATGTGGCAAAAGAACTGGATACAAAGTCAATATTCAGAAATCAAAGTAATTTTTATACACCAACAATGAAAGATCAGAATCAGAAATCAGGAAAAAAATTCCACTTGCTATAGCAACAAGAAAAATAAAGTATCTATGAATATACCTTACCAAAGAGGTGAAAAACCTGTACTCAGTAAACTACACAACACTGAAGAAAGAAATTAAGGAAGACTCAAATAAATAAAAGCATGTACTATGTTCATGGATTGGAAGAATTAACATCATCAAAATGTCCATACTACCCAAAGCAATTTATATATTTAATGTAATCCCTATTAAAGTACCAATGACATATTTCACAGATATGGAACAAACATTTCAGAAATTTATATGGAACCATAAATGACCCCAAATAGCCACAGAAATTTTGATAAAGAAGAACAAAGTAGGAGGAACCATAATACCTGATATCAAACTATATTACAAGTCCCTGTAATCAAAACAGCCTGGTACTGGCATAAGAACAGACACATAGACCAATGGAACAGAACAGACAGCCCAGAAATAAATTCAAGTCTCTATGGACAATTAATATTTGACAAAGTGGGCAGCAGCATAAAATGGAGTAAAAATAGCCTCTTCAACAAATGGTTGTGGGAGATTTGGACAGCTACATGCAAAAAAACCCCAAAAAAACCTCAACACCAAGTTATACTATATGCAAAAATAAACTCAATATGGATAAAAGACTTAAGTATAAGGTGTGACATCATAAAAGTCCTAGAGGAGAACATTGGCAGGAAAATCTCAGATATTCCATGCAGCAATATTTTCACCTATATGTCTCCTAGAGCAAAGGACACAAAGGAAAGAATAAACAAATGGGATCTTATCAAAATAAAAAGCTTCTGCATGGCTAAAGAAAACAGCAGTAAAATGAAAAGAGAACCAACTATATGGGAAAACATATTTTCCAATGCTAGCTCGGACAAGGGTTTGATCTCCAAAATATATAAGGAATTTATATGACTCTACTCTAAGAAGACAAGCAATCCAATTAAAAAAATGGGCAAAGGACATGAACAGATACTTCTCCAAGGAGGACATACAGAGGGCCCAGAGACAGATGAGGAAAAGATGTTCAGCATCACTAGCCATCAGAGAGATGCAAATTAAAACTGCAATGCGATACCACTTCACACCAGTCAGAATGGTCATCATAAACACACCAACAAACAACTAGTGTTGGAGAGGTTGTGGAAAAGAAAGGAAACCTAGTACATTCTTGGTGGGAATGCAGACTGGTACAGTAACTGTGGAAAACAGTACGGAATTTCCTCAGAAAACTAAAAATGGAACTGCCTTTTGATTGAGCAATTCCACTGCTGGAATTATACTGTAAGGATGCTGAAACACCAGTTCTAAATAACCTATGCACCCCAATGTTCATTGCAGCACAATTTACAATAGCTAAGTGCTGGAAGCAACCTAAGTGCCCATCAGTAAATGAATGGATCAAAAAACTATGGTACATTTACACAATGGAATGCTATGCAGCAGAATGAAAGAAGGAACCCCTACCCTTCACAACAGCATGGATGGAACTGGAGAGCATTATGCTGAGTGAAATAAGCCAGACAGTGATGGACAAATACCATATGATCTCACCTTTAAGTGGAACCTAATCAACAAGAAACCAATCAGGCAAAATCCAACCATAGACCTTGAAATAAAGAACAAGCTGACAATTTCCAGAGAGAACAGGGGAGAGGGATAATAAGGGATAATAGAGAAAGGTCCATCAAGGAACATTTATAAAGGACACATGGAAAAAGTCAAAGAGGGTAATTTGGAGGGTGGGAAGTGGGGTGGTTGGGGCAGGGGTGAACGGTTGTGTGAAAATGGAGACAACTGTACTTCAACAACAATAAAAAATAAAAATAAAAAAGATTTTATTATAAAAAATATATGTAGATGTTGGTGTTACTGGAAAGTTATGTGAACTATTCTGATTCACTCTCTTTCTTCTTTATGATGATGTGTTCCTCTTTAATCTCCCTCCCCTTAGGCTCAATCCATAACAATTTCCAATGTACCTAAAGCAGCATTAATTTGCTAGCATAAATTATTATCTCTTCTGTTAGCATAGGGAAAAACTGATTAGAGACTTTGGAATGTCAGTCTATATCTTTCTTCATCCCATTGTTGTCTTCATAGAATGTCATTGAAGCACAGAATGACTTGCAAGGATTATTTTTCCACTAGGATTAATCAATTTGGTTGTCAAAATATCACTTATTTTTTCCATTTTTTGTAAGTAAAAAGCATAAAAATATATAATAATGGTTAATTATTTGCATAAGAATTTCTAGGTAATAGTTTGCCATGGTAATTGTTGCTTTAATAATTTAACTTCCTCAGCCATTATTCTAGAAGAACAAATTGCACAGCCTCTCAAGACAATTCCCTTGTAGGAGCAGTGGTCATTGTTCTAAACATATGTCTTTCTGACATGACAGGGTGTCAACCCTGATGCTTATGATTCTGTATGTTATAGAGGGTGATTGTTACCAGAACCTCTTGTCTAGTTTGAAGTAAAACTGTCTATTCAGAATTTTAAAAAATGAAAGGATGTGATTACATGTCTGTAACTAATTTGTTCTTTGTGTTAATATATTTTGAATATTGGTTGGAAGCTCTAAGATCATTAGATCTCCTCCTACAAAGCCTTTAAAAGATCCACAGGTAATCTTGACAAGGAAGAGTGTTCTCAGCATTATTCATATTGCAAAATATAAGGATATTCCACCTCTGCTTTAGTAAAGTATTTATATATTTGCTGAACTAGAAATCATGCTTAAACTTATGTAAATCTCCCTAGCTACACTTCAATAGATTGATAACTAGTTCTATTTAGTTTGTGATTTAAGTGTATTCCATTTGAATCAAGGAAGTTAAAATGCTTGTGACTGTCACATCTTAGGCACCTCCTGGTATCCTGTATTTCAAATCAGAAAACATAAATTCATGCCTCAGCTTCATGATGCATTCACTCTATAATATTGAATGTTACATATCATTTTTTTCATCTGTTCTAGTAGAACCTATTTTATGAAGTTGTGAGAAATCACAAATACAATTCATTTCATGGATTTTGTAAATTAAAAGGAGATGCCATAAATAAATGTTAGCCATTTTTAATACAGTAAACATATTCAGTTAATGTGATGTTTTGGATCATTCTTTTAAATAATTTAACAGAATATTATATAAAGTTGGTTTACCATGCTCAGTTTTTTTTGACAATACTAATTTACCTCCCAATTAATATCAATAACACATCTGCCTGGTATCAAAGTATGACAATCATGAAAAACTTGAATACATTCATTTATAAAGAAAAATGTACCTTTATGTTTACTGCAGCATTATTCAGAATGGCCAAGACATGGAAACAACCAAAGTGTCCCTTGATGGATAATAAGAAAAGATGAAACTCTGCCCTTTGGGAGAGCATGGATGGACATTGAGAATATCATGCTATATGAAATAAATAAGGCAGAAAAAAAAACAAGAACCATATGATTTCACTCATATGTGGAATATGAAACATGAAGCAACAAATGAACAAAGAAAACAAGAAAACTCATAAACACAGGGAAAATGGGGTGAAGGAAGGTAGAAGAAGATAAAAAGTTTTAACTACAATATACAGTGACAAAATGAGACTTAACTTTGAGTGGTGAACACATAACACAATATACAAATTATGTATTGTAGAATTGTACACTTCAAATTTATAAACTTATTAACCAATATCACAATAAACTTAAAACATTAAAAAAATATAAAGTCCAATAACAAAAAGTGAAATTATTTTTAACCTTTCTCTTTTTATTTGCCTGTATGTCAATAATGACCAGATCTATTTATCTTTATACTTAAAATGTCTTTATCATTCTTCTTTTCACTTACATCCCTTCACTTTTATGTTTGTTTCTTTTATTTTTATTTTTTTCCTTCAGCTCTGGCCAAGGAGGAATAGATTTCAGTGTAAATTCTGACTGGTAGTTCCTATCTATGTGACCTTGGTTATCTGATGTAATCTTAAACCTCACTGTTCCTATCTGTAAAATGGGGTTAATACAAACCCCTCTCAGTAGATACATTTAATGAAAATTTAATTATAACATTAGTGTGTTCAAAATCTTTAATGACTTATTTTTTACAAAATAAAATTAATACTTATCAGGCAGTCTCAAGACCAATTTTGTAATCCCCATCTGATTTTATCTCTTAATTCTTTTCTAGTTATTATTACCACCCACTAGATTTTGCTACTTTGAATAGAGACACAGAACTTCCATCCCAACAATGTCACTATATTTAAGGATAATTGATTTTTTGATTCTTTGGCTCATCATGCAACTTGCTAACAAGACAAACATAGAACAGACAACATTATTGTGGTTATCATGGGTAGGGGGAAGGGATAGTAGAGAGTAAAGGGGATCAAATATATAGTGACAGAAAATTTGCCTTTGGGTGATGGGCATACAATGCAATATACAAATGATGTATCATAGAATTGTACACTTGAAACCTATGCAATTTTATAAAAGAATGTCACCCAATACATTTAATTTTAACAGAAATTGTTAAATAAATGAATTAAAAGAAAAAAATTCACCACACCTTCTTAGTACCTGTTACAATTGTCCCAATTTTCCTTCCTTTGCCCCCCCTCTAGCTGGCATCCCCCTTCCCTCCAGCAATCACCCCTTAGTTCATGTCCATGGGTCATGCATATTTCTTTGGTTTCTCCATTTCCTATACTATTCTTAACATACCTCTGTCTACTTTGTACTGACCAATCATGCTTTTTAATCTACTTTTTTCCCCATTCACCCCTCCTACTCTTAGCTGATAACCCTCCAAATGATCTCCATATCTATTATTCTGTTCTTGTTCTACTTGTTTGCCTAGTTTATTTTTTCTAGATTCAGTTATTGATAGTTGTGTGTTTGTTACCATTTTAATGTCCAAAGTTTTGACCTTCTTTTTCTTAAATAAGTCCCTTTAACATTTCACATAATAAGGGCTTGGTGATGATGAACTCCTTTAACTTGATCTAATCTGGGAAGCACTTTATCTGCCCTTCCATTCTAAATGATAGCTTTGCTGGATAAAGTAATTTAGGTTGTAGGCCCTTGCTCTTCATCACTTTGAATACTTCTTGCCAGTCCCTTGTTGCCTACAAAGCTTCTTTTGACAAATCAGGTGATAGTCTTATGGGCCCTCCTTTGTAGGTAACTCTGTGCTTTTCTCTTGCTTCTTTTAAGATTCTCTCTCTATCTTTAACTTTTGGCATTCTAATTATGCTGTGCTTTAGTATGGTCCTCTTTGGGTCCAACTTGTTGGGGACTCTCTATGTTTCTTGGACTTGTATGTATATTTCCTCCACCAAATTAGAGAAGTTTTCTTTCACTATTTTTTTCAAAAAAGTTTTCAATTCCTTGCTATTCCTGTTCTTCTTCTGGCATCCCTATGATTTGTATGTTGGTACATTTGGAGATGTCCCAGAGGGTCCTGATACTATCTTTGATTTTTTTAAAAAACTTTTTTCTTCTTGCTGTTCTGGTTGAATGCTTATTTATTTCTTATGTTCCAAACTGTTGATTTAAATACTGGCTTCCTCCCCTCCACTGATAGTCCCTTGTAGATTTTTCTTTATTTCACTTAGTGCAACCTTTATTTCTTCCTTTATGTTGCTGTACTCAGTGAGCTCTTTGGGCATCCTGACCACTAGTGTTTTGAACTCTGCATCTGATAGGTTGGTTATCTCCATTTTGTTTAGTTTTTTTTTCAGGGGTTTGGAATTTGTCCTGACTTCCAGCCAAGATAGAGGCATAAATAGACATGCTTCACCTCCTCACAAAGCCATAGAAACAATTACAACTATATCTCAAAACAAATAACACCCAGAACCATCAGAAAATCAAGCTATATGGAAGTCAGACAACCAAGAATTTAAAGAAGCCACATTAATCCAGATGGGTAGGAGGGGCAGAGTCATGGAGACAGGTGGAGAGGTGGGGAGATTCAGTGTGGTATGGAAATGTGGTAGCAGTGGCAAACAGACAATTTCACATTCATGTATGATGGATAAAAATCAGGAGGGATCCCTTAGGAAGAAGTTATATCAAACCCAGACCACACTGCACAGTTCAGGGTTCCAGCACCAATAGGATAAATCCCCATAATTCTGGATGTAAAAACCAGTGGGGGTTGGGGCAGCAGAAGAAACTGCAGGATTTTCAGGAGACAGTTTAGAGAGCCTGCATGGAATTATAACATAGGCAAACCTATTCCACTCTCAGATTCATCACCAAGGCAAAAGCTGAAAGGGTTCCAGTCACAGCAAATTAGTAAAGTGACTGGAATGGAACTGAGTACGCTGCAAACCTCCAGAAGCCAGGCAATAGTATTGCCCCCTATCTGATTCCTCCCACTACACAGAACCACAAAGCTATGTAGCAGGCTGCCCCACCCTGGTGACTACCTAAGGCTCCACTCCACACAATTTACAAGTGCCTTTTCTACAATAGGCCACTCTAGTAAGACAGGGAGTCAAAGCAGCTCTACCTATTACACAGAAACAAACACAGGGAGGCTGTCAAATTGAGGAGGAAAAAGAAATATTACCCAAGTGAAAGAGATAAAGAAATTTCTTATCTCATCTTGACTTTTGTACATGCTATTATTCACTTACTTTAGTGAATATGACATTATATCTACATTTTAAAATCTGTGAACATAGGTTGTTTTTTACCGATCCAAAAGAGAACATTAAAATATGGTAGGTGTGCTATAATTATCTGAATAAATATGTTCTGGTCTTCCCATTATGATCTTAAGGATTATATATCTGTTTGAGAAGCAAAGAAATAAGATTGAAATTTGAGATAATGACAACAATCCAAAAATGCTTTTATAGGTAGAATAATTGTGATTATATTTTTAATCAGAGATATATTTAATATAAAATAGGTAATGAAGAGTAGATGACTTACCTGGGGTAAAACAAACAAACAAACAAAAAACTACCTTATTCCCTTGGTTGCTGAAATTAGCTGAATCTCAGTGCCTTATACAACTCATTTAGTTCAATGTTTTAAATTTCACACTCCTTTTAATTAAAGAAAAACACACTTAATTTAAAATAACACCCATGATAATTGGAAGTCAAACCAATTTTCAAATTATCCTGATGTATTCTGCTAAGAAAATGAAATAAGGGCAACGTGTCAAAAGGAAATTTGCAATGATAATGATAAATATCACTCTATTATTAGTACTAAATTGTAACTAGATATTTTGCCTACTTTAACTTTGGCTGATCAGTTATGTGAGGAGAATGCTATCTTAATTAATTAATTAATCTTGTTCTCTTTATAATATATCTGAAATTTTAAGAATATATAAAGTAATAATTAAAAATTCTCAAAGTGGGACTTCTGGCCAAGATGGAGGTGTAGGTAGACACACTGTGCCTCCTCACACAACCAAAATAAGGACAACAACAATTCAAAAACAAAAAAACAACCAGAACTCACAGAAAAATGAACAGTAGGGAAGTCCAACAACCTAGTAGTTAAAGAAGACATATTCATCCAGACTGGTAGGAGGGGCAGAGATGGGCAGCTGCGTGGAAAGGATTCATACAAAGCAGTGGCTGGAAGACCGGGGCAGGCAAACTGGTGGCTGGTCGGCAAGGCAGCAGCTGGCAGACCTCATGAGGTGGTGGCTGGCAGAGTAGGCAGTTCCACATTCGCGTGCAGATAAACTGGGAGGAGCAACTGGGGAGTGAAACAGACCTCCCAACCCAGGGCTCCAGTGTGGGGAAATAAAACCTCAAACCTCTGACTGAAAACACCTGTGGGGGTTGAGGCAGCAGTGGGAGAAACTCCCAGCCTCACAGGAGAGTTCATTGGAGAGACCCATAGGATCCTAGAATGTACACAAACCCATCTACCTGGGAATCAGCATCAAAAGGTCCCATTTTGCTTATGGGTAGTGGGGGAAGTGACTGAAATCTGTCAGAGAGCAGAGCAAGCATCATTGTTCCCTCTCTGACCCCTCCCCCACATACAGCATCAAAATGCAGTGATATGGGTTGCCCTGCCCTGGTGAACAACTAAAACTCCATCCCTTACTATGTAACAGGTGCTTTGAGACAAAAGAAAAATGGCCCAAAGGAAAGAACAGATCAAAGCTCCAGAAAAAATAGAACTAAGCAATGAAGAGATAGCCAACCAATCAGATGCACAGTTCAAAACACTGGTAATCAGGATGCTCACAGAATTGGTTGAATTTGGTCACAAATTAGATGAAAAAAATGAAGGCTATGCTAAGTGAAATAAAAGAAAATGTACAGGGAACCAATAGTGATGGGAAGGAAACTGGGACTCAAATCAATGGTGTATACCAGAAGGAAGAAAGAAACATTCAATCAGAAAAGAATGAAGAAACAAGAATTCAAAAAAATGAAGAGAGGCTTAGGAACCTCCAGGACATCTTTAAACATTCCAACATCCAAGTTATAGGGGTACCAGAAGGAGAAGAGAAAGAGCAACAAATTGACAACTTATTTGAACAAATAATGAAGGAGAACTTCCCTAATCCGGCAAAGGAAATAGACTTCCAGTAAGTTCAGGAAGCTCAGATAGTTCCAAAGAAGTTGAACCCAAGGAGGAACACACCAAGACACATCATAATTACATTTCCCAAGATTAAAAATAAGGAGAGAATCTTGGAAGCAGCAAGAGAAAAGGAAACAGTTACCTATAAAAGAATTCCCATAAGACTGGCAGCTGATTTCTCAAAAGAGACCTTACAGGCAAGAAGAGGCTAGAAAGAAGTATTTGAAGTCATGAAAGGCAAGGACCTACATCCAAGATTGCTCCATCCAGCAAAGCTGTCATTTAGAGTGGAAGGGCAGTTAACATGCTTCTCAAATAAGGTCAAGTTAAAGGATTTCATCATCACCAAGCCTTTATTATATGATATGTTAAAGGGATATCTAAGAAAAAGAAGATCAAAATATGAACAGTAAAATGACAGCAAACTCACAATTATTAACAACCACACCTAAAATAAAAACAAAGACAAACTAAGCAAACCACTAGAACAGGAACAGAACCACAGAAATGGAGATCACATGAAGGGTTATCAACAGGGAAGTGGGAGGGGAGAGAGGAGGAAAAGGTATGGAGAATAAGTAGCATAGATGGTAGGTAGAAAATAGACAGGGGGAGGGCAAGAATAGTATAGGAAATGTAGAAGCCAATGAACTACATATGTATGACCCATGGACATGAACTAAATGAGGGGGAATGTGGGTAGGAGGGGGTGTACAGGGTGGAGGGGAATAAAGGGGGGGAATGGGATAATGGTAATAACATAATCAATAAAATATACTTTAAAAATTTTCTCAAAGTAACCAAAAAGAATATAAGCTGTTATGTGGTTGGGTTGACTTCAAATTATCCATGTAACTATATAATTCATCCCCTTAAATATATAATTTTGGTAGATTATATAAAAATGTTGGTAAAACATGGCTTCCTTTTGAAAAGGGATTATTTTATATAATCCAGATTTTTTTTACTAACTCAATCATTGTTTTAAGAATAATCCAAGTTTGTAAAACTGTGTCTACATGCACAAAATACCTGTTTAGAAGATGCTCTGCACTTAGGCAATGGCCTGGGGGTATTTACAAAAAATGTGACAATCAAAATTTGAGAGTTGGCAAAGATTCCTGAAGTTCATACAGTACAGTTCTCTATTTGCCCTTCATGTAACTCACAAGAGAAGGGCCTGGAGGATGGATGGATGAAGGAAGAAAGACAAATGGTTTCTTTATCTTTCCCTTATACAAACCAATTGGATTATTTTGGAGTTTTAACACCAGTCTCCTTAGCAACTGCATTAGGTAGTTTAACAATGAGAGTAATTTGAAAATAAATTCCACAGTACTCATTCTGTACATAAGAATCAAATGTCTTTAAAAGTTATATTTTTTTGTAAAATCACATGTGTTGTTTATGAAACAACTAGAATTAGAATCTTGTTCCCTTTATATAACATTCTGTGATTAAAAAGTTAGAAGCCTTTCAATAATTGTCCCAAATAATATGACTTTCTATAATGTGGGTCATAGATTCAGAGAATTGACCTAAAGGATGTACATTTCAAGAAATAAGTTATACCTTTCTTTAAAAAAATTATATCCTATGGTCTATTTAATAAAGCTTATGATTTTTTTATTTAAAAATATTTTGTAATTCTAACTGCTTTCTGCTGACCACAATGAGCTATTGCACAGCACTGTAATCACTATGATCCTAGGGGAGGAATGCATTTACTTTCATTTTCTGATTATGCAGCCCACATTGTGTACTAAACAGTGCAGAGAGTGCTAATGCAGGCATGTTGTCATAGTTAATGTTGACATGTCAGGTGGCTGTTGGCAGCCAATGACACAATGGAAAAGTTCAATGATTCCAGTACAAAGATGGGAGAAATAAGTCAACAACCACCAGTATACCCCAAAACTTGTAATTGTTTTTTCTACACCAGTATGTTTTGGTTCCAGAACACTATGTAGCATATAATCATCCTTGTCAATATAAATTCATCAAATGCAGGGAAAATATATTCAGGACCATGAGGATATCTTTTTTTCCTGCCAATCTATGTGGTATTAACTTGGCAAGAAAGTATTTATAATTATATATATTTTAAATATATATGAATATACACATATAATATAAATGTATAAGTATATATGTACATGCATAATAACATGAAATTACCTTCTTCAGGAATAATACGAATGCAGGGTAAATTTCCTCAAGATCTAATGGTACTTGTAGTGGAACACAAGTTTCAGCAACATTTACTGTGACATTGCAGTGTCCTAACAGCTTTCTTTGCTGCAGTTTGCTGCTTTTTATTTTTGTTGTTCAAATGAAGATAAATTTCAGTATTCCACTTGCTTGCATAATCTGGTGTCACATTCTAGACTATTAGTAGCTTTCCCACATATAAATTATTGGTCTATCACTTTGCAGAATTTGGTGTGTTGCTATTTTTATCATTCCGTGCCTCTTCCCAGTTTTCTCTTGGTGGCATTACTGTTACAGACCCATTAGAGGAAACAGAACTGCTGTTAGTGCACAATGTTAGTAATATATATTAGGAATCAGATTGCTGCAAGCATACATATTTAATGAAGCAAGCCTAAATACAAGGTTATACTGTTTAATAGCCTAAGAGGAGTCAGAAGAAAAAGGGAAATTATCTCCATGTCACTGGACGCTAGATCTCCATATTAGGAAAAAGCATCCCTCATGGGCTTTAGAAAAACTATTGTCTAATATTTTCTGTCACTATAACAAATAAAATGAGTTTCTTATATATGGGATTCAATCAACAAGGCATGGCTACATTACTAATGTAGTAGGAATATAATTAACTAGTTTTATGTTTTAAATCTATGATGTAAGTACATTTCTAAGGAAAAAGCACATTGTATATAAAGACCTATGTAAAATATCATTTTCCAAATAACCTTAGTGTATCTGTTTTTTTAACATCTTTACTTCTCTGAATAACTGAAAATGTGAAATTGTCAAGCAATGAAAGGCTCATGTTTTTTACTTGCATGTTTTATTCATTTTTTATTAAAATGGTATGTAAGAATTAAACAGAGATACTAAATTATGCAAACTAGACAAAAATGTTGCTCCTTTAAAAATGATTTTATTTAACGTGAAATATAAACAATAACTTTAAGTAAATAACACTGCATTTTATACCTTATCATACTGTATTTACCATTTGCACCTATTTCTTATTATTTCATATTTGGCAGTAGTTGTTAAGGCATAATCTGAATATGACATTTTCTTTTTACTCTAATGTCATCTTGATAACAGATGACCCAGGGTTGGCTTTCTGTTAACAAATGATAATCGAGCATTATGCAAAAAGGCCTGTGGGAATCCAGAATTTATTTGTACATCCTACATGTAGAGGATATTTTGGTTAATTTATCTAGTGTCTAGAAGAATTCTTCCTCATAGTAAGATCCAGATGACAATTCAGTGTAGGTTCTTGACCAATCATAACATGGTAAATGACATGTACTGACCACCTTTGACTTGAGCATTGCTGACCATTCCCGACATGGCCTTTGCTGCTATCCCTGATGTGACATCACTGATCATCCCTAATACAAGCATCACTCACAACACCTAAAGTCCCATCACTGACCTCAACAACCCTTTGAAATAGAAAAACAGGCTCAGAAAATTAAAGTGAATTGCTCTCACTATTAACAAAACACATTTAAAATTAATTCTATTTCTCTTCCTTTATTCAATGAAATAATTTTGGATCCTTAATTACAATAGAACAGATTAGGCCAAACATATCATGAAGATATGTACCCAAAACATGCATGTGTCAAAGCTCTCATGTATTTAGCTATAAATGGATATTTTTCAACACATATTACTCAAATCATCATTAACATAATTTTCACATGTTGACATTTTTTCTAATATTTTATATATTTTATAACCAAATTATTTTTTCATATCCCTGATTATAATTTTCAAAGTAAAAGATGCACTTGCATAATAATTTCCAGACAAACCAAGCAACTCTTTTGTTTTCTATATTTTTATTGTATTGTTTCCATTACCATTTAGTCTCCTTATACCTCTCCTGCAACCACCATCCTGTTGTCCATGTCCATAAGTCCTTTTTCCTTTTTGCTCAATTCATTCGCCACCTAAGTCTGCCCCATCTTAGCTGTCATCCTGCTTTCTATCTATGAGACTGTCTTTATTTCCTTTGTTAGTTTCATTTGTTCATTTGATTCCACATATGAGTGAAATCATATGTATTTGTCTTTCGCTGATTCTCTGACTGGCTTATTTCACTTAGCATAATGTTCTCCAGGTACATCCATACTGTGGCAAAGGGTAAAATTTGCTTCATTTTTATGGCTCACTGTATTCCATTGTATAGATGTACCATAGTTATTTTATCCACTCATGTACTGATGGACACTTGGGCTGCTTCCATATCTTGGCAATTATAAATAATGCTGAAATGAACATAGGTGTCCTTATGTTCTTTTGAATTAGTGTTTTGGGTTCCTTTAGATACACTCCCAGAAATGAGATATCTGGGTCAAAAGGCAGGTCCATTTTTTAATCTTTGAGTTATCTCCATACTGCTTTCCACAGTGGCTGCACCAATCTGCATTTCCACCATTAGAGTAAAAGGATTACCCTTTCTCCACATCTTTGCTAACACTTGTTGTTTGTTGACTTATTGAGGACAGCTGTTATGACAAGTGTGAGATGGTGCCTCATTTTTTGGTTTTAATTTGCATTTCTCTGATGATTAGTGACACTGAGCTGAGCATCATTTCATAATGTTTGTTGGCCATCTGTATGCCATCTTTAGAGAAGTGTGTATTCAGGTCTTTTGCCCATTTTTTAATTGGGTTGGTTTTTTTTCTGTGTGTACTTTGTAAATTTTGGGTATTAACCTCTTATCAGGTATATCAGCATATATGTTCTCCCATTCTGTGGGTTGTCTTTTTATTTTGTTGATTTTTTCCTTTGTGTTCAAAAATGTTTTGGTTTTATGCAGTCCCATTTGTTTATTTTTTTTCTTTTTTTCCCCTTGCCTTGGGAAAAAATATATATCTGATAAAATATTGCTGTAAGCAATGTCAGAGATTTTGCTGCCTATGTTTTCTTCTAGGACTTTTATGACTTCAGATCTGATATTTAAGTCTTTAATCCATTTTGAATTTATTCTTATGCGTGGTATAAGAAGGTGGTTTAGTTTGATTTTTCTGGCATATATCTGTCCAATTTTCCCAACACTAAACAGTATGGAACTTCCTCAGAAAACTAAAAATGGACCTGTCCTTGTTGATTTTTTGCCTAGAAGATGTATCAATTTAACACCAATGGGGTATTAAAATCTCCTACTATGACTGTATTTCTGACAATCTCTCCCTTTATGTCCATGTGTTGCAACCTGTCAAGGCATGGGGGGTCTGGTCTAGATTCGGGCAGATGGGAGAAAATGCACAGAGTTGTGGGGATGCTTGTCATGCCTTTTTTTCATGGGCAGGTGAGCCACACACACTGCAAGCTGCATGTGTCCAATGAGAAGCCCCTACCTCCTTAGGTACTAGAGGCAGTCAAAGCCAGCAAAATGCCAAGATATTATATAACATAGTGTGATTCTGTGCATGAGAGTCCACTTCATGTTATGGGAGCCATTTATTGAACCCAGTCTCAAGGCTATGAGAACCCTACTTATCAGGCCCATTCAAGGTTATGGGAAACTGCTTCCCTTAGTTATCCAGACTCCTGGGTGAGAAAGCCAGACAGCCTCCATTTACCCTACAGCCCATTAAGATTTGTTTTACATATTTAGATGTGCCTATGTTGGGTGCATATATGTTTACTAGGGTTATATCTACTTGTTGGACTTTCCCTTTATCATTATGTTGTGTCCTTTTTTGTCTTTTACCATAGCCTTGGTTTTAAAGTATATTTTATTGGATATGAGTACTGCTACCCCAGCTTTTTTTTTCTTTTCCATTTGCATGAAATAACTTTTCCATCCCTTCACTTTTAGTCTGAGTGTATCTTTGGATTTGATTTGGGTATCTGGGAGGAAATTTTATATATATAATTTTCTTATCCATTCAGCTACCCTATATCTTTTGGATGGAACATTTAAGCCACTTACACTTAAGGTGATTCTTGATAGATACACATTTAGTTCATTTTCTTGTTAGACAATTTTCCTCCATTTTTTTCTTTCTCTTTCTCTTTTTCTTTTTCTTCATCTTAAAGTAAACCCTTTAACATTTGCTGAAGTACTGGTTTGGTGTTAACAAACTCATTTAACTTTTTCTTTTCTGGGAAGATCCTTACTTCTCCTTCAGTTTTAAATGCTAGCTTTGCTGGGTAAAGTAGTCTCAGTTGTAGGTCCTTGCTTTTCATCACCTTAAATATTTCATGCCACTCCCTTCTGGTCTGAAATCTTTCTGTTGAAAAATCAGAAGACGGTGTAATTGGTGCTCCCTTGTATGTAACTATCTGTTTTTCTGTTGTGAATTTTAGGTTTTTCTACTTGCCTTTAAGCCTTGCCATTTTATTTATTATGTGTGTTGGTATAGGCCTCTTTGAATACAACTTCTTTCAAAATCTCTGAGCTTCCTGGACTTCTGTGTCTTTTTCCTTTACCAGAGTAAAAAAAAAGTTTTTGGTCATTATTTCTTCAAAAAGGTTCTCTATCCCTTGATCACGTTCTTCTCCTTTTGGTATTTCTATGATGTGGATATTGCTATGCTTCATGTTGTCCAAAATGTTTCTTAAGCTCTCCTCAATTTTTAAAATTATTTTTTCTTTTTGCTGCTCTGCCTGGTTTTTGTTTATTTTCTTTTTTTACTTTGTCTTCCAAAACACTGATTTGATCATCTGTTTCATCTAAACTACTTTTTATCCTTTCCAGTGTATATTTACTTTAGATATTGCATTCTTTATTTCTGACTGGTCCTTTAATATGCTTTCTATGTCTTCTGTCATGCTGTTCATTATCCTTATAATCATTGCTCTAAACTCTGTCCTATTAACTGCTTAATTTCATTTTGTCTAATTCTTTTTCTGGAGGATTCTATGGTTCTTTCACTTGGGGTCTGTTTCTTTGCCCATTTTGGCTGTTTCTTTTTATTTGTTTTTATGTATTATGTAGATCTGCAAAGACTCTGGTGTAGACCTTTGTCAGATGCTGCTTGTGACTGGCCTTGGGAAACATGTTTGGAGCTATTAATGATCCACAGTGTGTGGGTCCTTCTGCTGGGTATGTTTGTGTGAAGGAAGAACTAGGCTATGCACCAAGGCTGGCTTTTTTCAGCAACTGGTCTGGGGGAGAGTCAGCTAAAGTCCTAGAGATCCACTTAGTTGTTAAACTAATCACTAATATAGCCTCAAGCTATATTCAGCAGCCCACCTTAAGCTCCACCGGGTGAGGCGGAGTAATTGCTTCAGGCAGGTCTATTGCTTCCCAGCAGCTGATGCCATGTGGAGAGGAGTGCTCTGAGAAAGAAGGCTTCTGCAGTGTGGGTGATGACTCAGCACAGAGATCCTGGAGGATCTTCCTTCAGTGCTCTCCCCAAAGACACCAATCCCAGACTTCTCAAGTGTCTCCAGTCCACGCTGCCCACTCTCTGCCAGAGCTCAGGGTAAGTGGCTGCAAATGAAATTTTGTGCACTGGCCCTTTAAAAAGCCTTCTGTGTCTCACGCTATCTCTCCTTGGAGGACAGAAAACCCTGTTTTCACACCTGTATGTTCTCTTGTCTCCTTTCAGTGATATAGGCTGGGGATCCCAGCTTAGGCTTTAGACCCCACACTTCTCAGGGGGAAATGTCCCAGCCACTGAAATGTCCCTCTAGCACTTCAATTGCTGTCTGTGGGAGCCTAGTCAACCCTCTCATGTCTCCTCCACATTCCCTAACAGTCATGCTGTGGTAATGTTGCTTCTTCTATCTGTCTTTGGTTATAAGGCTTCTTTCCAGCTAGTGTTCATTTTGTTATTCAGGATGATTTTTGTACAGTTTAGTTGTAATTCCAGATAGGTCCTGGGAGGAGGTTAATATAGCTTCCACTTATTCTTCCACCATCTCGGTTCTGCCCGAACAACTATTTTAGTAGTGATACTGATTTCTCTCTTGAAAATGTTTAAGATTAATAAAGGAAAGTGAAATTTGTAGAGGTCATATATTTAAAACAAACTTTTAAGAAAATAATTTGTAATTGTAATTTAATTCAATTTCCAGTGTTTACATTTTTAAAGCAAAGATAGTTGACATTTACGCTGTGATAAGATCAATATTCAGTTAATCATTTGCTTCTTCAAAGCCTTGAAAGCAAGGAATTTTATGGTCTTTATTTTTTACATTTTACCAATTTTAACTTATATGTACAGGCAAGAAATATTCGTGGGTAAATAACAAATAAAAGGAAATACTAAAATTGGGTTATGAAAATGATTATGATCTGGAGAACAGTCCTGAGAGTAATTTATAGCTGAGTAACAGAGCAGAATAAGAAGTATTATATATTAGATTTCTAGAGTTTAGAAAATAGAGTTTAGAAAAATGCAATTGTATTTCAGTTTATATATTTTCCACATGTAGATGTGCCCAACATAGATATTGAATTTATTTTTGCTACTGCTCTCTAGTTAGCCAATCACTAAATAGACCTACTACTGTTTCCTTTAACTTCTTTACTCTCCTCTACTCATCTTAAATAGTTTAATAAAGTTACAGAATTACACTGGAACAATCTTGCTAAACAAATGGCTGAGCTTTAAAGTCATATTACAGAAGACACTATTAAATTATGGAAAAAAATTCCCCAAATCATTTTTCCTGTATTACATCTGTAACTTTATTCTTCAAAACTATAATGAGAGACTGATTGCAGTTTTAGAAAAATTTACTAAAGCTGAGAATGCAAAATACATTTCTTAGGTTGAATTTGATGTCCCAAATCTACGTAATTTGTTCTAGTTTTGGATAGGTGTTCTCATATATATAGGCACCAGAACTTGATGTGAGGCAAATCTGATAGTCCAAAGTCCCTCATGCTCTTTTACATAAACTTCTTTAATACTCACAAGCTTTCTACAGTTCCATTTCCTTCTGGGATCCTACAAGCAATCTTCTACATCTAAATTTGTCCAAAAACTGAAACAAAAGAGAAGTTAGGAGAGTTTTATACAGTGAGTCCATTCACAAAGTAAGGCATTGAATAAAATCATGTAAATAATAAAAATAATATGCTACTTTCCTTGATCTGATTAGTCCATAACTTGGAAGTAGGGGTTACTTATTTCCCTTCCATATTTCCAAAACAGCAAACATTAAGAGCTCACACATCTATTAGAACCACTAGAAAGGAAGGAAATAATAGACACATAATCCATATTCACTAAACATAATATTTTTGCAAATAAAACATCTAAACTAAATAAACATGTTAATATTTTGTTAATGTTAATTAATATATTGTCCATTGATTGACAGCTATGAACAGGTTATTCTATACAACTTTGAAAATTTATAAAGAGCTTAATATGAACAAATGCCCTCATTATCTGTTCCAGTTATGTAGATATATCAGTGAACAAAGCTATGTAACTATCTTCACAGAGCTCACCTTCCATGAATGAAAGCCCTGCGATCACAAATACATACTATATAGAAAGTTAGGTTATTGTTATACAAAAAAGAAACAAGGAAAAGTAAGGGAAGGAAACAGAATGTACATGTTGAGGTGTTAAATGTATTAATTAGAATAGTGAGAAAAAGCCTCCTTGATAAGGGCACAATTGAGCAGAGACTGAAGGAAGGGAGGAGGCAGGGCATGTGCCATCTGGTAGGAGAGTCATCAGACAGATGGAAGGCTTTCCCAAGGTGGATTATGATCAGTGGCTCCAAGAGCAGCAAAGAGGCCAATGTGGCTAACTCCAACTGAGCAAGGGAGGTGCTAAAAGGAGGAAAAAATGGAGATTTGGAGGGAAGTTAAATCATATAGGGTTTATAGGCCTCAAGGTGAAATTTAATAAAGAGTAATATGGGAGTGTAGAAATTGGGACTCAGAGAAATTAAGATATTTATCAAGGTCATAAATCAAGAAAAGGCAAATGTAGGTACATCTGACTACATTGCCTATGCATTAAGCAAATATAATATACTATATCCTATATATAAATATACTGAAAGAAAAAGTTATGTAATTATCTCTGTGTAATACTGAAACTGTTTAGAGAAAAAAATAATTTATTATGGTTTAATTTTCAGAGAAACCTGTACAAAGAATGTAGAATAGAGCCAAGCTTTGAAGGATGGACATTATTTATAAGAAAAAAAAGAGCATATTGAGAAGGATGTGAATGAAATCACACTTTAGTTAAGAGACTAGAGTGACTTCAATTTAATGTCATTTTCAGTTTGGTAGGAAACATCTCGAGAAAAGAAGGTAAGACTTAGAAAATAAAGATATGACATTAAAATTTTTGACTTCATTCTCTAGTCAGTGGGGAAATACCATAAAATTATGAATGAGGGGAAACTTATTTGCTCGATTAGACAGGTATAGAAATTTTCAACAAAGAATAGTAAGAAAATTGATTTCTTAGTAGTTAATTGGCTGTAGCAATACAAAGGAAGTGGTTGTTGACATAGGGAATAATTAGAAGAAACACTTGAAAGGAGTTTATTATCTGGGAGTAGGGATGAGAATTTTCTCTTTCCCTACATCTTCCATACATTACAATAGGGTTCTTCTCCACACTCTCTTATTTCTAGTAGTGGTTCAACATTTTCCCCAGCACAAGTTTCAAAAAGTCTGAAAACTTCCCTGTTCTTTTCTTTCCCCGCTTTCTCTTTTGCACTTAGTTTGTTAGCAGTATAGCATGTATCTGTGCTGTGTTTCTCATTCTGTCCCTTTATTCCCCTGACCTACCCTATGATATAGATAACTGCTTTCTTGTGTGGACACTTGGATGAATATCTCACTTTTTTCCTGCCACCATATCTATTGGTACTTTATAAGGGCTCTTTCATATGGCTCAATATTCTTCCCCAGTTGTTTCTACTATAAAATATAAGCTCCTGTCCCTGTAGAAAGGCTATAAAGGCTATTGTTAAATGAATACAATACTTTTCTTTTTAACCTCTTTCTTCTATTTGGCTTGTACTGTCAGTTCCCTGTCTCCCAACCATGGACACATGTATGTGCATATTTGTGCATATATATGCACACAAATTCACACCCACAAAACACACCACTTGATTTCTACCAATTGCCCTATTTAAAAAATGTTCTGTTATAACCAGAGACATTAAAATTAAGAACAATCTGACAGTAACCAGAGAGGAGGTGGGAGAGGATAATGGGAGGGAAGGGGGAAATGTTTTCAGGAACAACTCTAAAGGACACATGGACAAAACCAAGGGAGGCGTGGAAGCAGGGGAGGGAGGCGGGGATGACTGGTGTGAGGGGGAGTGGTGGGAGGTAAGTGCAGACAACTGTACTTGAACAGCAGTAAAATAATTATAAAAAGTTTAAAAATGTTGTATTATAAAATCTTTCAACTATATACAAACTGCATAGAATAGTAAATTCCATTTACTCAGCTTCTATAATCATCACATCATGGTCAGTTTCTGTATCAGCTAAACCCATGCATCATTCTCCCCATTACTCTCACTGAACATCTGCTCATTATCCTTTCTCTTGTTTCCTCTTTTCTCTGCATCTTTCTTCCTCTCTGCTCCCTTTCTACCATTTATCAGCCCTTCAAGAACACAAGCTACAGCCATCAAGCTCTGGTATAGCTAGAAACAGAACCATAGAAGACGTCTGATCCCTCTAAGATATTTTGGTTAAAACAAGACAAAACAAAACTACAAAAGTCCCCTAACAATTAACTTAAATGACCAAGAGCTAGAAAAGATATCTGTCAAGATCTGAAGTCATTTCAAAACCACTTTTTATCTCCATCTTTGTGTCTTGATTTACAGCATCTGTATATATTCATAATCACATTGTTTCACTTCCTGAATCACTATCTTCTTTTCATTGATATAATTACTTCCTATTTTCTTGGGCAGCATTAATGGCCTATATCTTTGGCTTACATGTGACTTTTAATCCTCTCCATCCATGACTTACCCATGATGTTTTACCTCATCTCTGCCTCTCTCAGGACTAGCTATGGACTGATTAGAGATAAAACAAATCAGCATGTTTGATACCAAGTTGAACATGTTACTCTCTTTTAATATATCTCCATGTGCTCTTTATATATATGTGTGTGTGTATTTATTATTTATTTATTTATTTATTTATTTTAAAGCCTTAGATTTCAACTTCTTTACTCTAGAATGCTGCAGTAAGAATGAAAAGTAATTATCTTCTTCTTTTTTGAAAATTATTTCATTATTGTTCAATAACAGTTGTTTAATTCCCCCCCACAAATACCCCCACCCCAACAAAATCCACCTCGCTCCCTTGCTTCCACCCTCCCCCTTGGTTTTGTCCATATGTCCTTTATGTAGTTCCTGAAAACCCTTCCTCCCACTACCCTATAGCACTCCCCCTCTGGTTATTGTCAGATTGTTCTTAATTTCAATGTCTCTGGTTATATTTTGCTTGCTTTTTTCTTTTGTTGATTATGTTTCAGTTAAAGGTGAGATCATATGGTATTTCTCCCTCACCTCCTGGCTTATTTCACTTAGCATAATGCTCTCCAATTCCATGCATGTTGTCTGAAAGTGTAGAAGCTCCTTCTTTCTTTCTGCTGTGTAGTATTCCACTGTGTAATGTTCCATAGTTTTTTGATCCACTGATTTACAGATGGGCACTTAGGTTGCTTCCAGCACTTGGCTATTGTAAATTGTGCTGCTTGAAGATTGGGGTGCATAGATTCTTTTGGGCTGGTATTTCATGGTTCTTAGGATAAAATCCCTCAGTCAAAAGGCAGTTCCATTTTTAGTTTTCTGAGGAAATTCCATATTGTTTTCCACAGTGGCTGAAGCAGTCTGCATTCCCACCAATGGTGCACTAGGCTTCATTTTTCTCCACAACCTCTCCAACACTTATTTGTTGAATTGTTTATGATGGCCATTCTGACTGGTGTGAAGTGGTATCTCATTGTGGTTTTAATTTGCATCTCTCTGAAGGGTAGTGATGATGAGGGTCTTTTTAGTTGTCTCTATGCCCTCTGTATGTCCTCCTTGGAGAAGTTTTTGTTCAAGTCTTTTGCCCATTTTTTAATTGGGTTGCTTGTCTTCTTACAGTAGAGTCATGTGAGTTCTTTATATATTTTGGAGATTAAACCCTTGTCTGAGGTATCAATGGCAAATACGTTTTCCCATACAGTTGGTTCTCTTTTAATTTCACTGCTTTTTTCTTTAGCCATGAAGAAGTGTTTTAATTTGATGAGGTCCCATTTATTTATTCTTTCCTTTATGCCCCTTGCTCTAGGGGACATATCAGTAAGGATATTGATACATGGAATTTCTGAGATTATCCTGCTGATGTTTTCCTCTAGGACTTTTATGGTGTCATTACTTATGTTTAACTTTTTTATCCACCTTGAATTTACTTTTGTGCATGAGGGATTGTGCATGGTGTAAATTAGTGCTCGAGTTTCATGTTTTTGCACATAGCTGTCCAGATCTCCCAACACCATTTGTTGAAGAGTTTATTTTTACTCCATTTTATGTTTCTGCCCACTTTGTCAAATATTAATTGACTATAGAGTCTTGGGTTTATTTCTGGATTCTCTATTCCATTGCTCTATGTGTCTGTTCTTATGCTAGTACCAGGCTGTTTTGATTACAGTGGTCTTGTAATACAGTTTAATATCAAGTATTATGTTCCATCCTCCTTTGTTCTTCTTTTTCAAAATTGCTGCAGTTATTTGGGGTTGTTTATAGTTCCATATAAATTTCTGAAATGTTTGTTCTATATCTGTGAAATTTTTCATTAGTTCTTTAATAAGTATGGCATTGAATCTATAAATTGCTTTGGGCAGTATTGACATTTTGATGACGTTAATTCGTCCAATCCATGAGCATTTTTCCATTTGTTTGTGTCTTCTTTAATTTCTTTCTTCAGTGGTGTGTAGTTTTCTGAGAACAGGTCTTTTACTTCCTTGGTTAGGTTTCTTCCTGGGTACTTTATTTTTCTTGTCGCTATATCAAATGGGATGTTTTTCCTGATTTCTGATATTTCATTCTTGGCGTACAAAAATGCCTTTGATTTCTGGATATTGACTTTGTATCCCACTGTTTTGCCAAATTCATTTATTATGTAGAACAGTTTTTTGGTGGAGTCTATAGGATTGTCTATGTACACTATCATGTCATCTGGAAACAATGACAGTTTTGTTTCCTCCTTTCCAATATGGATGTCTTTTATTTCTTTCCCTTGTCTGATTGCTGTGGCTAAGGCTACCAATACTATGTTTAATAGGAGTGGTGAAAGCAGGCATCCTTATCCTGTTCCTGATCTTAGTGGGAAAGCTCTAAGTTTTTGCCCATTGAGTATGATATTGGCTATAGGTGTCTCATACATGGTCTTTATTATGTTGAGGGATGCTCCCTCTCTTCCCACTTTGCTAAGTGTTTTTATCATAAATGGGTGCTGCACCTTATCAAATGCTTTTTTCTACATCTATTGCTATGATCATGTGATTTTTGTCTTTCATTTTGTTTATGTGATGTACTACACTTATTGATTTGTGAATATTCTACCATACTTACATCCCTGGGATGAACTCCACTTGATCATGGTGCATGAGCTTTTTAATGTATTTCTGGATGAAGTATGCCAATATTTCATTGAGGATATTAGCATATATGTTCCTAAACAATATTGGCCTGACATTTATTTCTTATATCTTTGTCTGTTTTGGGGATTAGGATGATGCTGGCTTCATAGAGTTTGGGAGGCTTCCATCTTCTTGGATTTTTTGGAATAATCTGAAAGATAGGGGTTAGCTTGTCCTTAAATGCTTTGTAAAATTCTGTGTAACCATCTGGTCCAGGGCATTTGTGTGCTGGAAGCTTTTTGATTACTGCTTAAACTTTGTCAGCTGTTATTGGTATGTTTAGGTTTTGGCTTCTTCTTCATTCTGTTTTGGAAGATTATATTTTTCTAGAAATTTGTCCATTTTGCCTAGGTTTTCTAATTTCTTGTCATATAGATCTTTGTCATAATTTCTTATAGTCACTTGCATTTCTGTGGTATCAGCTGTAATCTCTCCTCTTTCATTTCCGATTGTGTTTATTTGAGTCCTCTTTCTTTTTTTCCTTTATGAGTCTGTTTAGTCTTGTCATTTTTGTTTATTTTATCAAAGATCCAGCTCCTGGATTTATTGACCTTTAGAATTGTTCTTTTAGTCTCTATGATGTTTAAGGATAGAGACTAATCTTGGTTATTTCCTTCCTTCTACTTGCTCTGGGCTGTCCTTATTGTTGATCCTCCAGTTCTTGTAGATGTAGGGCTAGGTTGTTTATTTGAAATGTTTCTATCTTTTCTAAGTAGGCCTGTATGGCTATGGACTTCCCTGTCAGGACTGCCTTTGCTCTGTCCCATAAGTTTTGGATTGTTGTGAATTGATTTTCATTTGCTTCCATAAATTTTTTTATTTTTTTTCTAATCTCAATCTTGACATATTCATTGTGTAATAACAAGCTATTCAATCTCCATGAGTATAAGTGTTTTGTTTTTTTTCTTTGAGGTTTTTTCTAGTTTCAGTCCCTTGTGGTCAGAGAAAATGATTGATGTGACTTCAATTTTCTTGAATTTGTTGAGGCTTGTTTTGTGTTCTATCATGTGGTCTATCTTTGAAATATTGCATGTGCATTTGGAAACAATGTATATTTTGCTTCTTTGAGATGAAAGGCTCTATAAATATTAATTAAGTCCATATGATCTACAGCATTGTACAATGCTACAAAGTCTCTGTTGACATTTTGTTTGGAAGACCTAACCATTTTTTATAGTGGGGTGTTAAAATCCCCTACTATAATTGTGGTGCTGTCAATATCTCTCTTGAAGTCCTCCAAGATTTTCTTTATGTATTTGGGTGCTCCTGTGTGGGGTGCATATATACTTACAATGTTTATGTCTCCTTGATGGATTCTTCCCTTGAGTATTATGAAGTAATCTTCTGTGTCTCTCTTTATGGCCCATTTTTTGAAGTCTATTTTGTCTGATATGAGTATTGCTACCCTGCCTTTTTTTTCCTGTCCATTTGCTTGGAAAATTTGCTTCTAGCCCTTCACTTTCAGTCTGTGAAGGTCTTTTGTCCTGAGGTGGAATCCACACATCATGTGGATCATGGTTTATTATCCATTCAGCTATTCTATGTATTTTGTTTGGGGCATTTAATCCATTTACATTTAAAGTTATTATTGATAGGTACTTATTCATTGCCATTTTTTGTACCTTATTCCCCTTTCTCTCAATGTTTTTCCTACTGTTCTTAAAGGAGACCTTTTTGCATCTGTTGCAGAGCTGGTTTGACAAGGTATATTCTTTGAAGCTTTTTTGTATGGGAAACTTCTCATTTGGCTTTCCATTTTAATTTAGAGTGTTGCTGGATACGGGAGTCTTGGTTGCAGGCCTCTGGTTTTCATTACTTGGTATATTTCTTGCCATTCCCTTCTGGCCTGGAATGTTTCCATTGAGAAGTCAGCTGCTAGTCCAATCGGGGCTCCCTTGTATGTTACTTCCTGTTTTTCCCTTGCTGCCTTTAAGATTCTGTCTTTGTCTTAGAATGTTGCCATTTTAATTATGATGTGTCTTGAAGTGGGCCTCTTTGGGTTCCTCTTGATTGGGACTCTCCATGTTTCCTGGATTTGTATGACATTTTCTCTCATCAAAGTAGGTAAGTTTTCCATGATTACTTTTTCAAACAGGTTTTATATCCCTTGCTCTTCTTCTTCTCCTTTTGGCATCCCTATTATACACATATTATTATGTTTCATGTTGTCCTGCATTTCCCTTAACCCCTCTTTGTTTTTTCTGAGCCTCTTTTCCTTTTCTTGCTCCTTCTGGGTGTTTTTTTCTACCTTGTCTTCCAGCTCGCTGATCTGATCTTCTGCTTCATCTAGCCTGCTTTTGATTCCTTCTACTGTGTTCTTTAGTTCAGAAGTTTTATTCTTCATTTCCTCTTGGCCCTTATTGATAGTTTCTGTTTTCTTTTTCATGTTGATACATTTTGCAGTGAGTTCATTGTAGTTTCCTTTTAGTTTTTGGTAATTCTCTGGGAGTTCATTGAGCTTCCTGATAACCATTGCTTTGATCTCAATATCTGATAGTTGACTTGCCTCTATTTCATTTAGCATTCTTTCTGAGGCTTCCTCCTTTCCTTTCATTTGGGAATTGTTTCTTTGTCTTCCCATTGTTTGTGAGGCTCTTCTTGTTAGCTTCTACTTCTAAAATTGATCTTTTCTGATTCCCTGGGTTTATGGTGTGAACTTCTATGGTAGAGTACTTGTGAGATTCAGTGGTGTAGTCTCCTTAATCTCCTGAGCTCACTGGTCTTGGCCTGTTGTTTATGTTGGTTCTCTGTATGTCTTTGAGTTTTGATTGTTGTTGAGTCTTTCTTTGGTGGGTCCTTTCCTCTCCATCTGGGTAACTGAGGATCATTCTGTTCACCATGTCTTGTATTCTGTTGTGCAGGTGTGGACAGGTTTTGTTGAAGCTGGTTCTTCTGTCTGTGCAAGGTATTAAGGTTTCTCTCTTGCTCTTGTTCAGTTGTTTGTTCTAGGCAATTTCTCCACCATTTACTTGTATTTCCAGATCAGCCCTGGGTTGAGGTTTGTGCGGCTTCCACTCCCTCCTCCACTTTCTTCTGATGCTATCTGTTGGTGGTTCCTTTGTTTGTGGGTTTTCTCTTCTAGCCAGTGTCCTGGTGTTCACAGATCCTACCTGCTCTTTTTTGTTATCAGTTGTATGGGGAAGACAAAATGTTTTAGGACAACAGGAGTGTATTCTATGGTATTTAAAGTACTGACCCATAGAGAAGAGATGAGTGATTTTTTGGATATTTATAGTGTTAACTGTGATGTTTCACCCAACTAGCCACCTTTTGGTATATGTGGAAAAAAATAAGACTGTTGTTGGCGGGGAGGGATTATGAGTTGGATCTATAAGCAGTGCGCTTGTGGGAGGTCAGATTATGAGATCAAGTTGAATAAAGGTAGAAAATAAGTGTAGTGTGTGAGAGAATAGAGTTAACCACTACAGTGATAAAGTTTAGGAAACTGTCAAGTGAGGTAAGATCCGGGAGGGGTGCTTTGTAGTATTCACAATTGTATAGAACAGCAATTATTTACAATAGTAATGGAGCAAGAATCATATGACAAAATGTATGTGATCTGAATAACAAGACTAGGAAGTATAGGTCTTAGAGTACCTATAGGTGCTATTGGATCACAAGTGAAGTGAAAGACAGAAAATTAAAAATACACTATGAAAGAGAGAACAAGGGAAACCAGTCAAACAATGCAATTTAAGAAACCAAATGAAGAAGACTAAAAAGAAAGAAGGGAAATACAAAAATACTAATAAAATAAAAGATATAAGAATAATGAAAAAATAATAGTAATACAAATATACAATAAGTTTCAAGTCTCTGTAGTAGCAAAGTGAAATTTGTCTCACTGTCTTAGTTGTTGGGATGACCCCTCTTTGGGTCTAACTCTGGTCTTTTCACAGCTCCAGGTTTTATTGTCTCACTTGTGTGAATTTAAAAGAAAAAAACAAACAAACAAAAAAAGGACACTGCAGCAGGCTCCAGGAGGTATTGGTTGCACTTTTCTCCCTCCCTTTGGTTTTGTGGAGATGGGGCCCAGGTCCGAGCTGCACTCTTTGCAGTTACCCAGCCTCCAGCCCAGTTCCTCAGTTTGCTGCTGGGCTCCCAGTGCCCTTCTGAGCCAGGCTTGTGCCTTCAGTCCACTAGTTGCAATGTCCTTGAGGTACTCTAATTAGCGGCAACTCACACACCACCTTTTTTCTCTTTGCTGTCTAGATGCTAGGAACTCCCAGAGTCTCTTCCAGGTAATTCAGCTCCCCCACTGAGTTAAGTCTTTCAGGGGATTGCTGACTCCCTGAGCAAGACCTGTGGGGTGGTCTCTACTTTCCTCTTAGAAAGCTAGTGTGCCCTGCAGGGCTGGGGTGCCACTGTGGCTGCCACCTCTGCTGTTGTGCCTGGAGTGCTGGGGTTAGGCGTGAGGTGCCTCTGTTCGGTGAGGTCAGGTGCACTCTGTCTTGGGGCTGTGGTTTTGAGCATTCAGCCTCCACTGCTGTGGGGGTACAGGGGAGTGCATTAGGGAAGCAGGAGGCGGGGGCTGCTGTTGTGGGAGAATTCCCTAAACAGTCCCAAGTGCCTCTTTTTTTCCTTTTTCTTTTTGAAAATTCCTCCTATTCGAGCCTGCTTCTCCAAACAAGCACCTGGCGTCTCACACAGCCCAATTCTCCAACCAGAGCAGGGACTGATTGGGTGAGGGCCCATCACAGCCCAACTTTTCCCAGTTGGTGTCCACAGTCTCAGTGGGTGCCCATCGCCCCTGTGTGTTTTCCACTTCATCCTTATTCCCCCTGGGACTTCAAGCATCCAGGTCCCTCCTGGTGCTGCTCAAACCTTGTTTGACAGGGGAGGGAGCTGTTGACCTGGCTCTCTCCCAAGAATCCTGTGGCAGATCTGGCAGACAGCAGGCCTTGGGCTGTAGCCTCCCTGGTCCTCGAGCTGGTCCCCGGGACCTTATTGCCCCTGAAGTACCATCCTTATGATCTGATTTTTCAATGTCTTCTACAATTTTTGGCCTCCAATCTTCATATATGCTTGGATACCATTGGTTGGTCACTCTGTTCCTCAGAAAATCAGCTAGGTGTTTCACCTGTGGACAGGAGGAAGTGGACTTCCCTCTCACCTATCTTGCCTTTATCTTCTCCCCTCTCCATGTGTTCATTCTCATAAAAGGATGTGATGACACCCTGTGATTCCTCAGGAGAGTAAGAACACTTCTATGCATATACTTGTCACACATTAAATTATTGAACACTGATTTCAAAGAAAAAAAATAGAACAGAGCACTCCTGAGCCTTTATGGATCAAGAGACAAAATTGCAATTCTGACAGAGCAAGTTATGAGTTTAGGCATTTGAGCGAGGTAACAAAACCTTCTGCTGCTCTATGTTGGGATTTTCCCTCATGTAAGACATCCTCTACCCAGAGTTAAGGGAACAATGGAACAACAGTTCTATGTAGATTTCAAATTCTCCAACCTCTGGTGAAAGGGTTGTTGAGGTCTTCCTTGTGTATTTTGATTACTAAACAAACTGGAAAAAATCAATAGAATTTCCCTCCCACTGGGCTAATTTAACTTGGTCTTCTGATAATCAGAAATTGATCATGTGGAGTGCTTTCAAATGGCAAAATTAATGAATGGCTAAAGGTTTTTTTTATGTTTATTTGTTTTTCTTAGAAAGATTTCCTCTCCCTCTTGGAATACCGTAACTTGAATATACTGAGCATCAAGACACATCTGAACCAGATTTCAGAGACTGAGCATCAGCATATATCCTACTCTGCTAATACATAGACCATATCATATGTAGAAGAAAAACAGTTATTAGGATACAAGTCCAGCATATCCTAATAATTGCAGTTTCAACGAGGAAGCTACTATTTAATGCTAAAGTAATACTCCTTATGTTTTTATCTTTTACTTTGGACTTCTGTATGGAGAGTCCTTGTAGAATTCCCTTGATATCACTAGTCACTATTAATTCATATTCAAATGACTATTTAAATATTTTCCTTTTTCTTATGGCATGACTTATAAGTAAAAGTGCTTTCTTTGAAATTTCTCTTGGATTAGCTAGTTATGTAGCCTTTTACAAATTATTTAATTTTTAATTTCTATAAGTGGTAAATAACAATGATTGTCCACTGACAATGTGCTGCCTATGAATAAAAAGCATTTTAGTTTTCAGAAGATACCACCTCTGGCCTTGAGTCTTCTCAATATTTTTGTGTAAAGTTCCAAGTAATAAAAAAGAGAAATTACCATTTATTGAACACCTAATCTGTTACCCATCCTTAAATATAATTGTTTTTTAATACAAATAATAAGGTGTATCTGTGCTTGTTTTAAAGGTCAGTATGTAGAATGTGTTGCACTTTCATTCAAACTATTTTAAGCATTAAGTAACACTATTTCTGGAATACTTATTCTGAATATTTTGTGGTGTTTGAAGCAGTAATCTGAACAATTATGAGTTAATATGAACCACAAAATTTATGTATTACTGCCTATTTAAGGAAATATCTGTAATGCTTTTATATATAAAGTAATGGAGACTAGCAGAAGATAAGTATCTTGACCAATAAATAGGGTCTGGATATTTTAATTCTGCCCCACCAATTCCACTCTTCATTTTTTTGTACTACTTTCTGCTCCAGGAAGCTACCTCTATGGGTAGTAATAATCTCACTACATTGTTCTCTGTCTTCTGGGTGGTGTCAACTAAGAGACGACATCAACAAATGTAGATGGTTGTTTATTTCCCTGGTTTCTTCCTATCAGTCTACATTTTGGCTATGGCTGCATTCCTCTTCCAAAAGCAAGCCAACTGCTGGTCAACCTATTGGTAACTATAGCTGCTGGTTTCTGTGTTCTAGTAATGTTCCTCTCCCTGATCTTTCAGACCTAGGATGGTAATGCTTCTCCTCCCTTATTGACAATGGGACTCTAATTATCCACACTCGGCTAACATAATACAACAAACACCATAATAAATTAGCTTCTTTACCAAATTCTATTCAATCTCTTTGATATCCTTCCTGAGGGTACATGGATTTATTTTTTTCTAGGATTTTGACAAACACAGAAAGTATCACTAGAATTTGCTTCAGGAAACAGAAACTTAGTGTGAAATTTGGTTTTGGATTACTCACATACTTGAGTACAATGATTGTCTCCTTGCCAGGGGAACTGGGGCATGATGATCTGTGGCATATGGTGGCATTATGATCTGTGTCATATGAGGGCAGAGGACAAGGTGTTCTGAGAGCAAATGACCATGACTCAGAGTCACTAAAGTTATAGTAATAAGTGTAATGAGCAAGGCATAAACTTGCTGTTTATGATGGACCTTAAGAGTACACACAGAGAAATGGACAGACTGGAAAAAATGGATGAATGCCCAACTCAGGGCATATGTGAAAACTCAGAGGGCCACAAAGATAACTTTAAAGATGGCCTTAATCTTCTGAAGCTATAAGGAATATAAAGCTGAGACTTAAGCCCAGGTCCCGACTGCAGTTCTCATAGAGTTGCAACATTGATGAATGTGACTCTTCAGGATTCTTATACTACATATAGTAAGAGAAGTTACAGGAAGTGGGGTGTTACTGAAATATAAGGTGGGGACACATGAGCAGACAGAATTGAAGAATTTTAGTCTCTGCATATCTCTAAAGGGTTCTGGTATACTAAAGCAACATCTCTTCCCTGAATAAAGGGGTAAACCATTCCCATCATAAAACTCTTGTGATTATACCTGGAGCAATGGTTTGTCCAGGGACATTTCTTCTCACTATGTTCATGGTTCCCAAAGCCACCATGAAATTCAAATCACAAACCAAGCCCAGAGGGAGAAGTGCCAGAGAAGTTCTCCTTTGGTGTGTAAATGTCTCTACACACGAGAAGAGTTGCAGAATATCTTTGGTTCAAAGTGTCAGGTAATCGGAAAATATTGAAGTGGATTTTGAGGCTGATAGTCCAAGAAGTATAATAAATATATAGAGACACTCACCTGGAATCAAGATTTTTATAGATTAACTCAAACAGTTAGCAGTGGCATTCATAGATTAGTAAATTTGTTAATTTAGTCTGATTCTTCTCAGTTAATGGTGTTTAATTGCCAGAGCTGCTAGGCACACTATGACACAGGCTGGCCCATGGGTCAAGTCTGGTCAACCAGATTTTTTTCGAAACAAATGTGTTATTTGTTTCACAGCACAGCCACACCCATATTATGCATGTTCTATGGATGCTTTTGCATGGAATTGCCAAGTTTATGTAGTTGCAACAAAAAAACATATGGTTAACAAACCAAAAATAGTTATTTCTGGTACTTTAGATAAAATATTTTCAGGTCCTTGTGCAAAAGGAAAGAATCAAAAACTTTAGCAGAACAGAATGATGGAGTTTATTAAGTATATACAAGAGTTCAGCCACCCCTCTGGTTTCCTTAATATAATCCTAACAAGACTTGACAACACCTCCTACACCTTGAAGAAATTAAATAAATGTCCCTCCTCCAAGAGCCATAGGTGACATTGGATGATGCTGCAGTCAACCAGACTCAGGGGTTGAGCAAGGTTTTATCTGTTCTATGCCTTCTACAATTTTGAAGTCCTTTTAGTTAAAAGTACAATGTTATGAATTCAAAAGATGCAAAAATAGTTATTGATTTAGAATGACTAAAACAACCACAACAAATAGAATCTTTTAAAATGGGTCAAATACAATTAAACTCAAAAACATTTATTTGGAAAGATATATATGCATCCTTATGTCATTGCAGCATTATTTACAGTAGCCAAGACATGGAGAAAACCAAAGTGTCCTTCTACAGAGGACTGGGTAAAGAAGATGTGATAAATTCCTACAGTGGAATACTACTCATCCATAAGAATAGATGAAATACTGTCATTTGTGACAAAGATGAATATTGTGAATGTTATGGTAAATGAAATAAGTCAGTCAGAAATAGCTAAGAACCATGTGATTTCACTCATATGTGGGACATAAAACTGAAACTCATAGAAATAGACAACGACATGTTAGTTACCAGAAAGAAGGAGGAGGGGATGTAAAAGATAAAGGGGACAAATATATGGTGACGGAAGATGATTTGACTTTGGGTGGTGGGCGCACAATGTAATGTGCATATCACGTATCATGGAAATGTACACCTGAAAGCTATGTGACCCTATGAGCCAAAGTCATCCTAATAAAAAATTAAGTTATTTTACGATCAGTTCTTTAATACTTTTTCCTATTGGGAGGAGGTGTTTGTTTTAAGTTTATTTTGCCTTAATTTGTTTTCATTTTGCTGCATGATACCTTGTCTTAGAACAGCTATTCCATAGTGGCACAGGCCACATGGCCACATTTCACTATCAAAGATGTTATTGATTATTAAAATAAGCTTAAGGTATCTATGGTTGTGGCACATTCATCACAAATTTCAAGAACAATGAAGATAGGCAGCCTCTTTAGGTCTTTTTTTGACACACATAATGGATAATTTAATATCTGTTGGTTTAAAATTGATTTGAGTTGCCTTATTGGGAATTGATAATGTTTTTCTCAATTCAGGTTACTTGAGGAAAAATCCATATCACAGCCAACTTCTGCATCTGAGAATCTTCCTTTAATGCCTTCTGTCTAAACATATCTATAGAAATTTACCAGAATTAATGTATTAGTAAAAGATTAATATCTAGATGTATTACAAGTCTGTTTGTCTTTGTTCTTACATTAATCTGCAGAAATTTCAATATCCATTCCTCAGAATAAAAACCTATGTAATTCAAGTGACAAGTGTGTTCTTGGCCCATGTCTACCTCAGAGGGGTCCAACTGAACCACAAATCCATCCTGTTGCCATTGTTCAAATTTTAGAATGTATAGTAAGAGTAGATATAATTAGTAAATATAGAATCTTCACATTGGTTACTAGATCTGTGAAAAGTTATTATGTTAGGAAGGGCCAAGTGGAAGCACTGAAACTGTCTTCTTTCACTCTTCATCCACCACGAGAGCAAACCAAAAGCATTGTTGCACCCATGAGGATATGAATGAAATCATCATCAAAGCCTTGAGGGCTACAGAGATTTTCCTTACTTGTCTCTGTATGATGTATCTGATTATAAAGTAAAAATCCAGGTGAGTCTTCAAGAATGACTAAAATTTTTGAAAAGCATAACTGGGTGATATATCAATTCCAGTTGTGATCGCAGGAGTGTTATTTCTACTGGATCAAATAAAAACAACCTTTGGCATCTGGGAGGAAACTTTTGACATAGTATGCTTTCTTTTCAACTCCCTTTAACAAAGACAGTCACACATTTTGTCTTTTGAGGCATGGACATCAGTTTAACTACCCTTTCTTATATCAAGATAGTATCAACTCTCCTGCTTTCTGCAATAATGTGGATTTCAAATACTTCAATCATTTTAAAATAGCACATAGAACATCATACTATCTATTCATAATGATATTATGCTAATGGGGCCTGGTGCATAGGTTTCCATGAACTTTAGAAAGAATGTATGACAGAGAAATATATAAATCCCATGTTAGCCCAGAGGCATGGTGAATTGAAGTGGTTCCTACAAGTTCAATGACCTGGAAAATTTAAAAACATTCTGAGATAATTTTCTGTACATTGCACCAGCTATCATAAAAAGAGAATTATATTTTAGGTTTTACTGATCCATTGATCAAAACCTGTTAAGCTGACACATTTAAGGGGAGCCTTAACCAGAACTATCCAGCAGTTTCAGGACATACTCTAAGAGGTCTACTTCTTGAATCTCATGACCTAGATATGCCAATGGCAGATAGAGAAACTCTATAGAGCATTTAAAAAGCCCTGGTATAAGAATTGCAGTATTTACTTGCCTATGTTGATAATTATTCTCCAATTAAAAGTAATTCCTAAAACTGAACAATCTGACCCCATGACACATGTAATTAAAACACTATGTAACTAACTACCCATTATGAACTGGCCTTACATAATCCATCATATCACCAAATCAGTTGTGAACAGAGTATTTTATTGTTAAATGTAAACAACACTCATAAAGCTGGTTTATACAACCCCAGATGACTAAAATAAACATCAATTTGTGATTAAGATGTGTTCATTGAGAAAAATTGTCATTTTTACATAAACTAAATACATCACCACAAAGTATTTGATTTTCATTTAGTATCTGCCTCAACTTTGAGTAGACAACTGAGAGTAAAATTCAATATTTTTATCAATTTTTGAATAGCTTACTCATGAGGAAAGTATTATCTTTATCATATTCCTCCTTATGTTTAGAAATTGAATTCTAAAAATATTATTCTGATGACTGGTACATTCTTTTCCTTTTTTTTTTTACTGATATTTGCAGTGTTTTCTGTGCATTTTTTGTTTTTTGAGCAATTTTTTATAACATCTGATTTACTGTTAAATATTTAACTTTCATCATTCTTTTAAATACTTAATGGCTTTTAGATTTGCTATTAAAAACAAAATTGGACATGATATATTTCATTTTGTCATTCTTATTGAACATGCAGCTGCTCATATACATGAATAAACATGATTGGAGTAGCTTGTTCTTTTTCTTTCCTTTTTCCTTCTTTCTTTCTCTCCTTTCTTTCTCTTGCTTCTTGTTCAGTTGTCATTGTCCCACCATTTTCTCCATTGCTCACCCCTACCCCTTCCCCACCATTCTCACAGTCAATCCCCCAACACTGTCCATGCCTATGAGCCCTCTATTTGTGTTCCTTTGCTTACCTGTTTCCCTTCTTTCTTGCATTATCCTTACTCTCACCCCTCTGGTGACTGTCCTTTTGTTCATTTTTTCCAAATCTCTGGTACAGTTTTGTTCCTTTGTTTGTTTTGTTGATTAGGTTATACTTGTAAGTGAGATCATATGGTATTTGTCTTTCACCACCTGGCATATTTCACTTAGCATAATGCTCTCCAGTTCCATCCATGCTGTCACAAAGGGTAGGAATGCCTTCTTTCTTTCTGCTGCATAGTATTCCATTGTGTAAAATGTATCACAGTTTTTTGATCCACTCATTTGCTGATAGGCACTTAGGCTGTTTCTAGCACTTAGCTATTGTAAATAACATTGCTATGAACACTGGAGTGCATAGGTTCTTTTGATTTGGTGATTCAGGATTCTAGGGTATAGTCTCAGCAGAGGGATCACTAGATGGAAAGACAGTTCCATCTTCAGTTTTTTGAGGAAATTCCATACTGTTTTTTTTCCAGAGTGGTTTTTTGAAACCTTTTTATTCACATAAACTGACCTACAAAGAATGCATTTTAATGTCCCAAGTGTTTTCCATGTTTATAAAAACAAAGTTTCCATCAAGTTTGTCACCAATATAATTTTGACTGTCCTCCTGTGATCCAACAATCCTTGGTATTCTTAACAGATAAATAGTAGTTAATCTACTTCCCATGCACAAAGTTATTTTGAGTTGGATGCCAGCTGATGCTTTGAATTTCAGGTAACAGAGTTTGAACACTTAAGCTGTTCTAAATAACACTGCTATGAACATTGAGGTGCATAAGATTTTTGGAATTGGTGTTTCAGGATTCTTAAAGTGTAGTCCCAGCAGTGAAATTGCCATGTTAAAAGGCAGGTCCATTTTTAGTTTTTTGTGGAAATTCCAAAATGTTTTACACTGTGGCTGCACCAATGTGCATTCCTACCAACAGTGTACTATGGCTCCCTTTACTCCACACCCTTGCCAGTGCTTGTTGCTTATTCTTTCATTTATGATGGCCATTCTGACCAGCGTGAAGTGGTATTTCATTGTGGTTCACTAATATGTCCCCTACAGCAAGGGACATAAAGGAAAGAATAAATAAATGGGATCTCATCAAAATAAAAAGTCTTCTGCATGGCTAAAGAAAACAGCATTAAGATAAAGAGAGAACCAACTGTATGGAAAAACATATTTGCCAAAGATACCTTGGACAAGGGTTTGATCTCCAAAATATATAAAGAACTCACACAATTCCACACCAGGAAGACAAAACAATCCAATCAAAAAATGGGCAAAGGACCTGAACAAACACTTCTCCAAAGAGAACGTACAGAGGGCCCAGAGACATATGAAAGGATGTTCAGCATCACTAGCCATCAGAGATATGCAAATTAAAACCACAATGAGGTGCATCAAGCTTTTGTAATTTCCTTATTATAAAAAGTGGGGCTATGGAAGTACATCTATATTTTTGCATTAATGTCTAGTAAGGATCATCAACGTTTTTTGTGTACATTTGTGTCTTCTTAAAATGCAATGATTCAATGTGACATACCCCAATATTTCAATACTGCAATGATTCATTCATGGCATGTTCATAGAAAGGAATAATATCACTAATGAAAATTAATGAGCTACTAATACCTACCATAAAAGAAATAATTTTTAAAGATTAACACTGGGTAAAATTAATATTTCAGACATGAAATAAAATATTTAATTCATATAATATTCAAAAAAGCAAGCCAAATTCACATATGATGGTGTATTAATATTGTATTATTAATTAATACAATAATTTACATATTTTAGCTATTTAAATTTCATCACATTTACCATTTCATTTTTCTTCATTTGTTCCTCTATCTCCAGCCATCCAAGTTTTTTTCTCTCAGCCTAAAAAACACCAATGATGTTTCTTCATTTAGTATGGGTTTACTAGTGATTAATTCTACTTGTTTAGTTATTGTTTGCCAAATAGATATTTTAATTAACATTAAATTTAAGGTAGAAAATTTTACACACAATATTGGTTTATTTTAATACATGAAATATATAATTCCACTTTCTTTTCTCTTACATATTTTGTTCTAGAATAGTCAGCTTTCAGATATCATATCTTCTTGTTTTTTTGTTTGTTTTACTATATGATTAGAAGTGTATTTTTCTTCTTCTTTATTTTAAAAGATTTCAGGTGTTGTATGGCTTCTTGAATCTGTAAATTGATGTCCTTTATAACATTTAAAAAATTCTGCAATTACCTTTCAAACATCACTTTACCCCCCCATCTTCTCTGTGTTCTACTCCTAGGACTTCAATAACCATATGATAGAACTTCTTACTGAACGCCCTCTAGGTCTCATATTTATATTTAGGTATTTTCCTCCTTTTTTCTCAGTGCTTCATTTCAAATAGTTTCTTTTTAAAAGATTTTATATTTTCATTTTTAGAGACAAGGAAAGGAAGGGATAGAAACTGGGAGAGAATCATCAATGTGAGAAACATTGATCAGTTGCCTATTGCATGCCCCCAACCAGGGAATTGAAATGCATAGGTACTGAAATGTATAGGTACTCTGACTAGAATCAAACTGACAACCATTCAGATTATGGGACTATGCCCACCCACTAAGCCACATCAGTCAGGGCTCAAATAGTTTCTTCTCACCTATCTTCCAATTAAACATCTTCTTCAGTTGTGTCTATTAAGCTACTAAATAAGTCAATGGATTTCTCAATTTGATTTAATAATAAACTTATTTTTTGGAATTTTTAGAAATATTTTTCACAGTGTTAAACTTTAAAGTTACATAATTTTCTACTTGACCTTAACTGGTATAGATATTCTAAAGCTTGTGTCTGAAAGCACAACGTGTATTGGAAATTACTGCGGGTCTGTTTCTGTTTTTTCAAGTCTCTGTGGGTAGCCGTTGATGCAAAATTTCTTGCTTATCATAATGCTGTGGTACAGGGAGTTATAAAATTTTACATTTATAGACCACATACTAGTGCTCGGTAGTTTTCCATATTACATTTAATGTGTTTTTCAATTTCTGCCACTATAGGTAAGTATTTACCCACTTTACAGATAACAAACTGTGGTCCAAAGAGTTTAAATTGCTTGATACGTATCTGCTAAATGGTGAAGTTCATATTCAAATTCTATCAAACTGATCCCAGTAAATATTTCAACCTCTCTGCTACCATATATTTATGAAAAACACACACAAAAAACCAAAAATATCTTGTCATTTGTTTATTTTACCTACTCAGGAAGTCCTAGAAAACAAAATAATAGCTAAATTAAAGTTAAATTAGAAAGCTCCTTTTTTGCTTAGCAAGCACTTTGTATTATCTTATCACTATAATGCTAAGACTACATATTCTGATACCCTCCTTTAATAAATAAAGAACAAGCAGAGAAATTCTAGGGCATTTTAAAAAATATATACACAGTTAAACAAAGGTAGAATAAAATTTTAAAATCAAATTCGAGTGACTCTAAAATTTATGCTCTTGATTTATGTGTTATGCTCTTTATTATATACTTTTTATAATAAATAACAGCTTTTGAATTTATAATATTTTTAATATTTTATGTCCATTTTTATTAAACATATTTTACCTCCTACTGAAGACGTTAATCCATGATAAACACATCATAATAATGCAACCTTGATCATATGTTGGTGCACAATATTTGTATTAAAATGTTAGCACTGATCAAATTCAGAGTTTACTCTTACAAAATGAGCACTTAATTGGTTCTTAAAATCAACAAACTTAGCCTTAAGTAGCACAATTTTCAAGTACAATTCAAGCCTAAGGAAGAAGCATAACTAGCTCATCTTTTTAAAGTATGTTTACAGTATGTCTTTGAAAAACACTCTGTTGTATATTTCATAAGGGCCCTGAGAAAAACATATTCAGATAAATTTTATATGACTGTAAATATGATTAAAACAAGATTTAAATACTATTTTTAGGGGTATAATTTTTTCACTGAGTTTATCTTTCTTAAATTCTCAAAGACACAAATATATACATATTTGTGATTAATAAGTGACAACTTTATGCTCTGAAATCAAATTAAGTATAGTAAAATGTCAACTCAGTTTAAACCACACATTTTTTAATTGCTATAGGTTTTGCTTTCTACTTTATTTCAAAAAGTCTTCTTGCTTCAAGATCATTTGAAGACAAAACTGTCTCTGGTAGAGTGTCCTCCTACTCACTAGGATGACAATTTCTAATTCCTTTTATGGTTGGCCCTCCTTCATTTTTAGGGATTTAGTCCTATTTTCATCTTCTTTCAGAACCTTTTCAGATTTATTTCACTCCTCACACAACTGACCTTCATCTTAGTGAGAACCCTTCCAATGTGATTCCCAAACATAATCAGCATTAATTTAAATTAAACAACAATTCTTGTTGGTAGGTAATTAGCTTTGTCCTCAACCTCATTGTGATTTGCTTGAAGTGGGAGTCCATTTTCTTTTTTTAACATCTTTATTTAGATACTGTTCATACACAATTCTTCATATATAATTCATATCATAGGTACTTGAGGTTAAGACTTAAATATATCTTTTTTTAGATGGAGTGGAAACTCATTGACCCATAAAAGAATAGATTATTGTTTGCAAAGGTTTTCATCTTAACCATGATGCCATGAATGACTAATTACATAATTTTTACTTCTTCAGTTAGAAACCATTTCACAACATATGTTTTTACAGTTATACTATGAGCCACTCAGCATAAATTATTGCTAATGTAGGCTGCTATGTTAAATAGAAATCGACTGATTTAATCTTGATTTAATTTTTTAATTGTTTCTATTTCCCATCTATGGTGTGCAAATTCTCTTTAGGGATGTCTCCAGTAGAATTATTAGTGAAAGATTCTGGCTGCACACTCCACACTGCACTTTTTCAAGGATATTAAGTCTCATTGAATGATTCTATTAAAAACTGCATGACTGAAAATAAGAGGGGTGAAATTTTGGTGACATTATTTTATTTTATCCCTTTTCACATTGTAAATTTTTGGTGAAATCCTGAAAGTTTTTTGGCCTTGGAATTATTCTGTTACCTGCAAAATAATAGTTTAGGAATTGGAGCAGAATTTAATTTGAATAGATGTTAATTTGAAGTAGAGATAATTTAGGGATTGGACCCAAAATAATTTTGAAAACTATACAATACCAACCTTAAGATATCCAAAATCAGACCCAGTATAAAAAGTTGTTAGGAGGTAGGGTGAAGAAGGAGGATATTTAATTAATTTTAAGGATATAAATTTAGGGTTAAAATTGTAGTTGCCAGTCACTGATAGTACCCAAAACTCTCTGAAGAAATGAGATCACCAAGGATGTTTGTAGTAAAAATAAAAAAAGCAAATGTGAGAAAATATTCTTTATGTCTGCATTTATTAACTGTTTATGTAACTGTAATAAGTTATAGGTAATTTATGTGTGCACCTCTAAGTGCAGATATGTCAAGAAACTAGCTGGAAAAAACATTCAAGTACTTATCTAAGTGTGCCATTAATCTTGTGATGCTTAATCTCAACTACAAAAGAAATTTTTATCTACATTAAAATAGAAATTCCAAGTAAATCACAAGTAGATCTCCTCTTATATTTTGTGATTTTCTTTTTATAATTAGTTTTTTGATTTAGAAGATGTTACTTTATATCATTTCTAAGAAACTTGAAACCTTGATAGGTTAATGTTTTTGATGGCCTGGTCCCTTCAAATATTTCTTTTATATATCAATGTGTTTTTCCCTTCACATCTACTCAAACATGACAGAAAGGAAATTTCTATTACCACTCAGGTACTATCTATACTTTTAAGATATATTTTGGTTAGAAATATTGCAATCTATTCTTCAGTTTGACTTTATCATATTGTGATATCTGTCTAAATCTTCTCTGTCTTAAATTCTGACAATTTTGTCTGAGAACCTAATATTTAATAGAGTCAAATGAACAGTTCACATTTGTAATTTTTCTTCATCACATGGTTACTGAGCTGAATAAAAAATATTTGTTAATTTTTTTCAAAATATTGAATGCATATATCATTTATTTATGGCTCAGAAACTATTCTGGATCATGTGGGAATACACTTGTGAATAATGCATAGTTAGTTTCTTTAAGAAGTTTTACACTCTAGTAGTTTAATAAGCAGAAAAGTGAACAAAAGGACAGAAAGTCTAACCAATCACTTATGGGCCAGAACATTGGTAAGCCCAGTGCTGTTGCTATAAATTCAGATTAATTACAGACTTATCACAAAGATTCTTTTTTTCCAGAAAAAGTTTTACTTTTGTAATTTGAGTTGGATATTTAACAGAATTATAGCAAAGAATAGCTGAGTATTTGTATAAGTCGATTTATGAACTTAATACAGGCAAAATGTAAAGAACACAGGTATTAATTGAAATAAACATTCTTCCTAGAATAAAAAATCATTTTTAAAAGTTTCATTTGTTTACTTTTTAACTAGACAATAAAAGTTTATAAATATTCACATTTATGTTCCACCTCTAATTTTTAGACCTAACCTAGTCTTAAGTCAACATGAGTAAAATTATAGTTCACCTACTGTTTGTTTTAGGGATAAATGTAACAGTTCTTTTTCACTCTTATAAAATTTCAAACTTTTTTAGTAGCACAAAAGTATGCTTAATCAAAAAGAATATTCCTTGGAAAGAGAACCTTGCTTAGAAATATGAGTCTTAAGGGTTTTTTTGTATGTTTTTTGCTTTTATTTTTCTATAGAAAACTCTTGTTAGTGCTGTAGTAGACATTTAAAATAACTAGAAACAAAACATAAGAAAGGCCAAATATCCCAATAGTTATTTTATCTCTGGAAATATCCCAATGACAGCCCTAAAACCATCTACATTGTGTAGCACAACAGTGAAAAATCAGTGTGGCCATCTGGAAACATTCCAAGCATTATGGATTGGTGGCCAAATACAATTCCCTTTTAACAACTGAGCACATTCATGCAAAACTCTAATTCAAAGTCCATGGACAAGACAATGCTCATATAAAACATGTCTTCTGAAGAAGACAGTGCTCTGTGTGTAAGAAATAAAGAGTCATACAAATTATATAAAAGGGTAAGAATAATGATAATGAGAAAATTCAAATGACCAGAATTAGGTGCATATGTCTATTGCATCTAGTGTCATTTAGGCCTGCATTTGACATTTTATTATTTTTGTGCTACAGAAAGAGAAGAAAATACTTATCATATGTCATATCATTGTGCATAAAACCTCATTAATTTTATAAATTAAAATAAAAATAAGGAAAGTAAAAGTGAATAGCCTCATATCAAATTATGTCACTAACCGAAAGTATGGGGGGAATTACCACTGAACACCACTTTTTATAATTAATGAAAAAGAGTTTTGAATTAATCTTTACTTTTATATTTTTAAAAATAAAATTCTACTCAGCCACGGTGAGGCCGAGCCTGTCAGCAGGAAGCCCGGGCCTGGTGCAAAAAAAAAAATTCTTGTAAATGCAGAAAAATCATTGTGAAAGATAGAATAATTGAATATTTATAGATGTTTTCTCTGCAGTGATTATCAAGAAGATAAATTGCAAATGGGAAATCAAACATTTGTGTTGACAAGCAATATCTTATGAGCTCATGTGCACCTGTATGAAACTCTGATCTCCAAGTTTTATTTTGTTACAAGCATCAATGCTTAAACTAATTTTAAATGATATTGAAATTTTATAAGTGGCATAAAACCAGAGGAGAACAGCTGTCTCTATTGATACACCAATTGTGCAGAAGATGGTTACATGGTTACTTTAACCACTATACATTCAGTATTTTCTAAAAATATGGGAGAAAATAAAAGCTACAATATTTAAAATATTAAGGTAAATCTTTATACTAAAAACATTTTTTCATGATATTTTGAACATCACTAACAATTGAGAATGTATTAGATATGATTGGAAGAGTATAGGGTTTTCTTGGATGCTGATATAGTTTATTTTGTAATTTTCATTAATTTGCATGAGCAAGTACCCATTTGTGAATAAAATTACTTGATTATGAAATAACACCAATGAGCACAGCTCATGGATTGCAGAGAATTTGGCTTCTGTTAATTATTGTCAAATTTATCTTTAACACGAAACCCTATATAGAATTAGGGACAATTGCCACTTAGGATGAGTGAATCATATTTTTCCAGTGCCTAAGATACTTCTTTATTATGATCTAATAGTTATTGCTTCTCTACTCCAGCACCATAACATAACTTACTACATAATAAATTTTGTTAAAAGTCAGTCCATCTGGAATTGCCAAAATGCAGAGATTGTCTTCAGAATAATAATGGACCTTCAAATCTGAGACAGTAAAATTTTATTTTAACTTTAAAACATATATTATACTTCCTGAGAATATAAATGTTCCTTGTTTTGATACTGTCACAGCCTATCTTAATAATTCTGAGTGTGATATCCTAATATAGGAGCCTCAAGTTTCATTTGGAAAAAAGTGAGATTGGGAGTTACACAGCTTTTTGTCTAATTCTTAGTTCTGTAACTTACCTGAGCTATGATTTTACCCTCTAAAATATAATATGCCTTATAATGATCCAGGTAAATTACCCAATTTACATGCCTGGGAATTGTTGATTATACGGGTTAAAGGAGAAAAATCAACCAGGAAACTAGCACTGTACCTGGCTCAGTGTAACCAAAATATTTGAAAAAAATAGCATACATCATCAATGAAATTTATTATTTTTTTGCACTTTTTAAAAATTCTGGTCCTATATAGTGCTCCAGGCTTATCTTATAACTTTGTCCCTATCCTAGAATCAGTCATGTCTTCAAGTAACCCTAGTACTTATTGAAAAATTGCATTAGAAACCAAGATCTGATGGGCTATCACTTTTAGGCACTCTCAACTCCCAGAACACCATATGTCTATAGGCATATCTATACATATTTCTATATATAGTCATCTGTATCTATTTTAAACAAAACACAAGTTAACACTAATTTCTCCAATGATCCATGGATGAATCATACTAGATTCTTCCCCTTGCTTAACTGAAAAACCTACAACAGCGAGGAACCTGTTTTTTGCCATATGTCATTTATTTATTTCTTTACTTGTTTAATTTCAGTGAACATGTATAGTAGTATCAAAATTTTTAACTCATTAGGGTCTAATGGGATAAACTTTAGTAACTAAACTACAATAATAACTTGTAATTCTTTTGGCCTTCAGTATTACAGACTTCACTTATTTGAAAAGTTCTTTGGTCAGTACTTTCCCTTAACCCTCCTTAAAGCTGTATCATTTGTTTATAATACAGTTGGAAGGTTTTTTTTTAATTGCAGAAATGCAGTGCAGTAGTCTGCATTTTTTCCTGATACCCCAGGGTCTGCTGAAAATTTTTTTTAAAATTTAAAATAAACTTGAATGCATTGAAATTCACTATTGGTGCAATAAAGTTGTGTAAGTATTAACAAATGCATAATGCCATGCATTCATTATTGTAGTATTATAAAAATAGTTTGATTACCCTAAAATGCCCTGTCCTTTATTTATTAATCTCTATGTTCCAACTTGAATCTTTGGCAACCATTGCTCATTTTACTGTCCCTATCATCTTACCTTTTCCAGAATGTCTTATTGGAATTACATAGTATATAGTCTTTCCATACTGGCTTCAACTGAAAAAATATTTATTTGTTTAAGTTTCTTCTATGTCTTTGTGTTGTTTAATAGTTCACTTCTCTTTACCACTGAATAATATTCCATTTTATGATACACATTTTATCTATCCATTCACCTATCAAAGACTATTTTGGTTGCTTTGAGTATGGGGCAAATATGAACAAAGCTGCTCTAAATACTCATAGTTTTAAAATTAATTGGACAATTACTATGGAACACAATTGTTTTGTTGCATAGGACTGCTTAACTGTTTGAGAAATGACCAAACTGTCTTCCAAAGTGACTATAATATTTTATGTTTTCACTAGCAATCAAAGAGTTCCTGTTGTCCCACATCCTCATTAGCATTTGGTATTTTTTTTTTCATTTTAGCTATTATAATATGTGTGTAGTGGTATCTCAAAATGTTTTCAGTCTGTGATTTCTCAAGACAGATAATGTTGAACATCTTTATATTCTTATTTACCCGTTTTTGTATATTATTTAGTGAGGTGTTTATAACCATATGGATTACTTACTTTTTCTTATTTATTTTTCTCTTAGTATTTTGAATACAAGTCCTTTATCAAATATGTGGTTTGAATATATGGTCTACTAGCTGATGACATGACTTTTTATTCTGATGGATGGACCCAGAGAACATTATGCTAAGTGAAATAATTCAGTAAGAGAAAGAAAATTACCTTATGATTTCACTCATATGTGGAGTCTAATGAATAAACTGAACTATTAAACAAAATAAAGACAGATTCATTGGTAGAGAGCAGACTGACAGCTCTAGGACTTGGGGATGGATGGTGGGATTGAACAAAGAAGAAAACTATAAAGCAAGAGCTCATGGACAACAACAATAGTGTGGTGACTGTGGGGAGTAAGGAGTGAGTGGAGGTGCAAGAGGATATGGAGGGATAAATGGTAATGGACAAATACAATAAAATAATATTAAAAAGAGTGCCTTTTAAAGACACTACTAAGAAAGAAAATTATAGGCTAATATCCCTGATGAATATAGGTACTAAAATCCTCAACAAGATATTAGCAAATCAGATCCAACAATACATTAAAGCAATCATACACCATGATCAAGCTGGATTTATTCCAGATATGCAAGCTTGGTATAATAACTGCAAATAAGTGTGATGTATCACATAAACAAAATAAAGGATAAAAATCATATGACCATATTAATAGAGGCAGAAAAAGATTTTTATAAAGTCCAGCACTAATTTATGATAAAAGCTCTCAGCAAAGTGGGAATAGAGAGAACATACCACAATGTAATAAAGGCTATATATGATAAACACACAGCCAACATCATGCTCAATGGACAAAAAATAAAAGTGTTTCTTTTAAGATCAGGAATGAGACACGGATATTTGCTTTCACCAGTCTTACTCAACATAGTACTAGAAGTCCTAGACATAGCAATCAGAAAATAAGAAGTAAAATGCATCAAAATTGGAAAGGAAGAAGTAAAACTCTCATTATTTGCAGAATACATTACTGTATATAGAGAAAACCTGAAATCCTATAGACCCCACCAAAAAAACTACTAAAACTAATAAATGAATTCAGGATGCATAATAAATATCCAGAAATCAGTTGCATTGATACACACCAATAATGAACTTTCAGAAAAAGAAACTAAGAAAATCATCCCATTTACAATACATAAAAAAATAAAATTCTGTTGTAAATAAAGCTGCTATGAATATTGGGGTGCATAGGTTCTTTCTAATTGGTGTTTTAGAATTTTTAGTGGTAATCCCAGCAGTGGAATTAATGGGTCCAATGGCACTTTAATTTTTAGTTCTTTGAGGAAATTCCCTACTGTTTTCCACAGTGGCTAAACCAGTATGCATTCCCATCAATAGTGTACTAGGGCTCCCTTTTCTCTACAACTTTGCCAGCACTTATTGTTTGTTGACATGGTTATGATGACCATTCTGACCAATGTGAAGTGGTATCTCATTGCCTTGGGTAGTATGGACATTTTGATGACGTTAATTCTTCCAATCCATAAACATGGTATATGTTTCCATTTATTTTTGTCTTCTTGAATTTCTTTCTTCAGTGTAGTTTTCTGAGTACAGGTCTTTTACCTCCTTGGTAAGGTTTATTCCTAGGTACTTTTTTTTTCTTGTTGCTCTAGCAATTGGAATTTTTTTCTAATTTCTGTTTCTGATACTTCAATGTTGGTATACAAAAATGCCTTTGATTTCTGAATATTGACTTTATATCCCACTCTTTTGCCAAATTCATGTATTAGGTCAAGTAGTTTTTTTGGTGGGGTCTATAGGATTTTCTATGGACACTACCATGTCATCTGAAAAGAGTAACAGCTGTATTCCTCATTCCCAATTTGGATGCCATTTATTTCTTTTTCTTGTCTGACTGCTGTGGTTAGAACTTCCAATACTATGTTACATATAAGTGGTGAAAGTTGACACACTTTTATTATTTCTGGTCTTAGTGAGAAAGCTTTTAGTTTTTGCCTTTTGAGTATGTTGTTGGCTACCTGTTTCTCATATATGGCCTTTATCATGTTGAGGTATGCTCCCTCTATTCCCACTTTGCTGAGTGTGTTTATCATAAATGATTGCTATACCTTATCAAATGCTTTTTCCATATATATTGATTCACATCAATCGGTGATCATGTGATTTTTGTATCTCCTTTTGTTTATGTGATTCATTATGTTTATTGATTTGTATTTTACTATCTTTGCATCCCTGCAATGAATCCCACCTGATCATGATGTATGATCTTTTTAATATGTTTCTGGATGTGGTTTGTCAATATTTTGTTGAAAATTTTAGTGTCTATGTTCATCAGTGATATTGGTCTGTAGTTTTGTTTCTTTGTTATGTCTTTATCTGATTTTGGGATTAAGATGATGCTATCCTCATAAAAAGAGTTTTGGAGTCTTCCCTCTTCCTGGAATTTTTAATATTTTAAGGATAGGTATTAGCTCTACCTTAAATGTTTTGTAAAACTCTCCTGTGAAACCATCTGGGCCAGGGCTTTTGTGTACCAGGGTTTTTTTTTTTTTTATTGTTGCTTCAATTTCACTAGCTGTTATTGGTTTGTTCAGGCTTTCTACTTCTCAGACCACCCTCTTACACCACACACAAGAATAAAATCAGAATGGATTAAAGGTTTAAATGTTAGACTTAAATTCCTAAGAATCATAGAAGTAAACATTTGCAGTAAAGCCTCAGACATTTGTAACAATATTTTTGCTGATCTATCTCCTAGAGCAAGGGAAGTAAAATAAAAATATAAATAAAATTGCATTACATTAAACTAAAAAATTTACACAACAAAGGAAACTATCACCAAATTAAAAAACAATTTATTGAATGGAAGAACATATTTGCCAATAATACATCTGATAAGAGGTTAATATCTAAATTTATAAATAACTTGCAAATCTCAATGCCAAAATACAAATAAACAATCTAATTAGAAATAGGGTGAAGAACTTGAATAGACACTTACTTCTCCATAGAGAACATAAAGATGATCAACAGGCATATGAAAAGATGTTCAACATCATTAATCATCAGAGAAATGTAAATTAAAACCACAGTGAGATATCACTCACATTCATCAGAATGGCTGTCATCAATAAATCAACAAACAAGTGTTGAAAAGGATGTGGAGAAAAGGGAGTCCCGGTACGTGCATTGTTGGTGGGAATGTTATTTGTTACAACCACTGTAAAAAACATTATGAAAGATGCCCCAAAAATTAAAAATGGAACTGCCTTATGACTCATTGATTCCATACCTTGGAATATAACCAAAGAAACCTGAAACACTTGATTGAAAGAACATCTGCATACTTATGTTCATTGAAGTATTATTACAATAGCCAAGATTTGGAAGCAGCCCAAGTGTCCATCAGTAAATGAGGGGATAAAAAAGATGTGGTGCTTTTATACAATGAAATACTACACAACTATAAAAAAGAAGGAAAGCTATCTTTTATGATAGCAAGGATGGTCATGGAAAGTATTATGCTAAATGCAATAAGCCAGTGAGAGAAAGACAAATAGTATGTGATTTCATGTATATGGAAAATTTAATGAACAAAATAAACTGGCAAACAAAATAGAAAAACACACACATATATACAGAGGACAGACTGACAACATTCAGAGGAGAGGGAGGTTGTGAGCCTGGTTGAAAATGTTGAAGGGATTAGGCAAAAAAATTCATAGACACAGACAGCAGTGTGGTGATTACCAGAGGGAATGGAGGCTGGGGAGAGTTAGAATAAGGTAATGGATGTATAAATGGTGATAGGAGGAGACTTGATTTGAAGTAATGAACACATTATAATATGTAGGTGATGTATTATAGAACTGTACACCTGAAATCTATAAAATTTTATTAACCAATGTCACTTCAATACACTCAATTTAAAAGAAAAAAGAAAGAGAGACAGAAAGAAAGAAAGAAAGAAAGAAAGAAAGAAAGAAAGAAAGAAAGAAAGAAAGAAAGAAAGAAAGAAAAAGATTTTTTTTGTAGAAAACTTTTAAATTGTAATGAAGCCCATTTTTTTCATAGATTATGCCTTTGGTGTTTTATCTAACTATAAGTGACCAAACCTAAGGCCATACAGATTTTCTCCAAGGTTTCTTTTAAACATTTCTGCATATTGTGTTAATTATATTATATTATATTATATTATGCTATATTATATTATTAATTATATTTTATATGTATTGCATTATATACTATATTATATTATTTTATATAATGCAATGCTGACTATATACTATATATAAATATATATAATATATAATACAATACTGACCATGTATAATATATAATTATATGTATTATATTTATGTTCAGTCTCTATGAGTCACTTTTTGTGATTTTTGTAAGGTCTATGTCTACATTTTTATTTTTGATGTTTATGTATGAACATACTTATGTATGAAAGAACTATCATCTTTATTGTATTCCCTTTGCACCTTCTTCAAAGATCAGTTGATTATATTTTTAAGGCTATTACTGGGGTCTCTATTCTGTTCCTTTGACATATTCTTATATGCTTTTTTACCAATGGTAGACTGTCTTGATCTTGCTATTTTATAACAAGTCTTGAAGCTTGGCAAAGTTATTTCTGCAATTTTGTTCTTTCCACTTAATGTTGTAGGTCTTTTGCTTTGTCATGTAAACTAAGAATCAGTTAGTTGGTATGTACACAATAGCTTGCTAGGATTTTACTTGGATCAGTAATGTATCTATAGACCAATTGAAAAATTGATATCTTCATAGTGAGTCTTGCAATTCTGGATCCTGAAACATCTCTCTATTTATGTATATATATATGTATGTATTTATGTATTTTTTAAAATTTATTGATTTTAGAGAGGAAGAGGCAGAGAGAGAAAAAGAAATATCAATTTGTTGTTTCATTTATTCAGGCATTTATTGGCTGCTTTCTTGTACGTGCCCTGACTGGTGGTCCAACACAAAACCTTGGCATATTGGGATATCACTCTAACCAACTGAGATAACTTGCCAAGGCTTTTCCATATATATAGATCTTCTTTGATTTCTTTCATTAGGTTTTCTGCATATAGATAGCATAGTATTTTATTAGATTTGTATTTATATTCTGGTGCTAATGTAAAGAGCATTGCATTTTTAATATTAAATTTCAATTTTTTCACTGCTGGCATACAGAAAATCAATCAACTCTGGTATATTAACCTTGTATTTGGTGATCTTGTAATAATTAATCACTTGTTAGTTCTAGGTATTTTTTAACTTGTTGCTACTTTGAGATTTTCTACATAGAGAATTACATTTGCAAAAGAAGACAGTTTGCTCTGTTTGTTCTCAATCTATATGCACTTTCTTGTCTTATTATATTAGGTATAATGTAATTATCAGTTGATGTGATGGTAAGGTATGGAGGGTAGGAAAAGCATTCTGAACTTTTGTAAGGGTCAATGTTGTATTGCTTTTGAGTGCCTTGGCTGTGAACTTCACTATTGTTTCCCACCTTCTCTACAATATCCTAGTTGAAGCAGGAAGGCTCTGAGTGTTCTGCAGCTGGATAATTCCTTCCGGGTATGATCAGCCTCTGATAAAGTCTTAGCCCTGGCTATGTAGGCCTTTGTTAGAGAGAACAATGTGGAATGTTTTCTCAATCATTTCTTTTCCCACACTCTTTCCTCTCCCCCACTTTCCTTATACTCACAACTCCTTCCAGAAACTAGGATTTTTTTTTTTTTTTCTGTACTCTTCTTCATGGAAACCTGGAAGGATTCCTGAAGGTGAATCTCATGAAAGTGTGAATCCCCCCTAAGTCATTGACCTCATTGGCCCCCAGGATTTTCTCATTCTCAACATTAGTCCATGTTCTGGCCCCAGCAATCTATCAAAGTTTCCATGTAAGCATTTATAAGATTTTATGGCTCCAGTGGCTACTACTGCAGGCAAGTTGATCTGTATTTCTCTTTATTTGCCTTCCTTTTCAGATTTTGATGTGGCAAATTGCCCTGCAACATGAATCTCGGATGGACCCAAGTAAAGTTATCGATTTTTCCCCATTGTTTTTTTTGGGGGGTAAGAATGAAAGTAAAAAAACTTCAAATCTTACCTGTTGGAGCTAAACTGAAAGATAGGTAGGCTTTTGAAATATTTCCTTCTTGTATTTGTTCACATGACTTCAGTAATAATTATTAATGAACAACTATAGGAACAATTGCATTTGAATTCTATTTTTATTGATGTTATTAGAAAACACAGAGCTAGATTTTCACACAATTTTATTACTTTTATCTCTTTTATTTTTCTTATAGAGAAATGTTGCTTTCACAACTTTCTAGAGACACATGATTAAATAATTATTTTGGAGGTACTTACAAAGAACAATACCAGTATACTACAGAAATGTAAGATACAAGAATTTAACAAAATAAATCAGATACCATATTTCTACCTTCAAATAACTCATAGAATGTGAACTATCTTAATATTTAACATATATGTCTTGAACTAAAGCTTGCCAAAGTAAGATAAGGGATCTCAAGTACACTATGATCTTAAATGATGGTCAGCATTCACTAGTATTCATATAGTTTTGAATTTCAAACATTTTATGTGATTCTTAACTATAATCATATTTTCTCTTAAGGATTATCATTATTATAAAAAATACAATAAATAGTTTTATTCTTTTATGTTTTATTATGTGGTCTAAACAAAACACTGATACACTTAAAACATTTAATCCACATGCTTAGAAAGTAGTGATTATCAAATGCACCCATTCATGCATCATAACTCCTGTAGAGTGTTTTGTTGAAACATCAAGTCACCCAGGTGACTTATCCCCCCTACAGCCCAGATTTTGTGCCCTGCAACTTATAGCTTTTCCCAAAACTAAAATCACCCTTGAAAGGGAAGAGATTTCAGATGTTGATGAAATTCAGGAAAATACAACAGGGCAGCTGATGGTTATTGGGAGAACTGTGTGAGGTCCCAAGGTACCTATTTTGAAAAGGACAGAGGTGTCATTGTCCCATGTGCAATGGGTCTAGCATCTTATATCTTCTCCAGTAAATGTCTGTATTTCATATTACACGACTGGATACATTCTGAACAGACCTGGGCTTATAGCCTTGGATAACTAATGTAAAATCTTTGAATTGAAAACTGAGTATAAAATAAGAAGGTTGAAAGTTCACAATAATCTTAATTTTCTGTGTCTAGTTAAGACACAAACAATCTTTATGAAAGTGATTTTTAATAAAAGGGTGTTTCTTTTCTTTTTTTTAAATTTTTTTAATTTAGCTTATTCAGTACAGTTTCCATCCTTTATTCCCATTCCAGCCCACCCACCCATTCCTCCCCTCCCTCCCCTTTCCATCCCCCCTAGTTTTGTCCATGTGTCCTCTACATTTGTTTCTGTAAACCCTTCCCTACTCCACTGGAATTCCCTGCACTCTCCCATCTGTTCACTGACAACCTGTCCTCTATTTCAGTGTCTTTTGTTATATTTTACTTGTTTCTTTGTTTTGTTGTTTAGGTTCCTGTAAAGGCGAGATCATATGGTATTTGTCTTTCACTGCCTGGCTTATTTCGCTTAGCATAATGCTTTCCAACTCCATCCATGCTGTTGCAAAGGGTAGGAGCTCCTTCTTTCTTTCTGCTGCATAGAACTCTATTGTATAAATGTACCATAGTATTTTGATCCATTCATTTACTGATGGGCACCTAGGTTGTTTCCAGCACTTAGCTATTGTAAATTGTGCCGCTATGAACATTAGGTTGCATAGGTTCTTTTAGAATGGAGTTACAGGGTTCTTAGGATATAGTCCCAGCAGTGGAATTGCTGGGTCAAAAGGCAGATCCATTTTTAGTTATCTGAGGAAGCTCCATACTGTTTACCATAGTGGTCTTACAAGTCTGCAATCCCACCAACAGTGTACTGGGGTCCCTTTTTCTCTACAACCTCTCCAGCACTTGTTTGTTGTTTTGTTTAT
>CM052548.1:52902070-52930326 GCA_028533065.1 Trachops cirrhosus | reverse complement strand
ATCTCCATGATCTTGAGTGTTTGGGTTTTTTCATTGGGATTGGTTTCTACCTTCAGACCCTTGTGATCCAAGAATATGCTCAGTATGGTTTCAATTTTCTTGAACTTGTTGAGGCTTGTTTTGTGTCCTGTCATGTGGTCTATCTTTGAAAATGTTCCATGTGCATTTGAGAAGAATGTGCATTTAGCTTGTTTGGGATGGAAGGCTCTATATATATCAATTAAGTCCATTTCATCTAGGGCATTGTTCAATGCCACAATATCTTTGTTCATATTTTGTTTGGAAGATCTGTCCATTTTTGACAGTGGGGTGTTAAAATCCCCCACTATAATTGTGTTGCTGTCAATATCTTTCTTGAAGTCTTCTAAGATTTTCTTTATGTATTTGGGAGCTCCTATGTTGGGTGCATATATATTTACTATATTTATGTCTTCTTGGTGGATTCTTCCCTTGAGTATTATGAAATGACCTTCTGGGTCTCTTTTTATGGCCCTTTTCTGGAAGTCTATTTTGTCTGATATGTGTATTGCTACCCCAGCTTTTTTTGTCCTGTCTGTTTGCTTCGAAAATTTATTTCCAGACCTTCACTTTCAGCCTGTGTAGGTCTTTTGTTCTAAGGTGGGTCTCCTGTAGGCAGCATATGTGTGGGTCATGCTTTCTTATCCAGTCAGTTACTCTATGTCTGTTAATTGGGGCATTTAATCCATTTACGTTTAAGGTTATTATTGATAGGTACTGATTCATTTCCATTTTTGTTCTTGTGTCCCTCTCTCTCTTTTCCTTCCTTTCCTTAAAGCAGTCCCTGTAGCATCTCTTGCAGAGCTGGTTTGGTGGAGGTGTATTCTTTTAGACTTCTTTTGTCTGGGAAGCTTCTTATTTGGCCTTCTATCTTGATTGAGAGCCTTGCTGGGTAAAGTAGCCTTGGTTGCAAACCTCTGGTTCTCATTACTTGGAATATATTTTGCCATTCTCTTCTGGCTTGGAGCATTTCTGTTGAGAAGTCAGCTGCTAGTCTTATTGGGGCTCCCTTGTACATTACTTCCTGTTTCTCTCTTGCTCCCTTTAAGATTCTCTCTTTGTCTTGAAATTTTGCCATTTTAATTATAATGTGTCTTGAGGTGGGCCTGTTTGGGTTCCTCTTAATTGGGACTCTCTGTGTTTCTTGGATTTGTGTGTCTTTTTCTCTCATCAAATTAGTGAAGTTTTCCATCATTGCTTTTTCAAATAGGTTTTCTATCACTTGCTCTTCTTCTTCTCCTTCTGGTTTCCCTATTATACAGATATTATTACGTTTCATATTGTCTTGCATTTCTCTTAATCCCTCTTCATTCTTTCTGAGCCTCTTTTCCTGTTCTTGCACTTTGTGGGTGCTTTTTTCTACTTTGTCCTCCAGCTCACTGATCCAATCTTCTGCTTCATCGATCCTGCTTTTGATTCCTTCTACTGTGTTCTTCAGTTCAGTAATTGTATTCTTCATTTCCTCATGGCCCTTGTTGATACTTTCTATTTCCTTTTTAATGTTGGTATAGTTTGCAGTAAGTTCATTGTAGCTTCCTTGTACTTTCTGGTAACTCATTGAGAGTTCGTGATACTTCCTGAGAATCATTGTTTTGAACTCAGAATTTGAAAGTTTAGTTGCCTCTATTTCATTTGGCATTCTTTCTGGGGCTTCCTCCTTTCCCTTCATTTGTGGATTGTTTCTTTGTCTTCTCATTGTTCGTGAGACTCTTCTTGCTAGCCTTAGTTTCTTAAATTGATCTGTTCTGGCTCCCTGGGTTTATGGTGTGTCCTTCTGTGGTAGAGTACCTGTGAGATTAAGTGGTATAGTCTCCTTCTGGCATCCAGGTGTTCACAGCTTCCACCTACTCTTTTTTTTGTGATCAGTTGGAGGGGTAAGGCAAAATGGCTTAAGACAGCAAGATAGTATGCTGTGACATTTGCAGTAGCAGGTAGAGAAGAGATAGGAGATCCTTTGGCTGTGTATAATGTTAACTTTGTTTTTCCACCCCACTAGCTATTTATTAGAAAGGATGGAAAGAAGATAGGACTCTTGCTGGGAAGTAAAGGATTGTGAGTTGGGTCTAGAAAACAGTGAGGTTGTGGGAGGTCAGTTTCTGAGGTAGGGTGAGAGTAAAGGGTAGTAAATAGGTGTAGTTTGTGAGAGAATAAAGTTAACCGCTATAGTAATGAATTTCAGGAACCTGAGAAGTGGGCTACGGTCTGGGAGGGATGTTGTGTATTATTTACAATTGTATGGAATAGCTATTATTTACAGTAATATTAGAGCAACAATCATATGACAGTATCTACTAGATCTATATAATAAAAATAGGAAGTATGGAGCCTTGAGAAGTGTACTAATGGAACATGAATGAAGGACAGTTAATTAGCTATACACTATGAATGAGATAACAGGGGAAACCTATTAAATGATATATTATAACTAGCCAAGCAAAGAAGAGTGTACCGAAAGAAGAGGAATACTAAAATACTATTTCAATAAAAAGTGAAAGAAAAATGAAATAACAATACAGATATGCTATTACTTGCAGGTTCAAAAAAAATGAAGGAAAAAAGCAGAAGCTGGAATGAAGAGATAAATTTGGAAAGAAAGGGAGAAGGATCAACACTAGAAAGAAGTAGAAACATAAGGAATTGACCAAAATAAGAACTATAAGAATTAAAAAATAAAAAGTTACTTAATAAAAAAAATCAAGCGAAAAAAAAGGAAACAAAAACCAAAAAACAAAAACAAAAAACCTTTGTTGGTTTCAAACTGTCCAAACCAGTTTTCTTGGTTTTGCTGGCTGCAGCAGACTTAAGGGCAAATGCCTGGCCTTTTTCCCTTCCTGTTCAGAGCTCTGTCAGCCTCTGGAACACTGTCCCCAGGTCCAGCAGCACGGGACCAGTGCCCCAGGATGGGCCCTGGGCACTGGATCTGCGAACTCCCAAGCACTCCCTCTGGAGCCCACTGTGGAGCGCAAGCACCCTTTCCAGGTTCAGGGGTGTGTACTCTGTGGATTCTGAGGGGCTCGCACTTCCCCCGAATTCACGGCCTGGGCACCCGGCATCCTGCAGAACACCTGCACTTTTTCTGTGCTCATGGCTGTAGGCACCAAGCCATTTACCCAAAAAACAACTCTCTCCGGGTTGGGACTCTGGCCCCATTGGCTGGGCCAGTCTCTCCAAAGCCGTTCAGGGGCCTCTCACCAGGGTGCGGGATCCGGGCGCTCTTCAGCACTGCCTCCGATAGCTCACTGGGGAGTGCTTCCGCCTTATTCCGGGTTCATTAGTGTGAACTCTGTGGATTCTGAGGGGCCTGCAATTTCCCTGAATTTGTGGCCTGGGCACTGGGGATCATGCAGAATGCCTGCGCTTCTTCCATTCCCACGTCTGTGGGCCCTGGGGCCTTCCACCAAAAAAAACACTCTCTCCAGGTTGGGGCGCCCACGCAAGGCCTGGCCGTCTTTGGCTCCACTTGCTGGACCATGATCTTCCCCAAAGCCCACTCCATGGTCCCCCGGATCAGCCCTGATCAGTCGTTGTTTGGCTGGGGAGGGAGCGGTTGACCCAGCTCCCCCACCCCCAGAGCCCTGCAGCAGCCCCCAGAGCTCTGGGGCTGGGGCTGCAACCTCCCTGCTCCCCAAGCTGATTCCTGAGCCTTTATTATCCTGCAGTAGTCTCCTTACTGTCTGGTCTTTCAATGTCTGCTACAATTTTTGATTTCTCATTTTCATGTTTGCTGCAATGATCCTCCGTAGGATTTGCTCTAGTCCTCTGTAGTATGGCTAGGTTTTCCTGCCATTTGAAGAGGGAGGTGGTGTGTGCTCCCTCCTACCAGGCTGCCATCTTCCCTCTCTCTGTTTCTTTTCTTTAAACTTATTTTGTTTTAGAAAATGGGCAAATGATTGCAATATTTTAATGATTAGTGCTTAAATGTTTTCTCAGGGAAGTATTTGGATTTAGCCCAATTAAATTTTTTCAGAAGTGTCTTTCAAACTTGAATGTATATATGTATATATATATATGTATATATTTATATATATATATATCTCATTTGGAGATCTTATTAAATTATGTTTTCTGATTCAAGGTGTCTGTTATTTTGCATTTCTAATCAGCTTGAAGGTGATACAAATGCCACTCCTCCAGGGAACCACACTGGTAGAGCAAGGGCCTAGACTCCTGAATAGCCTTATGAGGTTATCAAAGGCATTCAGTACTTATCCTCACTTCTTGGGCACGTTTTCAGAAACTACAGAATTTGTTTTCAAACCTGGCTGAACATTATAAACCAACCAGAGACACTCAAGAAATGTATTTGAAGTTTTATCAACTGACATAGTAATATGGCTAAGAAGTTGTAGTAGTAATATAGCCAGTTTATATCCAGAATCTGTGAGTATACTCTTGTTTTTTTTCTGCATAGTGTCATAAATGAAATTATATGGTACTTGATATTTTCTGTCTGGTTTATTTTGCTTAACATGATATTCTCAAGATCCATCTATGTTGTCACAAATGGCACTATTTCATCTTGTCTTATTGCTGAGCAGTATTTCAGTCATCTAGAGAAGGACATTTTAGTTGTTTCCATGTCTTGGCCACCATGAATAATATTTCAATGAACATAAGGTTTCACATATCTTGTGAATAAAAAATTAAAAAAAATTTAGGTTGCTATGTCATATGGTAACTCTATTCTTAAATTTTTGAGGAACCACCATAGTATTTTCTATAGTGGCTGCATCAATTTACATTCCCACCAGCAGTTAATTTTTTCTCCACAATCTCTCCAATACTTGTTATTATCTCTCTTGATAATAATAGCCATTCTAGAATATGTGAGATGGTATCTCATTGTAATTTTGATGTATATTTCCTTAGTAGTTAGGGAATTTGAGCATCTTTTCATGTATATCGTGGCCATTTGTATGTCTTCTTGGGAGAAGCATCTGTTCAGGACCTCTGCCCATTTTTAAATTGGATTGTCTAATTGTTTGGTATTGAGTTTATGAGTTATTTATATATTTTGAATATTAATCTTTGGTCAGGGTTTTTGTTTGCAAGTATCTATTCCTATTTTGTTGGTTGCCTTTCTGTTCTGTTGGTAGTATCTTTTTCCATGCAGAAGCTTTTTCCTTTGATATAGTCACATTTATTTATTTTTACATTTGCTTCCCTTGCTTTTGAGGTCAAATTCATAAACTCATTTTTAAGACTGTAAAGTCTGTAAGTTTAGACTTATGTTCTCTTCTATGTAATTTATTGTTTCATGTCTTATAGTAAATCTTTAATCCATTTTATTTATTTATTTATTTACAGTTAAATTTATTGGGTGACATTGGTTAATAAACCTATACAGGATTCAAGTGTAGAAATTAATGTACAAAAATGTAGTGTATTACTACATGCTTACAATGAGATTTAAGAAAAAAATGGGAAAAATTCCTTTCGCAATTCCAACAAAAAAGAATAAAATACCTATAAATAAACTTAACAAAAGATGTGAAGAACCATCCTGGCTGGTGTGGGTCATTGGATTGAACACCATCCTGTGAACCAAAGGGTTGCTGGTTAGATTCCCAGTCAGGGCACATGTGTAGGTTGTGGGCCAGGTCCCCAGTGTGGGGTGCGTGAGAGGCAACCACACATTGATGTTTCTCTCCTTCTCCTCCCTCACTTCCCCTCTGTCGAAAAATAAATGAAGTCTTTTAAAAATGTGAAGAACCTATATACTAAAAAAACTACAATGCAATATTAAAAGAGATTGGAAAAGACACAATGAAATGGCAAGATGTTCGTTCATAAAATGGAATAATCAACATAGTTAAAATGTCCATATTACCCAAAGATAGATGTAGTGCAATCTTCATCAAAATCCCAATGACAGTTTTTAAAGAAATAGAACAAAAACATCATCAGATTGGTAGTCTTTGATCCATTTTGAGTTAATTTCTCTATATGGGGGAAAATTTCTTCTTTATGCTTGACACATATATATTGTCAAACTTAGAATGCAATTCTCTCTTCTTCTCACTTGTACTCTTTCTCTCTGTGAATGTGTGTGTGTTTCTGTCTGTTGCTCTCATTTTTTTTATATATATTATTTATCTGTCAATATCTATGTGTCTATCTATCTAGAGACAGGCAATACTTATTTATTTTTTTTAAGTCAATGATTAGTAGGTTAGTATGGTCTAAAGATATGAGTTGCCTGAATAACAGTCCACATATATACTCGTTTTAATTTTTTCAATGAATCAATACTCATTAAGAACTCACTCTGTGCAAAATGGCACTAAAGATTTTTAATAGATTGCTATGGCTATGTTTACAGGTGAACCTAAGAAGGGCAACTTGGGGCCAGAGTTTGAATGACCAGATAAGGGTTAAAGTGAAAGAGATTAATGATTTACACTCTTTCCCTTGTCCTTTCTTCTCTGTACCTTTGGTGAATTTGTCTTGGTCCTCATCCTCTGGGAAATTATTTCACCTCAAAGTTCTTTGTTTTTATTTTTCTACTTTGCGTGTGTATTTTTTCTTTACTAAGTATCTATTTTCTAGAAATTCCGGTCAAGACAGAGGCGTAGGTGTACATGTTTCTCCTCCTCACACAATTATAGAAAGAATTACAACCACATCTCAAAACTAATAACACCCAGAACCATCGGAAAAGTGAGCTATATGGAAGTCTGGCAAGCAAAGACTTAAATAAGCCACATTCATCCACATGGGTAGGAAGGGTGGAGTCATGGAGACAGGCAGAGAGGTGGGGTGGTGTGAAGATGTGGTGGTGGTGGCAGTGATGGAATGGATGGTCCCACTTTCGCATATGGTGGATAAAAATCAGGAGGGATACCCTGGGAACGAGCATTCCCAAACCCAGGTCAGACCAGACAGCCCAGGGTTGCAGCACCTGGGAAGATAAATCCCCATTACCTTTGGCTATAAAAACTAGTGGGGGTTGCAGCAGCATAAGAAACTGCTGGATATTCTTCACTTAAAGGGCCTGCATAGGCTTTGAATATATGCAAACCCATCCACTCTGGATTTTACCACCAGGGTAGCAGCTGGAAGGGTGCCAGTTGCATATGGGAAATGAGTGTAGTGACTGGAAATGTGGTTAGTGTCAAGAAAACCTCCAGAAGCCAGGCACCACTGCCCTCTCTTGAAGTCCTCCCCCACCCCATAAATAGAGCCACAAAGTGGTGAAGCAGGTTGCCAAATTCTGGGAATTACCTAAGCTCTGACCTACACAATTTAAAGGCGCTTTATCTATGTAGGCCATGCTAATAAGACAGGCAGCAAAAGGAGCTCTACCTAATACACAGACACAAACACAAACACAAGGAAGCTGCCAAATTGAGGAGATAAAGAAATATCGCCCAAATGAAAAAACAGAACAAAACCTCTGAAAAATACTAAACAAAACAAAGATAGTCACCTAGCAGATGCATAGTTCGAATTATTGGTGATCAGGATTGTCAGAGAACTCATTGGGTATAGCAAAAACATAAGGGAATACCTGAAGATTATGTTAAGTGAAATAAAGAAAAATCCACAAGTAACCAACAGTTAAGGGAAGAAAAATGAGATTCAAATCAATGATTTGGAATATAAGAAAGAAATAAACATTCAATCAGAACAGAAAGAAGAAATAAGAATTCAAAAAAAAAAAAAAACAAAACAGGATAGGCATACAAACCTCTGTGATATCTCCATACATGACAACATCCAAACCATAGGGATGCCATAAGAAGAATAGGAAGAGTAAGAAATTGAAATCTTATTTGAAAAAAAAATAATGAAAGTAAACTTCCCTAATTTGGTGAAGAAAATAGACATATAAGTCCAGGAAGCACAGAGTCCCAAATGGGTTGGACCCAAAGAAGACTGCACCAAGACACATCATAATTAAAATGCCAAAAGTTAAAGATATAGAGAAAATCTCAAAAGCAGCAAGGGAAAATCAGAGACTTACCTACAAAGGAGTCTCCATAAGACTACTAGCTGATTTCTCTAAAGAAATTTTGCAGGGAAGAAGGGACTGACAAGAAGTATTCAAAGTGATGAAAAACAAAAATCTACAACCTAGATTACTCTATCCAGCATAGCTACCATTTAGAATGGAAGGGCAGATAAAATGCTTCCCAGACAAAGTAAAGCTAAAGGAGTTTATCATCAACAAGTCATTACATGAAATGTTAAAGGGACTTATTTAAGAAAAAGAAGACCAAAACCATGAACATTAAAAAGGCAACAAATTCACAACTATCAACAACTGAATCTAAAACAACAAAAAAAACTAAGCAAACAACCAGAACAGAATCATAGGTATGGATATCAGTTGAACAGTATCAACTAGGAGGGAGAATGGGGAGAATGGAGGAAATGGTGCAGGTATTCAGAAACACAATTGGCAGGTAGAAAATAGACAGGGGAATGTTAAGAATAGCATAGGGAATTGAGAAGTGAAATAACTTACATGCATGACCCATGGACATGAATTAAGGGAGGGACTGCTGGAGGGAAGGGCAATAATAGTCAGATACTATTATTTGGGACAACTGTAACAGTATAATCAATAAAATATATTTAAAAAAAGAAATTATCTTCAGCATAAGACAATCCCCTGGTTGATTCCTTATTTTTATAGTATATTTCATAATAATTTATAACTTTTTCTGTTTGAATTTTAGCTATGTAATCATATTTCCAAATCTAAATTTATTTACCTGTAACTCTATTCATTTTATGTTCCTGAAAATTTTGATCACTTTTGTGATTGTTTTAGCCTATTTGTTTTCAATTCTTTCCCTTCAAACATTTTGTAATGTAGCTTGCTGCTAATATTTCTTTGTTTAATTTGATTAATTTTTTTTCCTGGTTACTTTTTTTACTTTCAAAATTTTATTTTGTACTTATGCATTATATTATATTAATTTTATAGTTTTACATTACAATTTCTAATTTTTATTTCTTATGTGTTTATATTTCTAACTATTTTGTTTATTATATTCTCCTAAATCTGCATACTGGGATTTATATTTTAGAATTTTAATATTAATTTTATTTGTGTGTTATTTATTTAATAGATTTTGAAATTGTTTCTTTGAATAATATGCTTTTTTCTTTAGTATTTATTTTATAATGTCACCATGAGTCATGATATTAGAAGTTGTAATATGGGAAAAGACGACACAATGAACAGTGTAGTTTGAAGTTGTTTCATTTACTTTTCTTTGCAGCTGACCATCCTCAGTTTCTATCAATAAAGAATTGACATTTATATTATGCATCTATCAAGTTATTCATGCATTAAACATATTTTTCATTAAGTTAGTGTGTTTAAGGAGAAGTGTTGGTGATTGGATGGAGAAGTAGAGAAATGAACTGGGTCATAGTCCATGAAATAATCTGCCAATATAAATTGAGATATACACACAGAATGGTTACCAAGTGAGTACAAGGGTGTGCCAAACATAGTCTGTGAGACCAGAAAGACATACTTGGAAAAGCTGTGGATGAGCAGAATGTTCCTGGCAGAGAATAGGAAGTACAAATGCCTAAGATAAGAAAGGGTTTTGTAACAATTCAAGAAATAGAAAGAAGATCACTATAGCTTGAAGGTAATGATGCATAGAGTCAGGATTGTGAGTAGTGTTTAGAGAATAGAGCAAAAGTTGATCCTAATTCTGGAGTTTTAGAACTCAAACCATGAAGAGCCTTATAGATAACTTTTGCTTTGTTAACTAATTACTGATATTCCTGATTGGATAGATCTATTAGTGTAGAATATGTTTAGTTTAAAATATATGTGAAACATATGTATAGAATTTTAATTAAGCAATTACATATATGTGAGTTGACAAAAGAAGTTTGAAAGAGAAAGGGATATACATGTGGCTACCAATAGTATATTGTTGTTATTTGAAACTATGAGAGTAGAAGAAATTTTTAAGACACCAAAATGGTGCTCTAAGTCATGCAAGGTTGTATAGAAGATGACAGACAAAAGAATAAAATTGATAAACACCAGCCAAAAATTTTAGTAGAAAATCCAAAATAGTGTGTGTCACCAACACTAAAAAAATTATATTTGAAAACAGAAAGATGGGTCAAGCATGCTCACAGTTGCTATAGAACACAGTAAAATTAGAAACTGAAAGTCCATTAGTTTAAGAGAAAAAGATTTTTTTTTTACTTTTGACACAGTTGTTTCAAAGCTATTATTTTTTATTCAAAGTTAGTGATTGACAGATGAGGTAAGAAAAGAGATAGGCAGAATATGAAGAAGAACATGCAATCCCAGAAGGGTTTTATACCCAGGAATCTGGGCAGCACATTAAAATTATTCTAGCACCACTCTAAAATTATTGATATGTTTCTTTGTAGCCCTTCTTTTTAAAAAATATATTGTATTTATTATGCTATTAGAGTAGTCCCATTTTCTTTCTCACCTTTATTTCCCTCTGCCTTGCACTCTTTGTAGCCCTTCTATTAAAGTAATGAGTTACATATTTTAATATACATGTTTTTTCATCTTTACAACCATTGCCATTCAGGAAAGTCATAGAGCTGTATATCACTCCACAGGGGGGAAAAAGAACTTGGAGTTTTTGTGTGTGGAAAGATTTCCTAAAAACCATACTCAATACTATAGCAGATACACTAATGAGTTTCCCATGTGGGTAGGCTCACTGAGAACCCAGACACAGATCTATCAGTGTCCAACAACTGCTGGAAGATGATAGGGGATCCTCTACTGCATCCAGCAGGAGATTAAATTTTATGATTACCCTCCATTAATACAGTTCATTATATTTGATTTCAGGTAGTGCCTCTGTTTATGTAACCACCTCACCCAATCTTTGTGCCATATATATTAAACAGCTTACATCTTAAACATAGTAACACAGAAAACTAGTCACATACACATGTATTTACCTTTACTCATTTCCTGGTACTCTTGCCTCTCCTTATCATATGATAACCTAAAAAAAATTTCGTCTGTGGGAGAGAAGATGGTGGTGAGGTAAGTGTAAGCAGAGTCTACTTCCCCCTGTACACCGGTAAAACACCCAGCGGATCTTCTGAGGAACAGAGCAAACAGGCAGCGGTATTCCAGAATATATGAAGACTAGAGACCAAAAATTATAGAGGACATTGAAAAAAATCAAAGAGTAAGGAGAGTGCTTAAGGACAATAAGGTCCCTGGGACTAACTTGGGCACCAGGGTGGCTGCAGCCCCAGGCCCGGCACCCACTGGGTCTGCTGCAAGATTCTTGTGAGAGCCAGGCTGGGCTATGTGAGGAGCACAGGGGCTTGTCTGGACCAGGGGCCTTGAATAGGAGGAATTTTTCCAAAGGAAAAGAGAAAAATGAGGCACTCTGTCACTGTTTGGGGAATTCTCTGCTGCAGCTGCCCACCTCCTGCGTCCCTACCCCTGCAGTCCCTGGTTGGTGTGCACCCAATCTGCAGATGGGAGTAGCCCGCCCCGCCCATGCCTGAAGCACTGGGGATGGTGTGCACCCAGTTCAAGGTCCGCAGCTGCCTGTCTGTGCTCATGCCTGAGGCACCAGAGACTGAGCGCCTCCCACCTGGCCCCTGCACCCAGAGCCCTGAAAGGCAAACTGGCTCACTAGGAGGAAGGCAGAAAAGCCCCACAGAGGGAGCTGCAGTCCCTGGAATTACTTGACTCAGTGGGGCTGAACTACCCTGAAGGGGCGCTGAGAGTCCCTAGCATCTAGGACAGCCAAGAGAAAGAAGGTGGTGTGTGAGTTGCTTGTAACTGGTATACCTCAAGGACAGTGCAACTGGTGGACTAAAGGCCTAGGCTGGGCACAGAAGGGCACTGAGAAACTGGGCTAGAGGCTGCACACAGCAAAGAGTGAGGCTCAGGAAGCGAGAAAAGTCCCTCCTCAGCCTGGTGCAGTTAGGAAGACCAGCAGAACTGGCCTGACCAGTTTAAAGTCAGCAGAAGGCTTTTATTTTATTATTATTATTTTTCAAATCCCTTCTTCCTTTCTGTCCTTCTTTCTCTTTTTATTCCTTCTTCCTTCCTTTGCCTTTTTATTCCTTCTTCCTTTCCTCTTTTTTGTTTTTTAATTTTAATTTTTTAAAATTCTTTCTCCCTTTCTTTCTATTTTTTATTCCTTCTTCTTTCTTTCCTTCATTTCCTCTTTTATTCTTTCTTCCTTCCTTGTTGAAATTCCTTCTTCTTTTTCTTCTCTCTTTTTTCATTTTCTCTCTTCTCCTTCTTCCTTCCTTCCTTCTTTCCTTTTTCATTCCTTCTTCCTTCCTTCCTTCCCTTTTATTCCCTTCTTTTCCCAAAAGTGAAAAAATATTACCTGCAGTGAAGAAAAGACCAAAGTTAGACCAAACAGGAGTCATCCCAACAACAAAGACAATGAGACAAATTTCACTTTGCTACTCCAGAGAACTTTGAAGGTGGGAGTGGTGAGCACCAGTAAACCTGCTTGAAGAGGAACCCACAAACAAATGAACCACCAACAAATAACAACAGAAGAAGGTGAAGGAGGGAGTGGAAGCCACACGACCTTCAATCCAGGATCAATCTGGAAATACAACTAAAAGATGGAGAAATTACCCAGAACAAACAACTAGGAATTGAAAATTCCTAGAAAAATATAATCTTCCAAAACTCAATGAAGAAGAAACAGAAAGCCTGAACAGACCAATAACAACAAATGAAATTGAAGCAGTAATCAAAAAACTCCCGACACACAAAAGTCCAGGTCCACATGGTTTCACAGGAGATATCTACAAAATATTTAAAGAAGAGCTAACCCCAATCCTTCACAGACTATTCCAAAAAATCCAAAATGATGGAAGACTCCCAAACTCCTTTGAAACCAGCATCATCCTAATCCCAAAATCAGATAAAGACACAACAAAGAAAGAAAACCTCAGGCCAATATCGCTGATGAACATAAATGCTAAAATCCTCAACAAAATATTGGCAAACCACATCCAGCAATACATTAAAAAGATGATACACCATGACCAGGTGGGATTCATCCTAGGGTGGCAAGGATGCCACCCTGGCAACCTAGGCAAACATGGTACAATATTAGCAAATCAATAAACATAATACATCACATAAACCAAAGCAAAGATAAAAGTCACATGATCATATCAATAAATGCAGAAAAAGCATTTGATAAGGTACAGCACCCAAGTATCATAAAAACACTCAGCAAAGTGGGAATAGAGGGAACATTTCTCAACATGATAAAGACAGTGTATGACAGACCTATAACCAACATCATACTCAATGAGCAAAACCTAAAATATTTCCCACTAATATCAGGAACAAGGCAAAGTTGTCCCCTTTTACCACTTCTATTCAACATAGTATTGGAAATTTTAGCCACGGTGATCAGACAAGAAAAGGACATAAAAGGCATCCAAATTGGAAAGGAGGACACAAAACCCTCATTATTCGCAAGTAACATGATAGTGTACATTGAAAACCTTATAGACTCGGCAAAAACTGTTCCCCATCATAAATGAATTTGGCAAAACGGCAGGATATTAAGCCAATATCCAGAAATCAAAGGTTTTTTTGTATACCAACAATGAAACAGCAGAAACAAAAATCAGGGGAAAAATCCCATTTGATATAGCAACAGAAAAATAAAATACCTAGGAATAAACCTAACCAAAGAGGTAAAAGATCTGTACTCAGAAAACTATGCAACACTAAAAGAAATCAAGGAAGACATAAACAAATGGAAACATATACCATGTTCATGGATCCTTAGAATTAATATCATCAAAATGTTTATACTACCCAAGGCAATTTACATATTCAATGCAATACCTATTAAAGTATCAAAAGTATATTTCACAGATGTAGAACAAACACTTCAAAAAATTATATGGAACCATAAACGACTGTGAATAGCTGCTGCAATTTTGAGAAAGAAGAGCAAAGTAGGAGGGATCATAATACCTCATATCAAACTGTATTACAAGGCCACTGTAATCAAAATAGCCTGGTACTGGCATAAAAACAGACATATCTACCAATGTAATAGAACAGGGAGCCCAGAAATAAACCCAAGTGTCTACAGTCAATTAATTTTCAACAAAGGAGCAGCAGCATAAAATGGAGTAAAAATAGCCTCTTCAGCAAATGGTGTTGGGAGATTTGGACAGTTACATGCAAAAAAATGAAAGTGGAGCACCAACTTACACCCTACACAAAAATAAATTCCAAGTAGATAAAAGATTTAAATATAAGTCATGATGCCATTAAAGTTCTAGAGGAGAACATAGGCAGGAAAATCTCAGATATTTAATGCAGCAGTATTTTCACTGATATGTCCTGTAGAACAAAGGGCATAAAGGAAAGAATAAACAAATGGGACCTCATCAAAATAAGAAGCTTCTCACTGGCATCCTGTCCTCTATTTCAGTGTCTTTTGTTATATTTTACTTGTTTCTTTGTTTTGTTGTTTAGGCTCCTGTTAAAGGCAAGATCATATGGTATTTGTCTTTCAATGCCTGGCTTACTTTGCTCAGCTCAGTGACCGGAGGGGAGAGGGGAGGGAATTTTAGGGAAATTTCAGGGGAGAAGGGAAGGGTTTACAGGAGCAAATATAGAGGACACATAGACAAAACTAGGGGGGTTGGAAATGGGAGGGAGGAGGGGAGGGATGGGTGGGTGGGCTGGAATGGGAATAAAGGATAGAAACTGTACTGAATAAACTAAAATTAAAAAAATAAATAAATAAGAAGCTTCTGCACAGCTAAAGAACACAGTATTAAAATAAATAGAGAACCAACAGTGTGGGAAAACATATTTGCCAATGATACCACAGACAAGGGTTTAATCTCCAAAATATATAATGAACTCACACAAGTCCACTCTAAGAAGACAAGCAACTCATTTAAAAAATGGGCAAAGGGCTTTAACAGACATTGCTCCAAGAAGGACATATAGAAGGTCCAGAGACACATAAAAAGATGCTCCTTATCTGATGCAGACCCCAGCTCATGGGGTCCTCGACATTGTGGATGGGGGAAAGACATTCACACAGACTACCAAGTCCTGTGAAGGAAAAGGGCGAGCGGCTTTGCTCTCAAGGGGAGCAAAAAGCTACGACCTCCACAATGACAGGCCTTTATTTTTCTTTCTGGTCACATTGTAACAGGGTGCAGCCAAGAGGGGGCCCCAAATAGGGATTTAGAATGGGATCCAGAACTCAAGATGTCCAGGAAATGTTAGAAAGATATATAAGATGCACCCCCCCCCACAGGTGTGGGTTGGGGAAGAGACAAATGGAGCAGGGCCATTGAGTGCTGTTTTGCATAGCAACAACTTGGCAGCTAACCTCTGGCATGGTCATTTAACATATCTATAACCTTTAACTGGTTGCATAGATATGTTACATAGCTGAGGCCATGCTTGGAGCCAAGGGGATGGAAGTGACTTCCACCCAAGATGTAACTGGAGGGCAGGTCCCCGGAGTTACAGTGCCTGCAAGAGAGCTTGGAGAAGATTGGCTCCCTGCCATGGGGTAACACCTGCCCAGACTTTCTATGGCAGCCCACTAAAGCTGGAAGGATACAGGGGTGCTGGCAAGTGTAGCCAATTGTGTGAGGAGTCAGAAATGGAACTGCAGAGGAAGACTGGCACAGGGATTTAAAGGGAGACTCTGCAGCCATTGGATAAAGAATCAGGCAGCTTTGCCAGGGTGGGGACTCCTGTGGACCTGTGAGAGAGAAAGTCATGAGGTTTTGCCAGAGTGGGGACTCCCACAGCTTTAGTAGGAGGAGCCACCATGGGGCTTTAGCAGAAAATCGCCACTTGGCTTTGACAGAGTGGTGAACCCCCTCCCCTCAGCTTTTCGTAGAGATCCACATGGTTTTGCCAGAGTGCAGATCCCCACAGCTTTGGTAGAAGAGGACCACGTGGCTTTGGGATGCTCCCTTTGGCCGCATAGCCTGGAAAGCAGGAGAGACTTTGCCTGGAAAAAGGGTGAAAGAACTCTTGCCAGTAGTCCATGAGAAGGTGCCACAGGGCTTTGGATTAATTGGAGATCCTGCCTAGACGGCAACACAGCTGATGGTGCCAGCAGCCTGAAACATGGATGTTTGCTTCTTTTCCAGAGTTATGGTACCCCGAATTAGGGCAGGGGTAGAAGGAAGTGCTGTGGGTGTCTGTGGGTATCCTAAAGGACTTTGATATTTTAATGAAGACATTAGGTCACTACTTTAAGTCTGTATAGCATTAAATAAACATTTCCTTTCCTTTTCACAAATCTCTGGCAGTGGGAGATGTCTTTCCTATAAGGCGGCAGACATAACGAACCTGGGGGGTTCCTTTCAGTAATAGTATACTATCCTAAACCCCCTTGGTCCCTGTGTGTTCTGTAACAGTTTTTGGCATCCCTGGGTGGGCCAGTAATTGCGTAGCCCCCCACTCCACCCGTCTGTTCTGTAACAACATTAAATGATGGTCCTCATTTACTATGCACAGGTTGGCTTTTGATTGGAGCCAATTCTGCTAATCACATCACAGAAGAGGGATATTTGCAAATGAAAAGGGAAGAGTAGTTGGACTTGGAAGATTTAGCATGGATTTTAGGAAGTTACAGTAAGCACTTGCTGTCTCAATTCAGGGTGAGGAAGTTTTTAGCCAAAAGCAAGTCTCAAAGCGGCCTAGGCATATTGCAGGCCTGATTCCCAATGGGAGAACCTATCCATGGGTGTGAGGCCTGTGCATCTCCAAGTGGGAGCTGGGCCCACACCATGCAGAACAGTCTCCTGCAAGTATCACTAGCTATCAGAGAGATGCAAATTAAAGCCACAATGAGATACCTCTTCACACCAGTCAGAATGGCCATCATAAACAAAACAAGAAACAACAAGTGTTAGAGAGGTTGTAGAGTAAAGGGAACCCAAGTGCACTGTTGGGATTGCAGACTGGTGCAGCCACTATGGAAAACAGTATGGAATTTTCTCAGAAAACTAAAAATGGATCTGCCTTTTGATCCAGAAATTCCACTGCTAAGATTATATCCTAAGAACCCTGAAACACCAACCCAAACCTATGTATCCCAATGTTCATAGCAGCACAATTTACAATAGCCAAAGTGCTAGAAGCAACCTAGGTGCCCATCAGTAAATGAATGGATCAAAAATCTATGGTACATTTACACAATGAAATTCTGTGCAGCAGAAAGAAAGAAGGAGCTCCTACCCTTTGAGACAGCATGTATGGAACTGGAAAGCATTATGCTAAGCAAAATAAGCCAGGCAGTGAAAGACAAATATGATATGATCTCACCTTTATCAGCAACCTAATCAATGAAACAAACAAAAAACAAGCAAAATATAAGTAAAGACACTGAAATTGAGAACAGGCTGATAATGACCAGAGGTGAGAGGGGAGGGAATTTCAGGGGAAAAGGTGAAGCGTTTGCAGGAACAAGTGTAAAGGACACATGGAGAGCAATGGGGGGGTGGTAACAGGATGGAGGTGGGGGGTTTGGGGGGAGGGGGAAAAGGCAGAAAACTGTACTTGAACAACAATTACAAAAAAAATTATGTCATATATGTTACCCTCACTGCACTCCTTTACTACTTTGTTTTTCTAATACCACTATTCTTTACCTTCAAATGAAAATGACATAAATAATCTCCAGGGAATAAAAAGAAACCTCAAGAAAACATGTCAATCATACCTGTTCTATTACACATTCTTTATGAAAAATCATTTTATGTTAAATTATATGCATTAATAGTTTACCCTTCACATTAAATCAGTTAATTAGTAGTAATTAATATAGTTTAACTAGCCCAAAAATAGCTTTCTTATATCTTTTAACCTCTTTGTAATCTTACTCAGGCCTTTGTAACATTTAACTATTTAAAATATTTTTTAAAGAACATTTTGAAATTTTTATAAATCATAGGTGTTTTTAATTGACACTGCACCAAACTTAATCTAAAGAGCATGGCTGAATAAATGGTCTTATCTAAAATTTGTCAGGAAGGTGCATAATTTTTGTAGCAATCATGATAGATAGAAAAATCCTCTCTCAAGGTATCACTATTATAATTCTTGGAACCTAGGATTATGTCATTTTACAACTTTATAGATGTGATTGAATTAATGGTCTTGTGATAGGGGACTATACAAGTATTGAAATTATAAGGTGAATCCAATGTAAACACAGAGACCCTTATAAGAGGGAGGAAAGAGAGTCAGAGGGAGAGAAGGAGATGTAACAAAGGAAGTAAAGGCCAGAGTTGGAGAGAGAATTAAAGATTCCACTCTGTTGGCTTTGAAGATGGAGGAAGGTGCTAAAAGCCAAGGAACACTTTTCAGATGTTGGAAAAAGCAAGGAAATGGAAATTTCCCTGAAATCCACAGAGGGACCATAGCCCTGATGAAAACTTAATTTCTACCTTGTTAAACTTATTTCTTACATCTGACTTCCAGAACTATAAGATGATAAATTTATGTCTAAAATAAATTTGTACTACTAGTACAACAGCAATAAGAACCTAACACAGTATTCTATAATCACTAAGGGTTTCTAATGTATTTTTTGCTTTTTCAAGGGTTTTTTAGAGTATACTTTATTGATGATACAATTACAGTTGTCTCATTTCTCCCCTTCATTCCCCTCTCCCTTGCACCACCCCTCCCACCAGCATAACTCCCACCCTACTTTATTTCATGTCTGTGGGTCCTACATATAACTTCTTTGGCTTCTACATTTCCTATGCCATTCTTAACTTCCCCCTGTTTATTTTGTACCTACCATTTATGCTTCTTATTCCCTGTACTTTTCCCCCATTCTCCTCCCTCTGCTAATCCTCCATGTGATCTCCATTTCTGTGATTCCGTTCCTCTTCTAGTTGTTTGCTTAGTTTGTTTTGTTTTTGTTTTTGTTTTTGTTTTTATAGGTTTGGTTGTTGATAGGTGTGAGTTTGTTGTTATTTTACTGTTTGAATTTTTGGTCTTCCTTTTCTTAGGTAAGTCCCATTAACATTTCATGTAATAAAAGCTCGGTGATGATAAATTCCTTTAACTTAACCTTATCCGGGATATACTTTATCTGCTCTTCCATTCTAAATGGTAGCTTTGTTGGATAGAGTAATCTTGGATGTATGTCCTTGCCTTTCATGACTTCAAATACTTCTTTCTAGCTCCTTCTTGCCTGCAAGTTTTCTTTTGAGAAATCACCTGATAGTCTTATGGGAACTCCTTTGTAGGTAAGTGTCTCCTTTTCTTTTGCTGCTTTTAAGATTCTCTCCTTCTCTTTAATCTTGGGTAATATGATTATGATGTGCCTTGGTGTGTTCTTCCTTGGTCCAACTTCTTTGGGATTCTCTGAGCTTCCTGGATTTCCTGGAAATCTATTTCCCTTGCCAGATTGGGGAAGTTCTCCTTCATTATGTGTTCAAATAAGTGTTCAATTTCTTGCTTTTCCTCTTCTCCTTCTGGTGCAGCTATGAGATGGATGTTGGAATGTTTAAAGATGCCTTGCAGCTTCCTAGGCCTCTCCTCATTTTTTTGAATTCTTGTTTGTTTCATTCTGTTCTGGTTGAATGTTTATTTCTTCCTTTTGGTCCAAACCATTTGATTTGAGTCTCAGTTTCCTTCCCTTCACTGTTGGTTCCCTGTACATTTTCCTTTATTTCACTTTGCATAGCCTTAACTGTTTTCTCTACTTTGTCACCATACTCAGCCATTTCTGTGAGCATCCTCATTATCAGTGTTTTGAACAGTGCATCTGATAGGTTGGTTATCTCTTCATTGATGAGTTGTATTTTTTCTGGAGCTTTGATCTGTTCTTTCATTTGGGTCATATTGTTTTTGTCTCAGCACTTCTGTTATGTAGTAAGGGGTAGAGCCTTAGGTATTCACAAGGGCAACCCAGGGCATTCCTTTGTGGTGCTGTATGTGATGGAGGTGTTTGAGTGGGAACAATGCCGCTAGCTCAGCTCTCTGCTATCTTTCAGTAACTTTCTCCACTACCCACAAGCAAATTGGGACCTTCTAGTGCTTATTCCCAGGTGGGTGATTTTGTGTGCATTCTAGGACCCTGTTGGTCTCTCCAGTGAACTTTCCTATGAGGCTGGGGGTTTCTCCTGCCACCTCAACCCCCACAGGTTTTTTCAGTCAGAGGTTTTGAGACTTTATTTCCCAGTGCTGGAACCCTGGGTTGCAGGGTCTGTCTTATTCCCTAGTTGTTCCTCCCGGTTTATACTCAAGCTCTGCCAGCTGCCACCTCACCCAGTCCACCAGCTGCTTCCCTGCCCACCCCAATCCTCTAGCCACTACTTTCCTGCAAGTCCTCTCCCCGCAGCTGCCTGTCTCTGCTCCTCCTACTGGTCTGTATGAATGTTTTTTCTTTACCTCATTGGTTGTCAGACTTCCATATAGTTAGATTTTTCTGGCAGTTCTAGTTGCTTTTTGTTTTTAAATTTGTTGTCCCTATTTTGGTTGTGAGAGGAGGCACAGTGTATCTACCTACACCTCCATCTTCGCTGGAACATATGCAGTTTTTCAACATAACAAAAAATGTTAGTGATTTCAGCATGCATTCATGTCATTGTGGCCATTCACATTCAAACACTGAGGTATGTTGAGAAGGAAATAAAGAGTCAAACTCTGGCATAATTGAGAAGGGACTTATGAGGACAGGGAAGGTCAGTGGAAAAGACAGAATTGAATCTCTCCCCTCTCTGATGATTAAGTGTATCAGAAATACTGTCTTCCCAGTCTGTGAACATGACTTAGTTACAGAGCAGCTCTGCTTTGGCAGCTTAAGCTATACTCTTATCCCCTGAAATATCTCTTAAGGATTGCCCACATCTTCTTGAAAAAAACCTACAATTAAGTACCTGAGAGGGAAAAAAAGAAACTTATGTGACATTTGTTGCTGTTACATTTTCATTCTTTTTTTTTGGTGAGGCTTGTCACCCTCATATATGTCTTAAAAAACTCCAGACAGAACTAGATTTTTCCTGTGGGGGGAAACCAATCATCCACCAGTCCTAACACAATTTGGAAATAATTTTGAAACTATTTCATTGGATGTGGAACAATTTAACATGATTCCCTCAATTTTGCTGACTTAAAAAATAAAATTATGGAAAATACTTTTATAACTCAAGAAAAATACAAATACTGTCAGAATTGAAATATAAAGTGCCCTTCAACAAATCAAAAAAGTTTTGTGGTTTATTCTTTTTGTCTGCATTTAAAGTTTGAACACATATATTTTACAAATAAAATTGTCAAAACAGTGCCCCATATAAAGACTCATAGCCCATTGCATTTTCAGGTTAACTAGACAATCAAAATAATGACATCCCCTTGTTATATCAGAATACCCCACTAACATATAACAGAATTTTTTACAGAACTATGGGAAAATAAGTGTGAATAAATCTTATTTAGCTGGCTTAATTTACCACTTGAAAAATATGTGAGTCATGCCATAAGGGCTATACATCAAACACACAAAGAAAAAAAAGAATTATTTCCAGTGATAGTCATAAAGTAGTTGGGCTTGATGGCTTTTTAGCAGCTGTGTGCAAATCATTATGTATCAATAGCCATGGGGAAACATTGCAACATCTGTAGTTTTTATTAAACAAATACCAACAGATACCATTTGATTGCTTTTCCCAAAAGCAGAGATTAAATAATAGTCCATCAGACACCTGCTGCATGAGATTCATCATAGCAGCCTGCCCTCTCCATCAAACACAAAGTAGCATCTTTCCTGAATTCTCTGACACACAAAATGTGTCAATATGCATGTATGTGATTAAATCCAGAAGGAGAAGAAAAGAATACTGATTGGTGAGTAACACAATTTCTTCTTTATTTAAATGGGAATTTAAAAAATTTAGAAATGTAATCACTGCATCAAAATACAGTCATGTATTTTTCTGTGAAATTTAGGTACGACATGCTCTTTTATAATAATGTCAGTATGTTTTTGAAGATTATTCACACACCATAGGACCTGGAATGGATTATAATAAATGTCAAAGACAGTAATGGTGAGTACCCATTAAAACAAAAGCTATCAGAATTAGAGTAGGGAGACCAATAACTTACAGAAAGGTTTTCACCTAAGTTTAAGTGTATATCTGGGAAATCAGTCTGTTGAGCTAAATATCAACTGAAGTTTTGCAAATGTTCTGCAATGGTTATAGTATGTAGAAACACAGTTTTAAAGTAGCATATGGCAATACGTTTGCCAAAGACAATTGGTCTCTCTTTTGAAGAAGTGCATGTGTGACACTGTTAGAGCATTAGCTGAGATTTTTCTGAGTCTGTGTTACTGAAAATGTGGGCCTCAGACCAGTAATATCAGGCAGGATCAGCTGCAAGCTGCTTAGAAATGTAAATTACTGGACTCCCCAACTAGACCTACTGGATAAATTTTTGAAATTGACTTTAACAAGTTTTCTAGATGACCTGTATGCCTGCTAAATTAGGGAATCACAGTTAATGTGATTTAAGGACATCAGTAAATTGGATTTGTTGGTAAAATATTGAGGATGCTCAAATTTAACAGAATCTCCTCATCATTAATCATGTAAAATGATTTATGATCTTTATGTATATATAGTTTTCAAATACCCCTTATATAAAATAATCTGTCTTAGGTTTTATTTTTAAGAGTATTCAGATATATACAACAGGGCTCCTCAAGTATTTTTCCAAAATTAGTTTTAATGAGAAAATGCACGTCTTAATATGCAGTGGAGTGGTTCATTTAGTTAAGATGAAATGTAAAATAATTGGAGTAGAGAATTTCAAGGCTAAGGAAAAATATTTTGGTGATATAGTACTTGAAAATTCTTTCTAGATTATAAGCCTGTATAAATAATAGTTGAAATAATATTTAGAAGTAAGAGTTGAATTGAAATTACCTACCATGGAGAGTCTTTTGTCATTAAGATATTGTCAAGAAAATTTAGACACTAGTAAGTACATCATTTAGGTGTGTTTCAAATTGAGTTAATGAAGTAAATCTGGCTTAACAATGAGAGTTAATTGTTTTCACATAACAAAAATGCATTGCCAGGAAAGTTGCTGGAACATAATCATCAGTTTGAAATTCTATTGCTTTGCTTCCATGGTTACAATATATCAAGCCCATGTTCAAAAGAAAGTGGAGGGGAAGAAAGCACAGCACAAGATCCATTTGTCCCTTTAATCAGAAAAGCAAATCTTTCTTTAAAACCCTCCAAATGGCAGTGGGTTAAGGCTCATTGACACATGGAGTCCCCATTTAATGGGAGATGGTAAGGTTATGAGGGTGGGGATGACTTAGGCATTATCCTGCTAACAGTGTCTGAATAGCCAGTTCAGAGCAACCTCATGTACATAATCCAGATACCTTTTCAAATCAATGATTCTATAATTAATAGGTATTTGTTTAGTGACTAATGTCAATTACCAACATGTTCTTGACACAAGCTAGTTTTGTTAACCCTATAAATATTCTTATAGATGAACATCTGTTTATAGGCTTTTTGTCTCTGAGGATTCTAATGTCTTGAATACATGTGATAGGGAGAGCTTAAGCAGTCATTTTCCTCATCATCTATCTCCAACAAGATGCACTAATATAAAACAGATGTTCCTATCCTATCTCCACACTTATCTAGAAAGATGAACCACATGGCTGTCCTTGGTGACCTTTCTGGTATCTCTATGTATATTACCTCAAGGATGCTGGCCTAAGACATTGGACTTTGTCAAGTACAGCTCTATCAGCAGCAGGGAGCTGAACTCCATGAACTTTCAAGGTCTCTTTTAAAGCTATTATCGGATTTGCCTGCCTGTGTAGTCTCAGGACCTGTTTATATCCACATGAGGTCAAAGCTACCTCCCTCCTATTAATTTTCTTGCCATCTGTGCTGCCAGATGTAGTGAGAATAACAGAGGCACTCCACCCTGGGGAAGAAAAGGCAACTCCGCCCAACTGCTCTGCCCTGCCTCAGAATTGATTCCTCCCTTTATTTGGAGAGATTTGTAACTCTCGTTTAGCAACAGTAAAGGTCTGAGTGTAAAATGAACTTGAAAATAGCCATCCATTTAGTGCAAAAATTATTCAGGATGAATGGATAATATTGCTCATATTTCTTGACTTTTGTTATTTATGAACGATGCTAGAATTTATTTGATAGCTACAGATATGCTGGAGTGTAACTTAGTTTTTTTTTTTTAATGCTTGACCAAAGATAATTGACATAAGGTTAACTCAGAGAAGAAATTAAAAGGAGCATAAAATAAGGAAGGTCAGGGCCTGAGATCATTCTGTGATAAAGATAAAAAAGACATAAGTTTCTTCTCTCACTCCTGGAGCAAACTTGTAAATTATTGCAAGAATATGAGATGTGCCAAAACAGGAAAATAATTCACTGATGATGACCTTTATTACTTTTGGCTGTTCAATGTTTTCATTATTCATTTTGTACACTTGGCATCACAGTACTGATAATGTGTGGCTTTGGGAAAATTTATTCCTTAGCTTTGAGTGCCTTTTATAGACTGTGTTGAAAAGGATTTTCAAGATCAACCATCTATTTCATTTCATTTTACAGATATATCAATTAGGGCATGCAGAGATGAGGTGATACTGTTAGGTCCTTTGTGACAGCGAACTATGTGCTATAGAGTAAATAGCTCATTCTTGTAACAATTAAGTCATGTGTTTTGGCATGTTAATATTTTAGTTACCTTGCACACATCTATCTACAAATCCTATCAACTAATTTAACTTTATGCATATTTAGCAAAAAAAAATCACTTCTCTTTATATCATATGAATACTGGCAGCTTTTAAGAATAAGTTTCAATTAGGGTTGAACTATTCCTCATGCTCTTACAATATTCACAAAGATCAGATGTTGGACTGAGTTGAATAGGAAATGATGATGATGATGATGATGATGATATAAAAATATTAGTTCAGTCTGTCCAAGTTTTGCCTTTTACTGACTCTATGAAATCTGGTAAGTATCTTAACCTGCCAGGACTTCCATTACCTTAAATTGAGATCATTAGTCTACAAGCAAATCTGTTAAGCCTATAAGTTTGTCCTCTGTTATAGAAAATTGCATATTTTAGTTTTACTACATTTTAAATGTCATTTTATTAAAAGTTATCCATCCTAAAACATTTTTCTATTCTAAAACCTATCCAATAATAAATTGAACAAACATACAAATAGGAACATATTAGCAGAGACAAGTACAGCATGAATACCAGATTTATAACCACAACCTTGAAGTCCTACAGTGCCAAAGGGCAAAGATCAGTATGAATATTTGGGAAGCCAAGCTGGCTGAAAGAAAACTACAAATTTATCATCTCAGACTTAGGTCCTGGCCACCCACACACTTTTGACTGTGGCATCAATTTCAATGCACAGATTTGCCCATGCTTAACTATCCCTGTGCTTTAGCAACTCATGGCTATTTTAGTCAGATTAACTCAAGAAATAATGTCCAAGTCATTGGGGAAATTGGAAACTGAAGTGAATATATGCTTGCAGGATATGATTATCCATACTATCCCAACTATAAGTATTTTCAGATTATATTAACAAGATGGTCAAATTTTTAGTGGAAGCGTAAGTATACTGCATTGCATTTTTAATTCCATTGTACTACTCCATAAAATGAAATAAAAGTTCAATAAATTTCTAGAGAAGTTTTTTTTCATATATGCAGGTCTATAATATGTATATTTTAAATTTTGCATGTTATTGAGCTTTTACAATCAAGTAAATAATGCAAATGGATGGTAGAATTTGATAGGAATCCTCAAGGAAATTAGTTCCCACTGGACAAAAAAAATAAACAACAAATAAAATAAATCACATGTTCGGTTCACTAGAGAAAAATTACTTTACTTTGGCTCTGAGGGATAAGAAGACTTTTGAAATCTTTGATAAGTTCTTTTCAATGCTGGTAGCCTATAGTAACTAAGAGCTGGCATCCTCAATCAACTTTAGAAACAACTCAACCATGATCCACTGAAGAACAGAGTGATAGACACTAGCTACCATTTTGATAAGGGTCAAATTGTCCCTTGAGTTATTCTTTCCCTGGATAATTGTGCTACATGTTGGTGAGAAAGCCAACTTGCAGTTGCTTCAATTTGTTTTTGATGATCTTCTACCAGTCCTTTGGGTCTTTCCTTTTACCTTTAAGTCACCTTGTCATGCTCTTCTCAGGGAGCTGCTAAATCAATGAAGAATTTAATGAAGAAGTTCACTTTTATGAGATAATGCAAAGACTCATCATACTTCTTTCTTAGAAAGTATTTTCATTATAGTATAAAGGAAATTTTGTAGTTGGACTTTCATTAGAAAGTAAACAATGCTGAAATAGTAGGCAATAGAAATATTAAAGATGAATATTCAAGTTGGTATTTTTATTATGGTAGCTGTGATATAATGAGACTACTAGATTTGGAAGCCAGGAACCTAGTTTGACATTCCAACTATGCCACTTACTATATTACCTGTGATGGTGATGGAATTTTTGAACCTCAGTTTTTCTAATAAAATGAAGTAGAATAAAGACAACTTATTCCTCAGGATGTATTTAATTAATAAACATAGAGCATGTTAGAAACACTGACTGGTCCATATAAGCATTCAAGAAACTTTTATGAAAAACCAGATGCATCTGAATTTGTATACTAATTCAGATCCTTTTTTTTCACATTCTTCTGGGATTAAGTTTATTTTTAAATATCTAACTTGACTTAAACATGTACCTAATGATTGCATGCAGACAAAATCATCTATAGAATGTCCAAATCAGAGAATCATTCCATCTTCTAATAATTTGAGCCCATTAAACTGTTTTGGACTGATGGATATTTCAGGAACACAGAGAATACAAGTCCATCAGCCATATGCAATCAGTGATGATTGACCCCTACATTCCCTATTTCATCTACACACACACACACAAAGAGAAACTATAACAGGCAAGACAAGGACCATTCACCTTAGTTACAAAACTGTATAGTATCTGCAAGATATAATACCAACCAATATGAAAAGACATTCATGGAATTATTACTAAACATTACTAAATAATATAAAAGAAAATACAAAAATAAGAACTACAATATGCTTACAAATGTTATAAGATATCACTTTTCTAAGGTTAATCCATATGTTTAGTGTTTTAAATACCAAGAAGAATTGAAAAGAAATAAATATGGAAAGTTGGGCTACAATTATACAAAAGGCTAAAGTACAGAAAATAATTTTGATAAACTTTAAGATTACGAATATGATGAATATAATATATATCAAGAAACTGTGGTATTGACACAAAGATTAAAATGGACCATTAGACTCAAAAGAATTGTCAGTTGGTGAGAAAAGAAATCATATTTAAAGAACTAGAAAAAAATATTTTTCCTATCTCATGCCACTAAAATATATCAATTCTAAATAAGTAATTGTTAAAACCTCTAGAAAATAATTTTCAAAATTTTAATGACTTCAGAGTAAGGTAGAATATCCTAGATCAGAAATCATTCGTTGATAGTTATGACTTTGTTGTCATTTTACTATTTATATTTTTGATCTTCTTCTTTTTCTTAGGTAAGTCCCTTTAACATTTCATGTAATAAATGCTTGGTGATAATGAACTCCTTTACCTTGACCTTATCTAGGAAGCAGTTTATCTGCTCTTCCATTCTAAATGGTAGTTTTGCTGGTTAGAGTAATCTTGGATGTAGGTCCTTGCCTTTCATGACTTCAAATACTTCTTTCCAGCCCCTTCTTGCCTGCAAGAATTTTTTTGAGAAATCAGCTGGTAGTCTTATGGGCACTCCTTTGGAGGTAACTCTCTCCTTTCCTCTTGATTTTTTTAGGATTCTCTCTTTATATTTAATCTTGGGTAACTTAATGATGATGTGCCTTGGTGTGTTCCTCTTTGGGACCATCTTCTTTGGTACTCTCTGGGCTTCCTGGACTTCCTGGAAACAAATGAACCTAAAAGAAAAAAAAAAAAAACAATGAAAACAAAAACTGAGCAAACAGCCAAAACAGGAACAGAATCAGAAAAATGGACATCACATGGAGGGATTTCAGTGAGGGGGAAGGAAGGAATAGGGGGGTGAATGTACAGGGAAGAAGAAGCATAATTGATAGGCATAAAATTAAAGGGGAGAGATAAAAAATGGTATAGGATAGAGAGGACTC
>CM052548.1:52885872-52901970 GCA_028533065.1 Trachops cirrhosus | reverse complement strand
ATTTGACATTTAAAACAAAATTATATTCAATATTATATGCTTGAACATATTAAAAAAGATAATTCTCTCAAAATGATATTTAAATTACATTGAACCAACAACAAAATTTGTATTCATAAATTTAAAGAAAAGCCAATAAATCAAACACACAAACAGTAAGACCACCCAATATAAAAATATTTAAGTTATATGGACAGGTATTTCAGAGAAGAGGAAATTCAATAGCAAAACAGTATTACAAAGCTCAAAAATGTTTAATGAAATGAGAATTAAATGAAAGTAAGGTATTATTCCAGATCATTGAGATTGAGAAAAATGTATCTTTCTGACAATCCCAACCACAGGAAAGGATATTGAGGAATAGACATTTTCAAAACATATGAACTCCCTTCAGTATTCAAAGAGGTAACCCTCTATGTAAAGACAAACAGATTTGCACCTGTGAGATAGAATGAGGCCAGGGACATGCACATCAGTGTACATACATATTTTTTAAATAACTAAAGGGAAGGGAAAGATGAATAATAACATATAATATGCAATAATTTTTACATAAATGTGAAAATTTTATATTTTAGAGATACCTATTTAACAATTATATTACAGATAAATAGCTAATTAAAATATCTATTTTGGGGAAAAATAATAGAAATGGCATTGGGGGAGAGAAGCATAAAAGGGGCTTAAACTGAAAATACATTTTTTTCTTGTTTAGTATTTATTTATTTAGTTAGTTAGTTAGTTAGTTAGTTTAATTGTTGTTCAAGTACAATTTTCTGTCTTTTACTCCCATCCCAGCTCACCCCCAGCCCTCCCCACCTCCTTCCCATTTCCACCCCCCTGAAAGTACATTTTTTAAATAAATTTTATTGTTGTTCAAGTACAGTTATCTCCATTTTCCCCCACTCTTCCCACCCCAGCCATCCCCACTTCCTTCCCTTGATCCTATCCCCCTTTGGTTTTGTCCATGGGTCCTTTATACATATTACTGACAACCCTTCCCTCTTTTTACCCCATTATCTCTCCAACCTCCTCTCTGGTTAAAAATATGATCATGCAAGTATGACTAAATTTTATAACATTTGATAAAGAAGTGAGTATATGTATATTCATGTACTATTTACTTTTCCTAGATTTTAAAATATTTAATCTCAATCATATGTTGGCATAAGAAACTAAGTAAAAAAAATGAGCTGGTACTGAAAAACAAGCTAGAAGACATTTTTAACTTTGTGCAATCCTATATAGATAAAGGAACTTTCACTGTCTTTGCTGTGAAGGGTCCCATTGGCAGAAACACATATAGGTTCCTATAGGAGTTAAATAAAGGTAACAGAACTCAGGAGTCTCTGAAGTCCTTGGGACAAGTTTATATGATGTTGTCACCTTTTTCCAAAGTAGATAAAAAGTTCCACTCTCACCTGATTTTTCATATATATACATATACATATATATATATATATATATATATATATATATATAGAGAGAGAGAGAGAGAGAGAGAGAGAGATAGATAGATATAGATATATGTAATTTGTCCATTCCTTATGACCAGGCTGTGCAATAATGTTTCACTATGCTACAGTTGAAAAGAAACATTAAATGTTCTTAAGTCACTTTTAAAACTATATTTAAATAAGGACATTTAAAATTTATACTTATATAGCTAGGTTATTTTGCCATAACAAAGATATACATTAATTTCTTAAATATTAGGTGTGACTTCATTCTTGTTTGTTGATTTGTAGTTGAAACTGAAAAGAATTATATTGTTTAAAGATTTCCCATGTTTGTAGGTTTAATTCACTGTAAAATAAATCTGATCTCTACATTCATCCTTTTTATTATTATTAATTTAATTAAGTCTGAATTTTCATAGAAGTCTATGGCTTCAGGTAAAGGATCTGTATTTGTCCAAACTTTGTCTTTCCAATGTGTTTTAATGCTGAAGAGATTTCTTAGTAGATGAAACCATTCTTACATCTATTACAAACTAAGGGATAAGCTGATTGAATATCTAGCTTGCGGGGGTAATATAGAAGGATTTATCTCTTTATTATGAATAAGCTAATACAATTGTTTACTTATGTTTAATGAGGTAATGTTAGAAATAGTATCTCTAATGATTTCATTACCTATTTATTGTACTATACTATAAACAGACTAATATATGGTGTTTCCTCAAAACTCACTATTAAAAAAACATGAGAGTCACAGGTATCTTAGTATTGTAAGTGACTGTGAATACTGGTACTATTGAAGCATAAAATTACGGTTTATGTGTTATATTTATGAGTTGAGAGTTATTCAGTGTTAACCAGACAATGATTCAATATTTCCCACATTACATTCACATCTGATAGAGCCTTAACATTATAAGTGTATTAATAAGAATTGTCAGACAAGGGAGAGTATGACAGCAATATACACAAACTCATAAAAACTTGTTGTTCTGTAGTTTTGTATTATAAGTACACACTGGAAACAATGCAATAAAGTGTATCTATGAATATATATTTTTTCCACTTCTATTTCTTTTTGTAGCATTTATCAATTTTCAAGTAGTACAGTAATTTGTGCAATTATTTGCATTTTGACTGCTCACTGAAGTGAGCACTATGTTTTTTGGCTTCTAGAGAACACTGTTTGGAATGCAATGTCTTTTGAATGCAGAAAATAAATAGAGAAGGGTAAATTCAAAAGATCCATCTTATCTGCTAACAGCAAGTGTTGTGTATTTCTGGGAAATTCAATGGAATCAACAGGAAGCAATAGTCTAGGAGAAGATTTTTAGGAAGGGAAGAGATTGTATATCTAAGGTCGTCCCATACCCAGAAACAGAAATTTTCTTGCAAAATGCACAGCAATACTAACAGTATTCTAAATTTAGAGGAAATATCAAAATGTATTAAGTATGCTATATATTACACAAGCAATCTTTAAAGGTGTATGTACAAAGCAAATTTCCCAAGTGTTTTCATATATTTCTATTGCACTAGAGTAAGTGACTTTAGTGGACTTATTTCAGTGTCAAGATTTTCAATGTCCCAACTAAAATGTAATGATATTTTCTCTCAGAAATCATTTCTGCTTAAGCTTAGAAGTGAACTAACAAATGCATTTGAGGGTGTTATAGCTTGTTTTAATTTTTGTCTGCATATTATTTGGGGAATATATGACAATTTTTTAGAAAAATTAAGGTGGAAATTAAGTTAAATAGAACATTTCTGGTGGAATTTAAAAAAAGATGCATTCCAAATTTATCTTTAACTACTCTTTTGAAAAAAGAACATTCAGTAAAAACTCTTATAAAATATCTATTTTACTCATTTCATTACTGATTCTCATACCCCAGAGCCTATAATCTATGAAAATTACTTTGAAGCAATAACAATGTGTACAATATTCTCAAACATTTACATCTTTATTTATTTTAGTTATAGTCATGAAAAGTGATGAGAGTTTTAATCAACTAGTATAGATTTACATACTCACATAAGTTATATGGTTCACAAATAAGATTTTAATTACTTCCTTCAACAGGAAACATTGTTAGTTATTATTTTACAATTGTATTCTTCATTAACCATGGAAGTTTTTATCTATTTTAGCTGTAATGGAATCCATTTTATATATAAAATTATAAGAAAAATCCAAATGCATTCTTTTCTCTCTCTAAATGAGCTCTATAAGGAAGAAAATGGCATACTACATATTACATTACATCATACTTCACATGATTGTATATATATATACCCACAAAAGCACACATGTATTATCAAAGTGTGATTTTCAGATACCTCTGAGACACATCAATACACAATACTCACTCTAATTCATATGTGAATTATATATTCCCTATGATCTTATTTTTATTAACTCTTACTTGCCAATCTATACATATAGATTTATTGCCTTTATGGTCTTATTGATTTTGATAGGACTTCCACTATGAAATCAAAGCTGAGACCACATCTTTGTGTTTCACTTGATCTTAGGGGGAAAGCATTCAGTCTCACCATTATCCAAAATGTTAACTGTATATTTTGTAAATGCTCTTGATCAAGTTGGGGAAGTTTGATTCTATTTCTTATAAGTTGTGAGTACTTATCATGAATGTGTGCTTCAAATGTCAAATATATTTTTTCACATCAGTGACATAATCATACAATTTTTCTTATAGATATGGTGGAATAAATTCATTTTAAAATGTTGTCAGCCTTGAATATATGTAATTTATTTCCCTTAAATGTGATACTTAATGTGTTTGTGTATTGCTGACTTCAATTTTCCAATATTTTGTTAAGGATTTTTGCATTTACTTCATGAGAATTCTAATGGAAAAATTGGACAACATACTAGAAGAGTCATAGGAGCTAAAGAATGGAAATCCTAAAAAAAAAAAAGAAAGAAAGAAAAGAAAATGAAAAAAATGAAAAAAGTTCCTTTCTTCTGGAGAATAGTACTTCATTAAGGAAAATGATCTGGAATAATTTAAAATAGTTACCAAAATCAAAATTAAATGCAAATAATTATTTGTTGTCTTCTGAGATTCTGATTCTCAGGGAACAGAAATTCAAAGTCCTTGTTACATAAGTTTTCTCCCTAATCTTTGTATTTAATTTAGAGATTGGATAATAACTTCAGAATACTATTATAAACTTGAACTATAAATTTAAATATAGATATGAAGAATACACTACATAATTTTACAGTAATCTCATAATTTATGGGCCAAGATATAATGGATATTTTGATAACCAGGTCCAGTGGACTATAAACTCTTCCCTCAGATATGCTTTCATTGATCTACCCAACACAGTATGACAAGTGTCCTCACATTACACCTTTTAAGTGGAAGATAATCTATGCAATATAATAATTTTCATATTTTCCAAACTAGATTTAGTTGATGCCCAAACCTAGTTTTGAGTAACCTTGCTTCTACATAATACAGAATGTTGCATTTTAATTTACAAAGCTCTGAATATTGAGGTGCATGTGATGATGCCATATATAGCATTTTTAGTAAATGCAAAAGTATACTGATTATACTAAATAAATAGCAATGATAGCAACAATGTATAAATGCAGGGCCTGTTATAAGGGGAAAAAAGCATCCAACCCTGTAGCTAAACCCTGCTGTTTCCTGGGATAGCACCACATATGGTCCTCAGTCTAAATGCACCACAACATAAGGTGGTTCTGCATGCCCTAGAGCATTCTTAACAAGCAGATTATAATAGTGTGGCATGGAAAGAAAGTATGGCAAGAATTATTTTTTCTGTTTTCTATGAGCTAGGAAAACCTATAGTAAAGTGGTAAATAATTTTCTAGAAAGTTTATAAAAAGGCAGTTTCGTAGAACTACACTTCATAAAATGTAGGATTTGTATAAAACCATGGGGGAAATGCAAAACAAATGACCTTCTTCACACTGAGATATTTGTATTTTACTCAAAACTTTATTACAATATAAGGAACAAAGACTAGATTTTGGTTGGTGGTAACATGTAAACCAACTGAACATGTTGATACATCCAGCATTTCCTTGCATAACTGACAAAAATGAAATTTTGGATTAATAGTATTGAAATGCTTTTAATAATAAATTTGTGCTAGCATACAGTATAACATGAAAAGAAAGTCAGATCTGTCAGGAAGGCTTTAGTTTTTTTTTTTTTTTTCTTTTTATTTAACCAGTGATAGACCCTTGTTGTTATGTTAATGTTTTAATGTTATGCTGTGTTATGTATAATTTATAACTTATGTGACAAAAATGCATTAATGCAGACCTCTTGATTAAATTATTTCCAAGAAGTCTCAAAATAATATGTTTTACCTTTATTTTATTTATTATTTTATTTACCAAATCACCTGATTGATGTGAAATTTATTTATTAGTTCATTTACCAAATACACCCTAGAACATAAGGGTGGTTTACTGTTAGCAGTTTAAAAGGAATCATAGTATTTCAGTACTCCCAAGATTTGTGTAAACAAAAAAGTATGAATGCATTATCATAAACAGTTTATTATGCTTAAGACACTTCCTCACACTTTTTGTGTTTTACACAAAATCTATCTGTGCTTTTATGTATGTGTTTGAAGCAGAAATACAAGGTTTATAATGAGAATTAACAAATTTTAATTAAAGTGCTTTTTGGGTTTTCAGGTTACAGCATGGGAGGCATTCATTTTTAAGTGGTTTTGCATTTAATGAAAATCCCACATTGTCACTAATTCTGTGTTCATCTTTAATGAGAAGTGAATATTAGATAAAATAGAGATAATTATCTTTGATAGCAATAGCAATAACAGAATGCTTCAAAATTAATTCACTTCATTGTAACTTATAAGCCCAGCTTCTAATAGAATTAACTGAAGGCCAAGTAAAATAACACTATTGTTTAACCCTACAAATCTAAACAAAGGATAATGAGAAGATATGTACTTCATTACAGTTATGCATTTGAACATCATACAAAATCACTAAATATTTGATCTTGTTATATTCAAGCAAAATGGATGTAAATGTAGAAAATGGCTCTTTTGATAACTGGAAAAAATAAGAATATAAATCAACAGAATGAGATATTGTTTAAAATCATTTGGTCAAAAAGTAGAATAAAAGTCAAAATATAGGCATAAGCTCGGGATTCCTATGTTAAATTAAAAAATGCTAATGTGCTATAAGCAAATTGTTAAATAAAACTCCTTAATATTTTGAAAGTTTGCCTTATGCTCCTGGAACAAAAATAAATAATCATACTGTGTTATTTTTGTCTTCTCTATCGGTCCCCTCATAGATCAAAGTCACATGGAAGTAAATTAAGGAGAGGACAAGATGGTAAATTTAGAGATTCATTTGAAGTAGATCATTTTCTATAAGTGACAATAATGCAAATTTCAGTTTTCTTATCACTTCCAAAAAAATTACCCACATTTTATTAGCAGATCTACTTCCTGCTAAAGTTAACCTGTTTTTAAGGCTGGAATCTGATGATGCCTCATGTCTTTGTGAATAATAGTAAAATATCATATTTTTCTGTGATTTTTACAAACTTGTCAATATATGTTCATCAGAGTTCTATGAAGAAGACAGACTTGGCACTAATCATGTTAGTCTTGAGTAAAATAAGATTTAGAAATTTTAGGGAAATCTACCACTTACTGAATGATTAATTGTGCCGGGTATTATGTAAACATTACATATATGTGACATCATTCAATTCTTTCTCAGAAGCCTGTGAGGTTTAGTATTATTTCTATTTTTGAGATGAGAGAAATGAATCATGAAAATTTAGATTGTTAATCTAAGTCAAAAAACTAGAGAGAGGATTACCATCAATATCTGTCCAACTACAAATTTAGTTCTCTTTCTCTTAAAAGTGTTTTTAAAACTACCATCGTCCTTGGAAGTTTTTCCCAACAGTCTGGTAAGACTAAGGTGGCTTGACTTGAGCCCTAGTCTTAGCAAGACATACTTATCTCTCACCTGTTGTATTTGCAGGAAGGAATGGCATACTTAAGGAAAGGACCGAATCCCAAAGAATGTACAACGTCAAGAGAAACCCTAATGTAAACTGTGGATTTTGTTTGATAATAGTATATCCACATAGGTTTCTGGATTATGAAAAATGTCCCACCCTGGTGTGGGAATTTAATAGTGATGAGGCTGTGCATAAGTAAAGGCAAAGAGTATATGGCAAATCTTTATACATTCCACTCCTTATCTTTTGAGATTTATATCACAAAATAATACTATAGACAAATAAGTTTTATTCCTTTCTCAGTATTTAAAATATTTACCTGCTGAAAGATTATATTTTGTTATTTCAAATCTTTTTAACTCTCCTCCCCTAAATGTATTACAAAATAAGAACATAGAATTACATTCTTCTTTATATGTGTAAGATTAACCTTAAATTTGCATTCCTGTCTTATCCATCCTTATCAGTGGCACTTTCCTTAACCAAACCTCATTCTATGTTCCTATCTGGCAATAATTTTCAATGCTATGTATTCCACCAAATTCTATGTAATCTTCTCAAATGTTGAAGTGAAGCAGGATACAGAGCACTCTAATAAGTAGCAACATAAAAGAAGTAAGATGATTTTTTCCCACTTTTCCCAAATCATTATTTTACCATTTAAGAATCATTTAATAGCAGGATATCTGTGACTTTATATAATGATCATATTTCACCAGGATCCTCTGATCTTTTTTTATTTTATCTGCGGCTATAAATTTGTATATAATATAAATTTAAATTTAAATATATATTTAATATGTAAATATATAAATGCATATATAAATATACACATATATTTATATAAGTATAAACATACACTTATATATTTATATAAGTATAAACATAAGTATATATATTTATATACATGTATGTATGATTTACAGCCTATATGGACTACTTAAGTGTTATTTGTGTGACTTAACATTCATAGAAGAGAATCTGACAGAATAGCAATGTTGCAGCATTTGAAATCACAGAAGTTGGGTTTGGATCCTGGCTTCATCATTTAATTACAATTTATTGTATCTCTCTAGTCTCAGTTCCTTCATCCGAAAAATTATGCACTGGTCCAAGAATACCTATTTTTCTCCAGAAAGCTAGCACTTATCTTGGTCACATATGAAGATGTACTTGCTCTCCATCAGCCATATCTGACATTTTGAAGGACTTCTATAAAAAATGGCATGTCCCCAGGCCACTCCCCACTTAAAAAAAATAGACCAGGGTATTTTAGGGGATCTTCAAATCATAAATTCTATATTCACATCTTAGATAAAATTCTTACTACTTAAATAACTCTAGGTCAGTTAATCATTTGGTGTTTCAGTTTCCTCACATACTACAATTATAATAGTCTACATCTTTTAAACTACTTGTGAGATAATAGAGATACCATTAAAACAATTTATATAATGCTACTATAGAAATGGATGTTACAAAAGCACTATATTTTTAATTAGATCTAGATCTGGAATAAAAAGATACACAACTTTTAAATCCCCATATCTATGTATTATAAATATATGAGCCCACAGAATTATATAAGGGATGCATATATTTTAAGCGGACCTGCTATGTACAGGAATATACTCAAACCTACTGCCAACATAAATATTAAATTTCATCATCTTAAGCTGGCTTTCTGTAATATTGCATATCTTAGTTAAAAAGTGAAATGTTTATTAAGTAGGATTTTTTTTAAAGCTGGGTATATTTTAGTCTTAGAAGTTTAAGAGCTGAAATCCCTGTGAAAAGTCATATTGGCTAGTGGTTATAGCAAGCCATTAGAAATAATGAGGGAAAGGGAGAAGGGTCATCAAGGAACACGTATAAAGAACACATAGACAAATGCCAAAGAGAGGTGGGAGGTAAGGATGGCTGGGGTGGGGGAGAGTAGTGGGGGGAAATAGAGACAACTGTACTTGAACACCAATAAAAAAAGAGAGAGAAATATGAAAAAAAAGAAATGATATCTTCAAAGTGAAAGTGAATCCAAGGAATATGGTGACTGTGTTGGCATGAGAAGTTAAATAGAAAAACACTGATAATATTATTAGCACTTATTACCTCAAAGTCTTTATTTGGCATTAGATAAATCAATGCACATTTATGCATATGTTAATATTATATGGGTGATAAGTATATTTTATGGGTCTAAGTTAAATATTAATAAAATATACTAAAGATTACCATCTTTTTTGAATTACTTGATTGTTGTTCAATTACAGTTGTCCGCATTTTCTCTCCACCCCTTCCTCCAACCCCAGCCAAGCCCACCTCCCTCCCTTGGTTCCACCCCCTCCCTTGGTTTTGTCCATGTGTCTTTTATAGTAGTTCCTGAAAACCCTTCTCCCCACTGTCCCTTCCCCCCTCCCTCTGGTTATTGTTAGATTGTTCTTAATTTGAATGTCTCTGGTTATATTTCATTTACTGTTTTTCTTTTGTTGATTATGTTCCAGTTAAAGGTCAGATCATGCGGTTACCGTCTTGAAAATTGCCACTAACTTTTTCAACTGTTTAGCATAAGTTCTGTGCCTTACATCTAATCCATCAACAAATAGCATTAGATTCACCTTTAAAGTATGTCATGAATTTGACTGTTTCTGACATCCTCCCAGCTATTACTTGATAAACCACAACCATCTACTTTATTATAACAATAACCTGCTATTCAGTCCCCTGTTGCCAGCCTTGCTCTTCCAGTAAGAGCGAGTTCCTCACTCATCTACCACAAAGATCTTTTTTCAAAATGCAACTCAGATCATGTCACTCTTCTATTCAAAACTCTGTGATGGTTGGTTTGAAATCTCATTCACACTGACCTTAAAATCTTGATGATAATCTAAAGAACTTTCACAAGTGTATGTTCGTGATATAGTCTTTCCTATAATTCAGCCAGACAATGGCTTGGCTAGCTGCTTACTGAGCATCCTGGCAACAAGGAATATGCAAGAGTCATACATAGTAACTATATTATTCACTCAGCTTTTATTGAATGCAGGTTCACTCAGAGTAGAATATTAACATACATTAATATTCTACTTACACTCTAACAGTCTAAGAGAAATACAACACACACACACAGTGATCAATGTGGAATAATGAACACGAGTCCCAGAGTCTCAATCTACAGGTCGGGGAGATAGCATGGTGGACAAGGGAGTCATCAATGTCTTGCAAGGAAGGATCTCTGGAGTCAAGTGGGCAGCATGGCAAACAAAGTGCTCAGTCCAGCAGGGCAGAGCCTCCAGTGGCCAGTGCCAGGGGGATCAGAGTGGCATGGAGCAACACTCTGGTGTGTGGAGCTCAGCTGTCTCAACACTAGTCTAGAACCTGCCTCAGCTATACCTTTAAAGTGGTGTACTCCACTCTTCTGGGTCTTTTGATGTGTCTTGGCACCCCTGATGCCAACTATGGAATTTCTCCAGAAGTCTATCTATTAGTAGTCTCACTCTGCAGACATGGCTGTTCTGATCACATGTGCAGATGTCTTAGGTGTGTCTCCTTGCCAGATGTGTCTTCTCTGACTTAGTTTCCCTCTTGAACCAAAGTGTCATGGCTGACTAGCAGTCATCTTGGTTGACATGAGTAACTCCACATGTTTTATATACTTTATGCTATCATGATTGGACCAATGTCATTTTATTGGTACTGCTCTCCAGATAACTTTCAAGATCTAAACCTGTTTTCATTTCTTCATCTAATAAATGCCCTCCCCACTCTCTCATTCTTGCTTTCCTGTATCCTCTCTCATTCTAATCCAGTCACTCAGAGCTTCACATACTATTGTCCCTCCTTGGATACTTCTTCTGGAATATGCATGTGTCTCACTTCTAACTTCTTTGGGTCACCCTTGAACCTTCATTTCATCAGCAAGACCTACCCTGAGTTGGCAAATGTATCTACCTCCTCACTTCAGACCTTCTTTACCCTGCTAATTTTTCCCTATTGCCCTTAATTCCACCTGACATTGTACATATATATGCCCTCGTGCCCGAGTGCCTGTGTTTTTAACTATACACTAAACAAATGAAATTAAACAAATGGCATTTCTACATGTTGCTATTCTTCTTTCTTTGCTTTAATTTTTACAATATAGTAAATGGCTTGTTAGCATTCAAGAGCTCAAATAAAAGACAAGAAAATTTGGAAGAATATGTGTTCACACAGAGCCAGTTCCTCTCACCACAACTATTCTCATGAGACTAAATAAAGCTCCTCCAAACTCAGACAGAATAAAAAGGAAAGTTGTAAGGCAACTAAGGAAATAGTGATGAAAAGGGGCCTTACATCCTGATATCCATCAGGAATTAGGTCTGAAACCAGAAGGATGAGAACCAGTTTATTTAAGGGCATTTGTGTATTAAAGGTAGACTGCTTTTACCTCTGTGTCAAAGAGTACTGTTCACCATATAGATAAGCAAAATAGTCATAACTACTTAATCTCCTAGAAACATAAATGGGAATCAGAGGAGTTGGAATGGGAATGGAAGAATCTTAAATTGGCTGAGCTTACATGATAAAGGTTAAAAGGCAATGACATGACAAAATTTTCCTGACTTTTTAGGAAAAGTAATATAGAGATACAATTCATACATAGCTAATGTTGGTGACCTGGACATTAGATCCTAGAATCCTATTTCAATTAAGAACAGATTTGTACATTCAAGAACATATTTATACATTCTAGAATTACATTTCAATGTAGTGGAAATATGAAATGAAATACAAAATAAACAAACATGTTTTGCAAAATTAATTGTGTCATAAGGAGAAGTACTATAAAAGGTTCTTAATTTTTACAGGAGAAAGTTCTTCTTAAAACATATTGAATAATGTTGATTTTGGCAATTGATTAAAAATGCAATTCTAAGTTCACAGAGAAATGCTGACATTCCTTCTTAAGAACAGGTACTCATCAAAAAATTGGAAGCGCACCTCCTTGTGCACATTAGAAGTACAAATCCCACCTCTCCCCATCAACCATCAACTGAAAAAGAGAGAATAGATTTGCATGTTGATGTAAAATAATAATAATAAAAAGAAAACTTATAAGTATATTGGCTATATATTATACCTACCACCTGATAATTCTATAATTTTTTACTCAGGGATTTAGTATGTGTGTATAGATTTTTCTTTACCCTCACTGACTTTAAAATCCATGTGGATAACATTTCCAACCACTTGTTTTTCACACAAACACTTTGTTTAGTCTAGTTCCCTTTTATTTTCTTTCCTATCAGCAGGGACATTCTCATCACCAAAAGCTGCTATATCACTGAAATTACTTTCTTCTCTAGCTTATTCATTTTAACTACTCTTTAAAAATACCCTTGATTCCCTTGCTTCTCTTTCCTTTCATCACACTTTGTCCACCAAGTCCACGACTCTACAAATTTAACCAGTTGCGAATCTATGTTTTATATATATGTAGTGGAACATTTCTGAACAAAATCACAGAGCTAGACTCATGAAACCACTAATGCATTCATTGACACTGATATGGGTGCACACACATGACATTTGTTACGCCTATAAATTTTAATCAACATTTTATTTATTTATTTAATTAATTTATTGTTGTTCAATTACAGTGGTCCCCCTTCCCCCCCGTTACTCTCTCCTGCCCTACCACACATTCAGTCCTTCCCTCCCTGTCGTCTTTGTCCATGGGTCCTTTATACATGTTCCTTGATGACCCTTCTCCTTTTTCCTATTATCCTTCTCTCCCCTCCCCTCTGATTGCTGTCAGCTTGTTCTTCATTACCAAGTCTCTGGTTCTATTTTCCTCACTTGTTTGTTTTGTTGAGTAGGTTCCACTTATAATTGAGATCATATGATATTTGTCTTTCACTGCCTGGTTTATTTCACTTAGCATAATGCTCTCCAGTTCCATTCATGCTCTCATGAAGGGTGGGAGTTCCTTCTTTCTTTATGCTGTGTAGTATTCCATTGTATAAATGTAGCACAGGTTTTTTTTTATCCACTTGTTTACTGATGGGCACTTAGGCTGTTTCTAGCACTTGGCTATTGTAAATTATGCTGCTATGGACATTGGGGTGTACAGGTTCTTTTGAATTGTTGTTTAAGGGTTCTTAGGCTATAATCCTCACAAATCAAAAGACAGTTCCATTTTTAGTTCCTTGAGGAAAGCCTATACTATTTTCCATAGTGGCTGTACTCCTATATTTTTTGAGGAAGGTTGTTTTTATGCTCCCTACAATATCTACTACAGATATTTCCTCATTTCCAGAACTTCCCTCATTCACTACAGAGATACAGTCTTCCAGATAATGCTTGGGCATAAATATACTAAAACATTTCTTATTGCTAACTGAATTTAAATTTTTGCTAGGAATCCTGCATTTATATTTGCCAAATTTGACATTAGCACTTCTCCTACTTTAAAAGCTTCTGCTCCTACCAGACTACTTTGATTATAGTGGCCTTGTAGTATACTTTGATATCAGGTATTCTGATCCCTCTTACTTTGTTCTTCTTTCTCAGAATTGCTGAGGCTATTTGTGTTATTTATGGTTCCACACAAATTTTTGAAATATTTGTTATATATCTGTGAAATATGCCACTGGTATTTTAATAAGGATTGCTTTGAATCTATAAATTACTTTTGGAAGTATGGACATGTTAATGATATTAATTCTTCCAATCCATGAACACAGCATATGCTTCCATTTATTTGTGTCTTCTTTAATCTCTTCAGTATTCTGTAGTTTACTGAGTAAAGGTCTTTTACTTTCTTGGTAAGGTTTATTCCTAGGTAGTTTATTTACCTTGTTGGTATAGTAAATGGCATTTTTCCTAGTTCTCTTTCTGATATTTCATTGTTGATGTACAAAATGGCCATTGAATTCTGAATATTGACTTCGTATCTCTCTGTTTTGCCAAATTCACTATTAGGTTGAGTAGTTTTTTGGTGGAATGTATAGGGTTTTCTATGTACACTATCATGTCATCTGCAAACAATGACAGTTTAACTTCCTCCTTTCCAACTTGGATGTCTTTTATGTCTTTTTCTTGTTTTATTGCTGGGGTTAGAACCTCCAATACTATGTTGAATAGAAGTGGTGAAAGCAGACACCCTTGTCTTGTGCCTGATCTTAGGGGAAAACTTCTAGGTTTTTCTTTTATTTTCTAATTTATTTTATTTAGAGAGAAGAGAAAGGAAGGACAGAGGAAGAGAAACACAAATATGTGGTTGCCTCTCATGCACTGCCCCCAACAGGGACCTGTCCTGCAACCCAGGCATGTGCCCTGACTGGGAATTGAACCAGTGACACTTTGGTTCACACATTAGCACTCAATCCACTGAGCCACACTAGCCAGGGAGAAAAATTTTAGATTTTGCCTATTGAGTATGATTCTGGCTGCAGGTTTCTTATATGTTACCTTTATTATGTCGAGGTATACTAATGATCTCACAAACTTATTTTAATGATTAAATAAAATTAAGTGGATTGAGATAGCGCCGAACATTTAGTTGGTACCTGATAAATCTCATTTTTCTATCCAAAAATAAAAACAAAATAAAACAAAACAAAAACTGATGCCCTTGCCTCTACTACATTAAAAAAATGTCAACATCATGTGAAAATGCCCTAATTTACCTATGATCACTCTACTTGGATCCCCTCCATTATTCCCCTTCCTACCCATTTCTAGGTAAAAAGAAAGAAAAGAGACTTCCAGACAAGATGGAGGCAAAGGTAGATACATTGTGCCTCCTCCCACAACCAAAAGAGGAACAACAACAATTTAGAAACAGAATAACAACCAGAACCGGCAGAAAATTGAACTGTGTGGAAGTCGGACAACCAAGGAGTTAAAATAGACATGTTCATCCAGACTGGTAGGAGGGGTAGAGTCAGGCAGCCAGGCAGAGAGAGATCACAGCACAAGGAGCAGTGGAACGGGGCACGTAAGGCATCCCTGGCACTCAAGACTGCAGTGACCATACCCTGGGCATGCAGTTGGCAGCTGGCAGACTCAGCAAGGCGGTGATTGTGAAGCAAGGCACTGCATTCAACTCAGGGTCCCGGCGCTGGGAAATAGAGCCTCAGGGCAGGGAGAGACTCCCAGCCTCACAGGAGATTTCTTTGGAAAGACCCATGGGGTCCTAAAATGTGTACAAGCCCACCCACACAGGAATTAGCATCAGAAAGGTCCGGTTTGCTTGGGGGGAGTGGTGGAATGGACTGAAGTTCCATGGAGAGCAGAGCAAGCACCATTGTTCCCTCTCAGACCCAACCCCCACATTTAGTGTCACAACCCAGCAACTGGGGGGGCCCCGCTGGTGAACACTTAAGGCTCAGTCCCTCATACATAACAAGCATGGCAAGACAAAAAAAAAATGACCCAAATGGAGGAACAGATCAAAGCTCCACAGCAAATACAACTAAGCGACTAAGAGATAACCAACCTATCAGATGCACAGTTCAAAGCACTGGTGATCAGGATACTCACAGAATTGGTTGAATTTGGTCACAAATTAGATTAAAAAATGAAGGCTATGCTAAGTGAAATGAAGGAAAATGCACAGGGAA
>CM052548.1:52861724-52885772 GCA_028533065.1 Trachops cirrhosus | reverse complement strand
AAGTTCAAGGAGTTCATCATCACCAAGCCCTTATTATATGAAATGTTAAAGGGACATATCTAAGAAAAAGAAGATAAAAAACATGTATAGTAAAATGACAGCAAACTCACAATTATTAACAACCACACCTAAAACAAAAACAAAACTGAACTAAGCAAACAACTAGAACAGGAAAAGCACCACAGAAATGGAGAGTGCATGGAGGGTTAGCAACAGGAGAGTAGGAGGAAGAGAGGGGGGAAAAGGTGTGGAGAATAAGTAGCATAGATGGTAGGTAGAAAATAGTCAGGGGGAGGGCAATAATAGTATGGGAAATGTAGAAGGTAAAGAACTTATGACACATGGACATGAACTAAAGTGGGGGAATGTGGGTGGGAGAGGGTGTGCAGGGTGGAGGGGAATGAAGGGACGTAATTGGACAACTGTAATAGCATAATCAATAAAATATATATTTTTTTAAAAAAGAAAAAAAATTCTATTGTGCTGTGATCAAAGGGCAATACCTTACCATGAATTTGAAATCATCCACTCCCTTTTTGGTGATCTCTCTTATAGATTAAAACATTGTGTTATGCAGGCTCATTTCCTTCAGCTCACATTTAATTTATATTTTGTATTATATAACCACACCCAATAAAATAAGAAATCATAGGTAATTCATGGGTCATAAATCCTCAACTGCCGTTAGTAACAATGTATATGCTTTTAGCACTCCCACATTTCTTCAGTTTCCCATTATTTCTGCCTCTCCACTCTTTGTGCAAATTCTGGTCTCCTCTAGACTAGGCATCTGAACTTCTCTCCTTCAGTGATTTCAACTGTCCCTAATGTTTCAGCCACAAATATGCTGATAATCCCAAGGTTTATATTTCCAGCTCAGTAAGGTCTCCTGAGTTCCAATTTATTCATTACTAACATGCTTCACAAATATCACAAATTGAAAGTGTTTAAATAAAACATGTTCTCTTTGCTCAAAAGATATTTCTTACAAAATAGTTTATATTGGAATAGAGTCACTATTACTTTTCCTTCTCTCTCACCCCATAGCCAATGGGTCATTATTAGTACACAAGCTCCCACATTGAGCATTCCAGGAGGAAGACTGGTTGTGATTGGGTAGGAGGTTTTGTATAGGTTTTTTCATCTGTCCTTTCCCTGGTTCTTCCTGTCTGGCTATTCCATATGTTTCAATTTTCAGTTCAAATAGGAAATTTCATCATATTATCTTCATATTCTTATCATTTTGCCTATTTTAATTGTTTGTCCCCTCCACAAGGCTATGTTTTGGTTTGTTACTGAATCCCTTACAGTGTCTAGCACAAGTAGTTATAACAGGCATGAAATAAATATGTGTTGAATAAATGAAAAATACATCCATATAAATTATTTCTGGGAAAGTGTTTTTAAATGTAATACAGGATGACTTTATAAATCAGCTAAATTTTATTATTGACTCTGAAAATATAAAAATAGTTAAAATACTGAGTATATAATCCACCACTATATATTTGTCCCCCTTCACTACCTCCCAGCCCCTTTTCCCTCTGGTAACTACCATATTGTTGTCTGTGTTTATGAGTTTCAGTTTTATATACTGCATATAAATAAAATCATATGGTTTGTAGCTTTTTCTGACTGATTTATTTTGGTTAGAATGATATTCTCAAGGTCCATCCATGTTGTTGCAAATGACCGTATTTCATCTTTATTTATGGCTGGGTAGTATTTCATTATCTATGTAGATTACATCTTCTTTATCCAAATATCTGTAGAAGGATACTTCATAATTTCCATGTCTCCATTGAAAATAGTGCTGCAATGGAAGATGACATGACTTTGGGTGGTGGGCACACAATGTAATATACAGATCATGTATCAGAGAAATGAACACTTGAAACCTATATAATTTTAATAACCAATGTCTCCCCAATAAATTTAATAAATATAAATTTAATAAATACAATAATAAAATTGTAAGTCTGTATCCTTATATAAATAATATTAATTTCTGCAGTGAAGTTAATACATGACACAGATGTTACCAAATGATGTTACAATATTCATTTAGGTTCTAAATAAAGTAACTCAATAAGCTTAGACAAATACTTTAAAAGATCTGAGTAAAAATAATGTATCTATAAAAGTTATAGTTCTGATATCAATTAAGCTTGTTTAGTATATTTCTTTTTATGAGAAAATAAATTGTCCAGAAGCCACTGTTTTATTTCTGAGGTGCTTTTGGAGTTGTTTGTACAAAGCATTGCATAAGTTTATTGTTATCTGATTGCATCAGTTAATATTACCACCATAATTATTTATAGCTTATTAATCATTGCTGAACAACTGAAATATTTAAAAACTCATTTCTCATTAACTTATCTTTTGCAAAAGAGGAGAGCTTTTTATGTTATATAATAAATTTTGGAATAACTTCATCAAACTCTATAATAATAAAAGTAGAAGTACATACATTTTATTTTGCTTCCATGAGTAAAAAATAATAGTTACTTTACAATAAGTTATTTTTTAATTTAGTAGGATATTCCCTCTCCTATTCTTTAATTGTATTTTTTAATTCTTTTTCATTGGAATTTTCTCTTCTGATCCATCACCACTACACATGCCCTCATAGGCTACACTCATCAGAAGCAAAAGAGATACCAATCAGGTAAACAAAGAACACTGACTGACTTCAAGAACTAAATTACATTGCATAAGACCAATAAAGTATTGTGGCAGGCAGTGACTAATTAATACAGAAGAAAACAATAGTATTAGTGTAATTTCCAGTCTCAATGAAAACCAGAAGAATTGAATTTTTTTTACTACTATGAAATTGGCCATAGTCACTTGCCAAAACAATTTATGCAAAGAAGAGCCCTCTCATCTCAAACAATGGCTTCATTTGATTATATTATGAATAAAAGATACCATATTACTTTCTTATCCTTAATTCAAATCATCAACCTGCTTGTTCTGCTTACCTGAACAAAAGGAACAGCTCTTTAATCACAAGAACTACAAGTAGACCTTCACTAAAAATGCCTTGTTTTCCGGTACTTCCTGCTGAATGTTGCCCTTAAATTACACTGTGATTCTTTTGTGAACCCTTCACAATTGCCCATTGTCTAGTTTAGCCCAGAACTGAAGTTAGTATTCTGACAGAGAGTGTGGTTTTGGCCAAAAATGATTAAAGGAATACTTTAAAATTTATATGTATTCATTCACATTACTTCATTAGAAAGACTGTTCAGTACTAAATTTATAATTTTTTTTCTAAATTTATAATTAAATACCATTCTTCCAGGTAACATGTATGAACCAAGTGGTGTGTAATATGCAAAGCTATAATGACATTTAAGACAAAGCCCTTGACCTAATGAGCTTTATAGTGTCATATAAAAGATGAGTCCTCAACCCCAAATAAAGACATATAGAATAAGTGACAAATGATAATAGTGCTCTTGGAGTATAAGGCTCCAACCAACCATAAATCCATGGAATATTTCACCAGTATGTACTTTTAAGCAGTTAAATTTATGAGAATGACTGCTCTGTAACAGGAATCTGAGGCTTAATTCAATGTTTTTGATTAATAGCTCTGCTGTCATATAACCCAATTTTGTGCTGTACTTAATATCTTCATGTCACTGAGTATATCACCACTTCATATTTAATTTGTGAGTTCCTCATAATCTATGGTGTTTGTTTTATGGCTAGTCTTACATGGAAATAAGGGTATAACACTGTGATCCAATTATTTAGGGAAACAATAAAATAGTAATTGAAAAGTTTCACCATTTCTTTTCTCTTGTTACCTGACAAAATGCACTTATTATTACTGCTTCAGTTCCCTCTCTGCCGTTAACTTTGCTTTATTAAAAAAAAAAAACAGAGAAAAAGAAAGAAAAAGAAATGACAGCTCTAGGGTAGAGAGGTTAAGGGTTGGAGGGATTGAACAAAAATGAAAAAGTACTCACAAACATAAACAACAGTGCAGTGATTGTGGGTGGTAGGGGGTACAAGGAAGACAAGTGGTAGTGTAAAAATACAATAAAACACAATTTAAAAATAAATATTAGAATAAAAGCACACTTAAAATTCTTACTTTTTTCTCTCAAAATCTTGCAGAAGAAAAGAAAAGAAGTGATGTGCTTTCACATGTAAATTGAAAAAAATTTTCTACTTAAAAACTGATCTTGAATTAAAACAACAATAAAATTAACAAAAAAATTAAATTTTATTTACAAAATGTAACTTTATTAATAAAATTTTTACATCTTTGGAAAAAATGAAAATCTTCCAGAAAAGCTACTCCAATCATAAAAAATGGAGTGACTTAGGATCTAATGCCTAAGAATACTGAGAACGGGAGTATGCAGTACACAATATGAAAAGTTCCTGGAGTATATGTAGTGATAGAATAACTTCTAAATGACAATTTTCTACAATGTCATTCCAAAGGTAAATAAAGAAGAAAGCCCAATTTTTAATAAAACTGCATGACAAATTTTATTTGCAAACAAAGTCTTCCTAAGAACTGGAAGGGTTTAATGTAAAGTACATGCACACATAATTTATCTGAGGTACATAATATCTAGAAAATTAACTTCCCATTGAATTGTATTGGCTAGGATTGATAAATGTTGAGCAAAAGAACCTGAAAGCATCTATTTGCCAGAATTCTGCATTTAATTAATAATTTGAAGCAGGTGATTTTTTTTCTCTGTAATGTCCAACTCCAGGCAAATGAGGTAATATAAGCATGGATTCTCATAGTTTCTTCCCTACTTCTTTTCCTGTAGTCTGAAGTTTTGCATGAGTTTCCATAAACATTACCAGGTTTTCCCAGGTCCAAATATTTGTTGTTTTTTTTCTAAATATATGTCCAAGGTGTTGAGCAATATTCTAACTAAAGGGCTATATTGATAGGGCCATCGTTATTGATGCAACACTTTTGCAAGAATTCTAGTGTTTTTTAAGTGCTATCAGCTTTTGCTTTGTCTTTGTTCCATTTCTGATTTTTGTATGTTGACTGGTACCAGCCTCTACAGCTTACCTCGTTAATTTCATCCCCTTCATTCTGTAGTAGGTTGGAAATATTTAAGACCTGTCTATTCAGACAAAAATAAATTTTATGTCATATTATATTGATGTAAAAATATATGGCAAGTAATTTACAAATAGTAATACAAAATACAATACCTTTGTTATAAATTCCAAAACTAATTGATTTTGACCAATTGCTTATATTTAGTTTTTGTGAAGTCCTCATATATTGTTCCCACAGCCAACCTATTATTGCAATTCAAGTGTGATTTGACAACATTTTGCGCTATTTACAGAGTAGTGAGAAACATAACACATTTAAGTTTTCTCAGCTTTATTTACTTTTCTCTTTGTCAATTTCTTAAGCCTCTGAAGTCCACAAAATAAAAACTGAAGCATCTCTCTGTAGTGATTGCCAATTTCCATTGTATAAATACTCCCATCATAACCAATGCCATGCTACCAGTGTGATATCACTGAACAGAGTGCTAGGAGGGAACATACAATAAGTAATATATCATTTCCACTATAAAAATAAAAGGCATCAATAACTCCAACAGAATAGATTATAAGAAAATATAGTAAAATAATTAGGAAATAATGAGTCATAAACACATTTGTTTTGATATAATTAATTTAATAGCAGGTTTATTTTAATATGATGTTTAAATAATGGTTGTGTTAAAAATCAGATTGAAAATTTTCTATAAATTTGACCACCACCTTTTATAAGCACATAAGAGCTGGATCTAGCACACCACTGCCTTACTATTGAGCTGCACATGCTGATGTTGAGCTCTGAAATATGTTCCATCCTCAAGAATTTATGTTTTCCATGTACATTTGCCACTCATTCAAAGCTTCAGTTCTGTCCTCATCTAAAATTTCTTAAGAAGTGAATCAAACTCTACTTCTCAATTTCCTATCATCCACTGAAATTGCTTCTGTCACACAAAACTGACAGCTCAATTCCAGAGTACTCCTCTCACCATGCCAAATGGGAGATACCTAAAATTTGGCTTTAAGCATACTGGGATTTGATCCCCATCTTTTTCATGTAACATTGGATAAAATACTAAATATTTTTAAACCACCATTCCCACATCTGTGAAATGGAGGCAATAATTTCAAGATTATAGTATTTTGATTAGAATTATAGCATGGTCTAAAACATGCTCTAGAAGATGATTCATAAAGGTAAGACACATCTGCCTCTTTCTCCTTTTGCTCAAATGGAACTACATTTTTTTTTCAAAAAGGAAGAACAGGTCCAACAGGCTTAAGAGGGAACTTGACAGTCAGCCAAAGCCTTAGGTTTCCAGCTACTGAATGAAAACATGAGTGTATCTACTGAATATGCTTCTAGTTTATTTGTGCTCTTCTTTCTTACTGGCCACACATTTATATACAGGGTCTAGCAGAAGTGACACCATTGAGTGTGATTGGTAGGGTGCATGAATGTCTCATACGAGATGGACAGCAATTTGAATATTTCACCTAAAATGTCATATGGTGTGTTTGAATGTGATATTGTTATATTGTAGAATTACACACTTATGATTTTGTAATAAAAGTTTTTTATGTAATAAAAAAGGGGTGTTGTTTGTGCTAGACCTTGTATTTTTTCTGTGTGTCACTGGGTATAGTTTCTATACAGCTGCCTTTCCTGGTACTCTGCCCAGTTTGCCTGTGACCTTGAACCTTCACAAAGCTAACTTTGTGTTGGTTCTTGATGCACATATTTCCCAGCCATTGTCGCAGTCTTTCTGGCTTGTGGTACTACTGCTCCCTACCTTTGGCAATACTGAGCTTCTCTGTCCACTTTTCCATGATCCTAGCTTTCCCCCATTTCTCAGTTGCTTTTGTTATTAGACAACTTCCAAAATTTGCAATTCTAGTGCTGGTAATACTGAAGTTGGGGAATACCTGAACAAGAAATGAAATACAGCAAAGCATGAGAGCAGAGGTCTTAGGAAGGAGGATCTAGTTCTGACTTTGACAGGAGCTAGCGCAGGTCTTTCAAGAAATCAATAAAGTGCTCAAAGTTACAGTTTCCTCAACTGAAAATAAGCCATAAGATTTCTCTGGGGTCTTTCCAGATCTAACATTTAATGATTCCATGGTTCTCATTTCAGTGTTGCTCTCAGCAACAGCAGTAAACTGGAAATATTGTCTCTCCCAGACTGTTGCTTAAGCAACCCTTTTTTAAAAAAATTTTTTATTTTAGATTATTCAGTACAGTTTCTATCTTTTATTCCCATTCCAGCCCACCCACCCATCTCTCCCCACCTCCCTTCCATTTCCAAGCCCCTTAATCAGTGGAAGCAACCTTAGTTATTTGTTTCATGTTTCTATGAGTTCAGGTATTACAAAAGCAGGTAAAGCAAAGAAGTGCCTGCAGAATTTGAGGAAAAGATAACATATTTTTAATTTTAACATATAAACTATGTTTATCTATAAAATAAAACTTAATTTTTCCAAAGAAGTAAAAAATGGTCTCTTGGATAACAAAAATAAATCACTAAACATTGTGAAGGTTTGTCAGATAATGCCTCAACCTGGAAGTTGGGACCATGACTTAAACTGCATGTATGGAAGATACACTGCTGTTCGTTGAAAACATCATTCCACTGAGGAAGAATTAGGCAAAATAGTGATAATTATTATAATAAATTCATCATAAATTAAATATATAATTAAATTGATTTCAAAGTAAAATATTTTTTTTTACCTAAATCTAAAAGAAAAATAGGTGAAATAACCTAGTGAATTGTAGTATATTGCCACCAATATACTTCATAATTTGTAAGTTAGTGGGTTCTTTATTCATCTATGTCTTTCTTACTTCATCTGCATATTTATATTGATGTAATTGATCATTCCTCCTTAATTAAATCTTCCTTCTTTGGCATATTTTATTAGTACACAGTCTTCTAACTTGGTATGATATCTCATTCGCTCCATGTTGGCAGCTCTTTTCTTTGCCACTTTCTTAAACATATTTGGTTACGAATCCTTAGTGCTTACTGTAGACCTTTCCTTCTTCTCAACCTATCCTTTTATCCCTGGGTAAGCAGGTGCATTCCAAAATGTCCAAGTACCATCAGCAGAATGGTGATTCATACATATGTTCTTTGATTTATATATGTATGTATATATAAATATTATTACTTATATATAATATATATAATACTTTTTGACACACACAAATACATAGCATAGCTGTGTGCATGTGTATGTGTATATATATTTATAATTTACACCAGTATTCAAACATTTTGTCTATGGTGTCTGTTGTAACTTTCCTAAATTAAACTCTTTTAAATCTTTATTTCCTCTGATATTCCCTGTTTCAGTACAGGTCACCCTATACACTCAGTTGCCAAAGATAGAAACTGAAATGTTATTTTTGACCACTTTCTCTCATGCATTCCCCCATGTCTCATCTTTTAGTAACTTTCCTTGTACTTTCACAAATACATTCTGCTTTCTTCATCTCCAACCTTATTCCTCTGGTCTAAACTATCATTAGACATGGCAATAGAGTGCTGACATGATCCCCCTGCTCAGGCCTGACCCCTGAGTGTAGGCAGAATGAGGTTTCTCCGCAGTAATCCCATCAAGCACTATTTTACTTTGTTTTTAACCTTGGCCTATATAGACTTGTTTATCTTTTCTGTAAGAGATTTAAAAATTCACATATAAGATTTCTAACTGCTGCTCAATACTCTAAGAATATAAATTATAAGTCCTCAGTGAGGTTCATTTATGCTCTTAAGACCTTGTATAAGCTCTTCTTTCTAACTAAATTATTTTCCCTTTTACCCTTCGCCTGTGATTTATATGTTAATTTTTGGCTTAGACACTATATCAATATTTCCAAAAAGTTTCTCTGAATACCCTAAAAAGGGGTTTTATATTCTCCACAGCACCCCTATTGCACAAATTTCTCTGTATTGTATCTACTGATTTAAATAAACTGGTAATAAAAACAGCCAGTATCTAGTAATATTGGTGGACTTGGAAAATAAATATACAGGATTCCTATTTAAAGTTGAAGTTCAGATTTTAAAAATTGTGTTTATATGTCCCAATATTTATAACATCCTTTAAAAATTTGTGTGTTCCCTGAAATTCAAATTTAACTGGACATCTAGTATTTTATTTGACAGCCTTAATCTATAGATCTTGAAAAAACCTACCACATATTTGCTTTTCAATATATATTTAACGATACAAAATGGCAAATGAATTATTGTAAAATTTTATGTATTCTTTCAAAACAATTATAATACAATTTAATATGTGCATTTGGAGAGTTAGCCATGAGTGCTCCTTGCTTTATGTGACAATACATTTTATGACCTATTATAGATTTGATTACATATATGTCACTTAGTTGTAACATTAACAATGGAAAATATGCTTGCATACAGGCCATTACCAGGTAATATAGGGACCACAGTTTATTTTTGCACTATTTTTTCTTTTGTTTGTTTTTATTTTGCTCATAGGTTAGAGACAGAACCTGTCTGAACTTGTTGAGAGAAGCTTTCTTAGGTTTTCACTTCACACATCTACTCTCTGAACATTTCCCTCCATGGTACAGCTGTAGTCAGAAGCATTCCAATTGCTTACAGAGGAGTGTACAAGGGCCATCTGGTCCCAACCTGGAGGCAGGCTTTAGGGAATAGAGCATGATTTCCTAACTTTCCACTCTGTCACTTTGATGCATGAATCCCAAAATCTCATATAGACATGCCTTGATTTGTTTCTAAATTATTGTGGAAGAAAATAGTTTTTTTTCATTTTATAACTTTAATGCTTACATAATTTTGTTGTTAGGATTTGAAGTGTACTCCATAAAATCCAATTTAAGAAAAATAAAGACTAAATATAGCAGATGACCTCTATTCATAATGAATAAAATTGTTAAAAGAAAATGATGAGAGGACTAGTAATAAATTTAAATGTATTTATACATATGGATTGCATCTTTTCAGGCTTTCACAAATTAGGTCAGTTGGCTTATTTCCATTTGAGATGAGCATTAATGTTAATATAAAAGTGGATATTTAAATCCTATAAGGTAACAAAAATAATAGATTAAGAAACTCCAAAGTTTGCCTCTCTATAAAAATCAATGAAATAACTGGGGGAAATGTGAGAATAAACTTTTTTAGAACTCTGAAAACTATCCAAAAGTATACAGCAAATGGAAAATTCATTCAAGAAAAGTGTCTGCATTTTGGCAGGAATAGAGAGATATGTGTCATTTTAACTTAACCTCGTTCTAAGTCTCAATTCCAAGCTTAGTGGTAGCCTTGAAAATGACAGCCTGGATTTCATTAGAGGTACAGGACCAAGCAGAACTAACCTCATTTGCAAATAATTTTGTGTATTTATATTTATTTTTTACATGTGTTTATATATGTATGTATGTATGTTTGTTTTGCTTCTGGGTGGCTATATATGGAAGACTGATTAAAAATGTTTGTCTTTATCTGACCCAGCTCTGAATTTACCCAGTGCTAAAGCTGCTACCTGTGAGCATTTGTCCAAAACATACAGAGGAAAATATTTTACTCACTACTACCTGAGGCAATTGATAACAGATGGAACAAACAAAAGACTAAATGAATAGACTTTTCTGTAGGGAAAGTTTGGGGAATGAAATGCTTTGGAGGATAAGGGTTTTGAAAAGCTTTCACACATTACTTGAAATCATGAAGACCACACACATGTCCATACTATCCATATTCTCAAGAAAGACCTGAGAATACCCTAAGTGCTCACCTGTGCTTGATGTAGAAGATTTCAAGGAAGGACTAAAAGCTAAGGCAGAGTTTTCAATTGTCTGGTTGGGTGTTAAATGTGTGCCCTAACACATAAACAGAGGCTTTTTGGAAAGACAGAGATTTTTTTTGGTGGGGGAAGCACTTCCTAAATCATTCCCATAATCTGGTATTACCATGCGGACAAAACCAGATAAAGATGTCACAAGAATTCTACAGATCACCATCTATTATAAATGTATATGCAAAAATTCTCAACAAAAATACTAGTAAAGCAAATGCAGCAGTATGCAAAGGAATTATACACTGTGACCAAGTAGAATTTATCCCAGAAATGCAAGGTTGGTTCACCATACAAAAATCAATTGATGCAACATATAATATTAACAGAATTTAAAAAATGATTATATCAATTATGCATAAAAATCACTTGGCAAAATATAACACCTATTATAATTTTAAAAATTCCTCTAGGAATAGAAACTAGAGATAGAACTAAGAATAAAAAACTTTCTCAACTTTTATAAAGGACATCTATGAACAACTTAGTTTACATAATACTTAACAGTGTAAAAACAGCCTTTCCATTAAGACAAGGAATGAGATAAGGATATCTTGTCTCCCACCTCTATTCAATACTGTGCTGAAAACCTTAGCCTAGGCAATTAAAAACCATCCACATAAAAAAGAAATAATAAAATTATCTTTATTTGTAGATAATATGATCTTTTTTTATTGTTGTTCAAGTATAGCTGTCTCTATTTTTACCCTACCACACTCCCTGGCCCCACCCTTCCCTGCCTCCCACCCTCAAACCTACCCTCTTTGGCTTCGTCCATGTGTCCTTTAAACATGCTCCTTGATGGCTCTTCCCCTATTATCCCTCTTCCCCCTCCCCTCTATTATCTCTATTTGTAGATAATAAGATCTTAAATGTAGAAAATTCTGAAGATTCTAACACCGACATCCAATTAAATAATTAGAAATAAATGCAAGACTTGTACAATGAAAATGGCAAAACTATATTGAAAGAAATTAAAGGTATAAATAAGTGAAAATGCACCCTGTATTCATAGATTGGAAGACTTGATATTATAATGGTAACAATGGCAAACCAAAAACACCAGAGCAACCCTCAGAGTCCCTGACCACTGTCTGGGGAAATGGGTGTTTGAGTAGCCAAGGCTACTCATAGCAATAATAGTTAAGTGTGGGGCCAAGTACTTCCAGCCAGGCAGGTAGCTTATACCTCTGTGAAGAAGGCAGGGCAAAAAGTTAGGATTTTGACTTTGTTGGGGCTGTTGGACACTGGTGTCTAAGTGACAATAATCCGAGACCCTTACAGAGGCAAGCTGTTGTCATTAGGAGCATTTAGGACAAATGTGATCACCCACATCAGAAAAGCTTGATCCTTCTATGGGTGGAACCCTTTAGGTTATTTCTGGTGCCAGTGATGGTGGTCCCACAGCTGAATACCTTATAGGTATTGAAATTTTTGGGCTGCTTGGAACACAAATCTTCTCCACAGCCTCAGAGGATATGCCCACATACAACAAAGGACTGGAGACATACCAGTAAAGTTAATCCACTCTCACCAGCCACCTAAATTGTTCAAGCCCTGAAGAGTTATTCAACAAATGCAATATTATCTACGAGGCAGAGAAAAACACGCTACTTTGCTAATTCAGGATTTGCTTCAGGCAGCAGGGTTACATACCACATCATCACAGTTTAAAAGCCTGGTCATGTTGGCAGACAGTAGACAACTATAAATTAAATAATTAGATGCCATTCTTGGCCTTGTATCTTTACCATAGTCAAAGTGGTAGCAACTCACAAATATGCTGTTACTGATCTAGATAATGCCTTTTTCTCAATCTCATTGCTAGATGAAGATTAGGACCAGTCTGTGTTCACTTGGAATTTAGTAACAACTCCTCTGAAATATGCCACAAATGGGTAAGTCTCAACCCACAACCAGCTCAATTATCTTGAGAAGTACTTGTCACCCACTATATTGATGATATTTTTATTGCCAGAACAAGTTGACCTGACCCTAATAAAGTGACAGAACTATGACATGAGAAAGCTGGGTTGTCAACCCTAAAAGATCCAATGACCTGCTCAACAAGTGCAGTTTTCAGAAACCACCTGGGTTGGCAGATAATTTCTTATAAAATTAATCAGAAGTTGCTGTCCATAGAAGTCCCCACCAACAAGAAAGAGGCTCAGCAGAAGGCAGCTTGTTTGACTATTAGGGACAGCTTGCACAGATTTGAGTACTTTTTGGCCCCTTGAATCAAGTTTACCATCAAGGACAGATAATTTTGAACAGGAATCCCAGTAAGAGCAGTCTTTACTGGTCATTAAAGACACAATGCCACAGTCTGGCCATTGGGGCAAAGGATCCTGCCAGCACCATGGGTCCTGATGACTCTTTTCATGCAGGTTGGAGCCTGTAGCAACAAAAGACTGCTACCAAGTGGGTCCCCCAGGTTTTGAATAGAGAAATTACCTGAGGTGGCCATCAGATGCATCTCAATTCCAGTAGTAGCTCCTAGTCTACTATTAGGCCCTACTGGGAACAGAATGCCAGGCCACTGATTTACAGTATGTGACCTTAAGAAGTGAGCTACCTATTCACATGTGGATACTCACTAATCCCAATGATAAGATAGAACATGTTCTGAAAAGCTCTATCATTAAGTGAAATGGTACATTCAAGATCAAGGCAACCAGGGCACCAAAAGATTAGCTGACTCAGTTGAACAAGTAACTGTCTTGCTAGAAGGAACTGAATGACCTATAGCAGGTGCTTCTTCCCGCTAGCTGAGTGGGGCTCAGAATTTGAAAATGGTCCAGCTGATATAATGATTTGGTTCATGGTGGATCCCTGAAACTCAAAGAGGATGGAGCCCAATTGGTTGCTATAGCCATCTGCTCCAAAAATAACCACATTTTAAATGATAGCAGACAAAGACACTCTGCCCCATGGGCAAGCTCTGTGCTGTAGTGGCAGCTGTGAACCCTATCCATTACCACTTATTTACAGAGTCATAGTTGTTGTAAACTGCTAGCCATATGGTCCAGGGACTCGGGGGTTAATTATTAGACCATTAATGACTCCCTGTGTCAAGATAAGAACTATGGAAACAGCTTGAAAAATGAGAATGATATCTTTTGAAAGAGAACATGGATGGAATTTAGAAGTCAATCAAGCATGTGCTTAACAAATCACTGCAATATCACATCAGGTCCACCTAAGACACAACATGGAAGTGAATGTTAAATGTAAGAATGATCCAAATCATGAAAACTCCCCTAGAAGAAATAACAACCAAATAAATTACATAGTTCTAGACTTTTATTCCAGGCAGTGCAATGTGGCAACCTGGGCCACATCACATAGGACATTGAATCCATGAGAGTGTGTCAAACTGACTACCACATTGAAATCTAGTCACCAGTTGTGAATTCTGCTGGCGCCTCACACTGTGGACACATACATCAGATATGGGACTACCATTCTAATGTGCCATAGATATGGAAAGAAATATTGTGGTTTTAAGAAAACACCTTTACCATGCTTTAAAATGTCCAGCAGGTTTTTAGTCTGATCAAACACTTTACTAACTACACATCAGTGAATGTTCTTACACTGCATGTTAGATGCTTCATGCTCCCTACCATCCCCAGGCAAATGAGGTAACATAATGATAGGAACTGCAGACTCATCTGGTGCTTCCGTATGAGAGAAATCTGATAATAGAGCTCAAATAATTCCTTTACATTCTATGAACATGAGTACATCAAGATTGGTGACAACTTGTTTAATAAAAGTAACTGAGTTTGGAGGCTAGCCACAGAAAGTTTCTACGGAACGTAAGAAAGGATAATAACATTAAGTACCTGAGATGCACATGATCTTGTCCCCTATGGGTTTCTGAGTTTCTGGGAGAAAATATTATTGATACTCACGGGTTCACATAAGAGATATAGAGTTCAGATAAAGGGAGGTCTAGACTAATTAAGAGAACAGCTAAGCTAGGTCCATGGTAGGGATAATGGAGCATATGAGACTAAGAGATTCCTTTCTCTGGGAGCTTCCATGAATTGAAGGAAGCTGAATGGGGAGGTTGAGCTCTGTTCCAAACAAACTAACTACAGAATTGCCTTCAAGGAATTGGAGATAGAATACGTGCTGGATATCCTTTTCTGTGAAGATAGATTGGGATTCTTATGAACTTTTCTCAGTGGTGTGGAGAGGTACTTCCTTCTCTTAGTTATGAGTACTCTTTTAGAGACAGTGACTAACACTGCCTAATTAGGGGTGTGCTAATCCAGAGCCCAGAGATGAAGTCTTGACATTTTAAATCCTAATGGCTTTATTGCTTTTATAAGTTTCATTTTAAGAAGAGTATTTCTAAATAAAGGTATCACTGAACAGTAATTCTAATTATGGTGAAAAAAAACTACTTAAATTCAGACAACAGTGACATAGAAGAGCATTTCCAAACACAGATATAACAATTTAAAACTATTCCTCCTTTACAATATCTATGTACAAAAAGAGGAAAAGAGGAAATAGGAGGCAAATCATTACATAAAATTGTTTCTATTTTATTTCATTTTCTGTTTATGTGGGACAAAATGGTAAATATCTATCCTAAGCTTTGATCATATCCATTCCCCCTTGTGTTATAGTTGATATTAACAGTTGATGATTTTCTGTAAAAAAGATGCATTTGACATAATAACTGTCACATATTAAAATAGTATTATCCAATTGTCAAAAATAGAATGATAAAGTTCCCAAAATAAATTTATTAAAAGAAAAAGAAGATCACTTACCAGAGTACAAATGAAAATGAGAAAAGAGAAAATTAAAGTGGAAATATATTTCTCCACTTGTTTTTCAAATGACTTCATTTTTATGTAAATATTCTTATCCTACTTATTCTTAAAATGTGTAAGACAGCAGCGGGACTTTGAATGAAGATATGATAATAATTTTTAAGCATGTTATTATAAGAAAAATTGCATTTATCTTTTGAATCATGAAACCAGTAATAAAATTCAATGAAATCTTAATATGTTTATATTCCAGAAATGCATTTTATCTTATGGTGCACACATACATTTTAAATTAAGACATGTTAATTAAACAGAAGAACTTCAGAAACTTAGTGTTCTGATATTATCTTCACTAATTTGCTTTTTAAAAGTTTTAAAAATGTATTTCACTGTGTAGCTCTGAGCTTTACTTTGCTACACTCTGGGGCAGAAAGCTTTGTTTATTGTTGTCTTATTTTTCTTGTGCCCACCTACTCATGCTTACTATATTCATTATGGGAAAATGATAGATACATTTTATGGAGTTAGACCCATCTAAATAATGAAAATGGTGGTCCATTTTAACATCTTTTGGAGACTAGTATTTCCTCAGTGATCAGACTATTTGTTGTATAATAATTTAATATTGTTGACATGTTAATATTAAATGGTTAGTGTGGTGTGGTTGGTTCTTTATATGAGTGTAATTTTCATTATTAGGGACCTGTTCAATTACTTTATAGGGTTTTTTTCTGTTACATAATGGATTTGAACCTGGCAATATTTGGTGAATAAATTCCAGTGTAGACTATTCAGGAGGCTGGTGGCTAGTTTTATCTCTCTCCCTACTTATGACACATAATCGTCCTTGAATTCAGAGAACATGGACTTATTTTTTATCTACCACTTATTACCCTCAGTTGTTACATATTATCATTTATAGGTGTCTGAAACACTATTGAGTTTCATTCTAAGCAAATTATTTTTAATGTGAAAGTTCCATATACAGTTTTTAACATTTTATTGTGAAAAATATTATAATAAAAATTATGTTTTATTCTCTCTTGTATTTGGAAATTTTGTGTGTGTGTTTGTGCATGTGTGTGTCCTGTTTTTTCAAAGATTCAGCCTTCTTGGAATAATATTCATTAATATTTACTGCCTATTCCCTGGGCAATAAATTATATCACTTAAGCCCCACAGCAAATTAAAAGGGTTTCAGGAGTTTGACATTTGATTCCAGATTTTTAGCAATGATACAAGAGTTCTTGTGTTTGTAAAGAGCTCTGATTGCTTTTGCATGGTTAATCGTCATTTTGATTTTGATTTTCCCACTGTCTGAGCTGAAATCTTCAAATTATTATTTTTCCCTTCTACAAAACACCAAGCTAAGCCTTCCTTTTGGGATGTTGAATATTGACTGCTGTGAGTGAATTTGTTCATCTACTGTGTGTGTCCCCAGGACAATTTGATTGCTGAGAAAGTCTTCCCTGCTTGCCTGGAAGTTGAAGGTGTCTTAAAGGCTGAACACTTTCTCCAAAATTTGACTCCTCGTTAATAAAGTATTCTTCCAGGGTATCATTGAAGTCCATCCCTGCCCAGGCTTTGGCTGACAGAACCAACAGGGTGGGGTGGTAACTATGGGAGGAGACTTTAGAGGGATAGTTATGAAGCATTTTGGGTGATGAGGCTCCAGAACTTGTTCTTAGAGCATGGCCTATATTTCTAGTTTTATTTTTAAGCCTAAATTAGATAGAACATTTCATAACAGATCTTAAGTGTGTTAAATTGATAGTCTACATTTTGAAATAGAAAACTCAAAATAAATTTACATTTTGTATAAGGGGGGATAAACTGCCTCACTGTTGTGTTTCTATTTTTTTCGTTAGTATCACACTGTATTATAGAAAGTTATTTCTTATGATGCATCTTACTCCAACTCCACTTCAAAATATAGGCAAAGAGAATAAATATCACAATTGGGGGTATGTGTACAAAAATATCATAAAAATAAATATTTTAATATATTTTAATGATATTTTATTGCATTTTGAAAGTAAACTTAACAAAATGTTGTTTTATTAAATTTTCCCAAAGATAATCCTTAATGAGAAGAGTGAATTACTCAATTTGTAGAATTTATTTTCAGATTATCTCATGGAAGTTAGGTTGGAGAAAGCAAGGGGAAAAAGAAACAAAAACACTTCTAATTATTTTGCAATTTGCTTTAATTTAAATAGTAGTCTAATTTGTTGTCACAATAGATTAAGAGAGGCTACACAAACAAATGTAATGAATTCAGTGTGTTTCAGAACCAAGGGCTAAAACTAGATTTACTTTAAGCATTCACTATAATCAACTTTATAATTGGAGAAAAAAAGAAGTGCATTCTTGAAGTAGTAAACATAAACAAATATAAATATAAAACTAAACAAATTCAATTCAAATTAGTTGTATAGGTATTCAAGTCAATATTATAAACAGCAGAGACCCTATTTCATTTTATTATTTTAGCAAAAATTAAAACTTTTGTAATACCACATTGATTTGTGCCTAATCTGTAATAGCCCTTTTTTATTAATATCATAGTAAACCCCAGGAAATGGGGCCATAGGCCACAGATTAGTGCCAAAATACATATGAAGCCAGTTGATTTTACTTATTAAGACCATACAAGGTTCCTAACCCTGTTGCATTGAACAAACACAGGGCCAGCTGGCTCACAGGCATTCATTCATACAAACCTGTTTGCTCATATCTGTTTGCAACTTTTCCTTTCATCAGGGTCAGAACAATTCAAACCACATAGGGACCCATTGGTGGCAAGCAGGATTGAGTTAGCAGACGGGTGTGCAGAGCAAGTGTGCCATTATCTGCCACTACAATTGGGTGCTAACCAAAACCAGCTTCTAGAGAGTGTGTGCACCAGCACTGTAAAACAGCACCTGGGAGCCGTCACACAAAAATGAGGTGCTCTCAAATAATTTCAGATGCCCTAAAAAATTGGTTGGCCATTTGAATAGTAGCACTCACTTTGAATAAAAAACACATCATGTGGGTGGGGGGGAGCTGGTTTTTCTTGTTTGTTTGCTTATTTTTGTTTTTGTTTTCTTTTTTCAGAATACAGTATAAAAGGCAAAAAAATAGAACTTATAATTCAAAACATCTACAATTTTTAACCTGAGTGACATAACAGACCAAAGAAGCCTTCAAAAACATACAAATACTGTCATTGTTGCTAGCAGCAGCCACTTCACATGTATTTTAAAACAACTGAAGCCAGCATTTATTTTTTTTCTCCTCCTAGGAAATCTGTAACCCAATTTTAATTATGTTTATAGCTTTCCCACTGTAGCCCTGGCTTCTCTGTTACAAAATGGAATGTCTATGACATAGGAAAGGGTACTAATGGGATTTCCAACCAGGTCAGTGGAGCATTTGCTAAAAATGTCACTGAAATTATTATTTTAAAAATAAACTCCGAAGATAAATTTCTATGTGTAAATACTGATATGGCAAACATTGATTTATGTCACAGCTTACCTGTGAAATTCATTCTCAGAAAAGGAATTTTGTTTTAAATTTATTAATAAGCATAAATTTCTCTTTCTTACCCATAGTTCTTGGCAACTAAATTATTCAGCTTTCTTGGCATTGCAGAACTTGGTATTTTACAAAGAACCCTAAGATGACCAGGTCACCCATTAGAAAGTAAATATCAGAGATGCCATAAACCTAGTTTGGTGGCAGCCATAGGGTATAGCTACCCTTGTCTTCCTTCCGGAACAACCTCATGTGGGGAATGCATTTTACTGACAATCTCTAGCTTCTATACGTTAAGGACCCATTGCAGCTTTCCTGTTGAATGTAGCCTTTGCCCAGGTATCTCCCAGCAAATGATGAGCGCAGAAATCTTATTAGATTCATGCTATTTCTGAGCTTCATCTCACTGGCCTAAAGATGCTCTATAGGCTAAGGTTCTTCCTACACAATCCTACCTCCTTCCCTTTCTTCTTCACAGATGTCAGAACTGCATACAGCCTGGTCTGCATGCTTTCCTCACCTATGTCTTCTCCCTCTCCCCTTTATCTTTCACAGCTATTTCCTCTTCTCAAAAACCAATGAATGAATATTTAATTCCTTCATGGCATCTGCTTTTTTGGATAACTCAACACATGGTCAGATCTTCCTTCCCCTTGCAGTTACTTCAGTCATTCTAAAAACTCATTTTTCTAATTGTTAACTACCTAATATGAGAGAAGCCAAATTTAAAATGCAGGTAATTATGATACAGATAAACAACTATTTAACAGTTTAAAATTGACTTTGATGTTAAAAATTCTACTCAGAGTGTGGCCATTCATTTAACACATATGAAATGGTGTATCACACACAGCACAGATGAGCTACTAGTACCATCTTGTTGTACCTACTCTGCCTACTCATCCCACTGGGCTTTCAGGCAAATTTAATTCAAATAAGTACTTAGAAAGTATTTCCAGTATCCTTACTTAAACTGGCAATACATCTCTTTTCCAATCACAGCCAAATAGAAATATTTTTTTCATTGTCTCAATTTATTTGCCAACTGTTTTCTATAATAATTCCATATCATCTGATTATAAATTCTCAATTACTAAACATTCTCTCTCAGAGGAGTTGATGACCTATTTTTCTAAATTTATTGAATGTTTATGTTTAATCTAATACTACCCAGTATTTCATAATGCTATTTGTTGCCTTATACATAATCTACATTAGCCTATGTAATCCATATGAATCCTTGACTAATTTCTTTGTGTTCTTCACCAGTAACATAAATTTTAACCTCACCCTCAAGATATTGCCTATGGTTCTGTACATTCTGACTTCTCTCTTTGTTCTTTAATCATTTCATTCATTACCAAAATTTTAATTATTTCTACTTTCAGTTCCTACCATTTTTGCAAATTTCTATGACACAATTATAATATTTTCCTATCATAGTGAGATAAGCTGCAAGGAAGTCAAATTCAAAGGTTTTAAAAGAAAAATATTTACTGTTGTGGGGCCTACATTTCACAAACGTTGGCTTTATCCAATATCTAACATTGACAAACTATTTCTTGAGTCTTTTAATAGTAAAATGAATGCAAATTTGATTTTTTCTCACAATTGCTATTCGCTAATTAGTGACATAGAAAAATACCACATCATCTCACCTTTAACAAGAACCTAATCAACAAAACAAACAATCAAGCAAAATATAACCAAAGACACTGAAATTGAGAACAGGCTGATAGTGACCAAAGGGGAGAGAAGAGGGAATTTCAGGGGAAAAGGGTGAAGCATTTGTAGGAACAATTATAAAGGACCCATGGACAATAACAAGAGGGGGTGGAAACAGGGGAGGGAGGTGGGGAGGGCTGGGGTATTGGGCTGGGGTTGGGGGGGAAAGGCAGAAAACTACTTGAACAACAATAAAAAAAGAAAAAAAGAAAAAACAAATTCAGTCTAAGTTTTCTTTTCATCTACGGCTTATTCTCCATATAATTGTCACAGCCCATGTTTCAATTTTATTGAAATTTATTTTATTTCTTTTATGAAATCTTTATTAATTTCACACCAGATATTCATTTATTTAACTAATATTTATTACTTTTATTCACTTATTCAACCAACACTTATTGCATCTTTATGTGTTGAGTGGATAGCAAATATATTCTTGGAATTCATAAAGCTTATAGTCAATAGACATATACTAAGTAAATATGTAATATATATTTTGATAGGTTTTTCTTAAGATAAAGGACAGAAATTAAATGTGAGTGGCCATAATTAGATACATAGTCACAAAATTTTCTGTGTGAAAATATTTGTGACCCAAAGAATAAGATTATAGAAAATGTAACACCCACAAACATCTATAAATTGACACATATTTACATCTCTATATAACTCCTTTTGCTTCAAAAACTGGGCTTCAATTCATCATTATCAATCAGCAAATCTAAAACAGTATTGTAGATTAGAATATAGATACAAACAACCAGCCAGTCTCCCCATCTGCTCACATATACCTCTCTCCAATGTGACAGAAGGAGGATTTTGGGTAATTAATTGGAAAGCAGGAGGATAAAAAGGCAGGAGTGTATCTTTTGGCATCTTTCCCCTGTATGGTCCTCTCACCTGACTACTGCTACCACTGCAACATTTCAGCAGGAGCAGAAATTTTTCCAACAGCTCTCAGAAGAGCTTCTTTTCTACCTGCTGTTCAACCAAAGGTTTGGTAAGATCCCTTCACTCTCATCCTTATTCTCTTCTCCAAGCCCATAATTTTTGGGGGGCATTCCAACTTCTCTATTGTTTATTATTTATGTTGTTAGAGAGTTAGAAAGGATGTACCCCTTTTTTGTTTTATTATTAACAATTTAGGTTGTAAGTCTTCTCCAGTCAATAGGTACACATACCTTTCTATCATCCAAGGATAGCTAGGAAAGTTCTATGGATTACCAAGTCATTGCTCTATTTTTTTATTGTTTGTTTGTTTTCTGTTTTTGTTTTGTTTTGTTTTTGATAAGGCAAGAGGTCTAGAAATTTATCCTAACTTAAGTTTCATAGCTAGGCAATACAAACCTGACCTAAAACCATTGTCTCTCTATTTTATGCATGGGATCATCATGTGTTCTGGTTGTCTGAGAGGGTCCTTGTTTACTAATATTATGTCTACTAAGACTGGCTTTATGCCTAAAAATAATTATTAAAAACCCTTTTACCCTTATGAATCTCCCCATTTGGAGCATGTAATATATGCTGCTTCTACACAGATTACATTTAGTTTTCTACTGCAATGGACACACAAAGAATATGGTTTTCTAAATATGGTTTTGTGGTATATAAACTAGTTTTTATTTCTAACTTGGTAATTTTATTTTAACATTTTTTCTTTCGGTGATATTTATTCAGTCACTCAAATTTTTCTTTGAACCAGTTTTATCAGCCTGTTGATGCCTTTATAAATAGCTTAAACAAATTTTGACAGTTTCGATATATGTTTGTATGAAAGTCATCATTTTAGTTTTTGGAAAAATGTACTTGGAAACACTTCATGTGTTCTGTGCTGTCTCTATTGATAACTCTCTAGAGTTAAGGAGAAATTAACTGCTTGAAAACCCAAAACATAAAGGAAATCATCTCTTCAATATATTATATTAAAGAGCAACTAAATATGCTTTACCTTTCATGTCTATTATTACCCATTTTTATAGGCTTTCTGTTTGTTGGAGTTTTCTGTTAGTCCTCCATTCAAAGTTAATCATATTATACAATGAATTCATTTCTCTAAAATTTTTCAGTGCAAGACAAACTTATTTATAGTTATTGTCTTTTTTGTCATTTTTATCTAATTTGGACAGAAAATTAAATATGAGGAAATATTACATTTATAAATTAAATTCCTTATATTATGCAGTTAACTTTTGGAAGGTAACCATACTTTCAAATTTTCCATTAAATTCTAAAGTCCCAAATACTAATTTGGTTTCCCTCTCACAGATAGAAAGTATATGGCAAAAATAAAAGAGTAAATATGACAAAGGAAACAAAACTGGCCAGCATACTGCTTTATGCATTGATTGTGCATCAAAGTGATATAGATATTGGTATTTGATTTGAAGGCATAGCCTTTATTAATAACAGACAAGCAAAATGTTTAAAAGTGTTCCTCCTAAAACTACATTTCCAAATTAGTAAAAATATGAAAATGTGATTCCAAAACCCTAAATATTTTTCTTAAAAATTTATTGTATATTTTTGATCTGTAAGACAAGACAGAAAACCAATTAAATAATAGTTTGCAAGGCACATGAAATAAAAATATGGAACCAAAAGTATGTAGTTCAAAGAACTAAAAGGAAAACTTTAGATAACAGTATGGTTTTGATACTAAAACACTCAACATCTTTAGCAATTTATGATGGTAGTATCACAATTGAGTCATTTTGCATAAACTAATAATTTGGAGGGAGATGAATTAAATGCTTATTGAATTGGGGGGGGAAATATTTGAAACTGAATTCAATGACTCCATTTAGATCCTACCCTGTGTTGGGTTGCTCCTCAAGAATACTTTGCTATTAGTGAATTGTTAAGCAAAGAACATTATAGAAAGACTAGTATCCCATTCACAGCTGTGGAACCTACCCTTGTGTGTGACTGTTTTTCTGTGATTCAAGGACTGATGTCAAGGACTGTGGAAAACAGTATGGAACTTCCTCAGAAAACTAAAAATGGACCTGCCCTTTGATCCAGCAATTCCACTGCTGGGACTATATCCTAAGAATCCTGAAACACCAATCCAAAAGAACCTATGCACCCCAATGTTCATAGCAGC
>CM052548.1:52768135-52861224 GCA_028533065.1 Trachops cirrhosus | reverse complement strand
GGGAATTTCAGGGGAGAAGGGAAGGGTTTACAGGAACAAATATAGAGGACACATGGACAAAAGTAGGGGGGTTGGAAAGGGGAGGGAGGAGGGGAGGAATGGGTGGGTGGGCTGGAATGGGAATAAAAGATGGAAACTGTACTGAATAAACTAAAATTTTTAAAAAAAGGATTCTATGTGCCAACTTTGCCCCAAAATATTTAACACCCTGATTATATTTGTTTTAGAGAAACAAAAACATCCATTCATTATTTTATAGTTCTATAGATTGGAAGTCTCAGCACAGTGTAGCTTTGGTTTCATAAAATCAAGGTATCAATAGAAATGCAGTCCTTTCTGGAACATTCAGAAGAGAATCCACTTGCAAGCTCATTTGGATGTTTGGCCGAATACAGTTCCATGTGGTTGTAGGACTGAGGGTGCTGACTAATGGCCAAAGGGTTTCTCAGATTCTGGAGACTGCCAGTATTTCTTGGTCCATGGCTTCTTTCTTAAGTCATCAAGCCAGTAATGGAAGATTAAGTCATTCTTACATTTCATATCTGTTTTTCTGCCTTTATGTTATGTCACATCTCTGTGACTCTAGCCTAAGAAATGCCTTTACATCTTTAAGGGCTCATGTGATTGGGATCGAATGAATAATTGAAGATAATCTCATTATTTGAAGTCATTTTATAATAACTGCAACCTGCCCTCATAGTAATATCTGATTAGTGTTTTTGATAACTAGGTGAAGGGATTATAGAGCACATCTTTAGATTTCTGTTTGCCTCAAGCTTTAAGCAGCATGTTCCAAAAATGTCACTCTATTAGTAAACCAACATTTCTCCTTGGTTGATAATGTGAATGTTGGAACAATTAATGAGGCTATGGTGAATAGCCCTTTAAATTGGAAGGGGACAAAGAAGGAAAAATTGGGACAACTGTAATAGCATAGTAAAATATAATTTTAAAATGATGTAAAATATTAAAGAACTTTCAAAATAAGTGATATGATCAAAACTGTGTTCCTGATAGATGATTTGTCAAAGTGTGTATAAACCTTGGTCAGGTAGCTCATTGGTTAGAGCATCATACTGATATTCCAAGGCTGCAGGTTCTACTGCTGGTCAGGGTACATACAAGAAGCAACCAATGAATGCATATGTAAGTGGAACAACAAATCAATGGCTGTTTCTCTCTCTCCTTCCCCCCTTCCTTCTCATCTCTCTTTAAAATCAATAAATACAAGTTATAAAAATATGTAATGGATGAGATGAAGAGAATGATGAAAAGAGAAGCAAGCAGAACAATACTGATTGATATATACCTATGGATATGTATATACAGATGGAAGAGTACAAGAGTGTTAAGACTTATGAGTCAAGAGATCAATAATTAATAATTTCCAGCTTTCTCTTCTTTTGGGTGGTCAAAAACAGCCAGACCATTTGGCTGACTATATGGCCTGAAAGACATTTTTAGTTGGAAAATTCTGTTCATAACACCATAGTACATCAATTATAATAAAAACTTTTCCAGAAGCATTTCCTTAGAGAAATCTGGTATGGAAGTTGCATTGCTACTATGAATGCTGCTACTCAGCATTTTTTTTTCTTGACAAAACATAACACTTCTTGAAATAATGCCTTTATTATAATGACATTAATAGTGTCAGAAAATCTATGTACTTACATAAATAAAAGAAATTTAAAATACAGAAAATAGTAATATGTCAACCACAGTCTCCACTATGAAATCACATTGACAATTGCAAGTTTATTAGAGATAATTTTTGTTGCTGTAGTTATAGAAGAATCTCTTCTATAAGTTTGGTATTTTTGCAGTCAATAAAATATTTACTTTTAATTTTATTTTTAAACTAATTTATTGTCCAATTATAGTTGACATAAAATATTTTATTAGTTTGAGGTGTACAACATAGTGTCTAGACATTTATATACCCTATGAAGTGATCACCCAAGTATAGTAGACATCTGACACCATACATATAGTTATTACATATAATATTATTGATTATATTCCCTATGCTGTACTTTATATCCCCATGACTATTTATATAACTGGCAATTTGTACTTCTTGATTCTTTTCACCTTTTTCACCAGTCTTCAATGCCATTTGTTTCACTATTTTCTGTTCTTACAATATTTATTTTTAAATGTTAATTTCAAGTCCCACTAAGAAACATTTTATTGTATATGTTAATAACATTATTATTGTTTGCATTTCATGTGTTTATGAATATGGTTATTTTGTTTTTAACAATATTAATTTTGATGATTTCAACAAATAGTTTGAAGTTTGGAACATGGCTCTAAACAAATGACTTATAGTTGCATAATATTAAAGAGCTGATTATGTAGATACCTTTATTAAATTGATTATTGTTGGACACAGTATCTAGAATGACTTTTGATCTTATACATTGTTCACACATCATTATTAAATATTTGTATTTGTATTTTAAAAAGAAATCATAATGTGATTAACTGTAAGTAACCAAACTTCACAGTGCTGTCTGAGCAGTATCATTACTTTAGAATAGTCTGCACTCAAAGAAAATAATAATATCATTGTGATGAGAAAAATAAAAGTATTTTTATAGGGCTGGATGCACTATTTGAAGTTTATTTTGTTTTTCTTATTTTACATGTAGAATTTATTTTAGAAAAGTGGTAAGTGAGGTTGATGTTACCGAATATTAAAACTTGCATGCACATAATAAATGCACTTGAATTATTCTTATGTTTTCATATGAAATGTCAAATTTAAATATCATTATTTTAATAACTTATAAAGGTTTCTTATTTTTAATATGCACTATGCTATAAGAACTAATATTATCCTTATTAAACATTTTAAAAATTAAATAATGTCACAGATGATATAAGATGGATTCTCTTAATTTTAGAAATGAGCACTAAAATTAAAATATAGAAGTAATAAATTGTCTCAGAGTAAGTAAAATAACCACATAAATCACATGAGATTTTTTTTTCAAATACATCTATTCCAAATGTTCTGTTCTGGTCATAAAATAATTATATTAACATCAAGCTATACTTATGAAAACATCCTAAAATGATTTGAATATATGATAAATTTATTCTCATTGTTAAATGAGTTTTCTCCATACATACTGAATTCTTTGTATTTCCAATATATAATTTTCACCTCTTTTGAATGATCTAAGAGACCCATTTAAAATTTCTAAATCTGTAGTGTGTTTTTAAAAGAACTAATATTTCAGCCCAAGACCTTTGGCAATTACAATGCAATACATCTGCAAACAGAATGGATTCTGTTCTACTATTAACTCCAAAAATGTGAACTTCAAAAGGTTCACAGAAGATGTATTGCATTCTAGCATACGTATCTGTCACGCATAAGCACTAGTTAACTAATTTGCTTGCTTTGGGGTCTTTTTTTTTCTTAGAAACTATATATAATTCTTTGAATTCAAACTCATAAAATCTGTTGATGAGATTCAGCTTCAGAAGAATATTTCCTGACTCATAATATTTCAAAAAACACATTTCTGGAAACTTTACTATATTAAATCTTATTAATACAGAGGTCTGGAGCAATCATTATTGAGTTGTCATCAGCGTCTACAGAATATAAATCTAAACAAATGCATCCAGTATAAAAAGAATTCTTTATTAAAACCACCTTTCTTTAAGGTTCTATTACCTCAATATGTGACTTTGGTGTGTTTAAACTGGGCTTTCCCTCATGTCACTGTAACTGGCCACTGCTTGCTTGCATTCCGTTTAAATTGACACCATTAGGAATTGAGAACTGCTTGGAAAAGTTCCTATTCTCTTAGAAACTACAACTGGTCAAACTGATCATCTCAGGCAAATAATATTATAAAGGATGAAGCTCAAATAGTGCTATGGTCCAACCAGTTAAAATTTCTCCAAATGTTTGTGATTGTTTTTAATTCGCGTGGCTTTACTTTTTTAAAAAAATCTGTTTTCCCTCTCCATTTAAATCATTATATTTTTATCACATTTCTGAAGATTAAATTAGTCTTTACCTGAATATCCATCTTTTAAGCAAAGTCATCTATTTAATAAAATGAACCTGTGATTTATCCATATTAGTGGTTAACTTTCTTAGGCTACTTAAAACGCTGACATTTGATCCTCATTTTACAAAATGCACTAGTTTTTAAAATGTGTTTCAAGGGAATGAAAAGGCTGAGCTTCAGAGACCCAGAGATTGTTAAATGTGATTTGCTACAGCTCACATTACTGCAAGGTGGAAACAATGTCAGCAGAAGCAAAATCAACTTTTTATATAACTCATTGTACACAGCAATTCATGAGCTAATAAAGTCAGTATTAATATGTTGCCACTGTGCATAATAATTCTTAAATATAAATTTCACATTTTAAATAGGGCAGTTATAATATACCTAGCTATAATAAACTCAATTTCAACGCTGCTTATGAAATTCTAAAACTAAGCCAAGCTTATATATGTATTTCCAAATGCTCTAATGGGCAGGGAAGGAATGCCCAGTGCTATTTTATTTCAAAACAAGGAAGGCACCATATGCTTTAACCAAATGAACAGAAGATAAAGTTCACTTACCCAGCAGCAGCTGATGTGCATATTGCCGTTCAGCTGAGTAAGCAGTTCTAAACTGGGACTATAGCATTATCTATCCAACTGTCTTTAAGGAAGGATGATGCCTTCGTTAAACTGAGCTCAATGTTAGGAAAATACTACAGCTTAGTATATACATTTCATCACATTTCCTCCATTTTTAAACTTTTTCACCTATTTTACTGTAAGGTAAGATTATAAAACTAGACCAAGCCACTTTTACAGTTTAAATTGTTCCAAATGTGTGGAATGAAAATCTAAATATGGTGGATTCCTTAATATCAACATCCCTGAGATAGAATAACTATTTTGTAGCTGAATGCCCAAGATTAATAGAGATCACAAAGTATCTTTATATAAGCACTTGCAATAATATTAGAAACCTCCTAATATGCTTGAGAAAGTATTCTAAAAAAGAAGCCCTAATTTCATTACATCCTTACTGGTTAATTTTAAAGAAAGATTAATGGTAAAGTACAGGAGGTGTGTGTGACTGGAGCTAGGGTGAATTTACCTTTCGATTGATCCTCTATCAGGCAGGGTACCCAGAGGTTTCAGGTGTCAGCTCAAAATTAAAAAGAAAAAAATAATAGTTGTCTTCTGACTTGTCTGTGGCTTTCTGTTCAGGTTCTCATTCATTCTCAATCCAACTATAGAGGTAGGGATCAAGAATGGATTATTGTGGTTTAACTCAAGTTTTCATTTTAATTTTCTCTTTCTTCCAATGGTGTGGTTTCCTTGTACCTGATTATTGTGGAGGGTTTAGATAGAAGTGAAGTGGCTGGAGTTCAATCAATATGAGAAAGAGTGCCTTAGGTGGACCTGGGAAAGCATTTGAAAGTGATATTGAAGCCTGTCAGTCTCTCCACAGGAAGCAATGGTGCTCTCTTTTGCAGCTGTGTTACAACTCTTTTTGTTTCCTTGAAATATACTATCTATACTATAAGACTGGAAAACTTCATCCCAATGTGTGGGGGGCTCTTCCCCCAGGGCACCCCCGGCCTCCATGGATGAGAATAAGTCTAACAAGACATGATCTGCTTGGGGAGAAAACATGGCCGATCTCTCAAAGGAGAAGGGCCAAGAGCCTTTTCCTCAAAGGGCCTTTATTAGTTCATTTGCACAGAAATGCAGGTAAAGCTCATTGATCATTGTTAGGCAGTAAGAATCAAACAATAGATAGCATACAAAGAACTATGAGGGTTTATTCTGAGTCAGGGTCTGTTAGCAAAAGGGCTACAACACTTTGGGAAACAAACTCATTTCCTGCTGGGACCCTTATCATTTAATTGAGAACATTCTTAGCAAAGCAGGTTTCACAGGATTTTATATATTCTTTCTTAGGCCTGATCACCTAGGGAACCTGCCCTTTCCAGCACAGGGCTGTACCACCCTTTGTCATTGTTTCAGACTTAAGTCAGGCAGGGGAAGTAAGGCAGCCAAGAGATTAGGAGACTTCTTGCAGACAGAAAGAGGACTCAGGCTATGTCAAAGCTGAGGGACAAGGGTCCATCACCCCCTTTTGCTATAGCTCCTCAAGTCCTTCCCTGGCTCCCCATGATCATTCCTGTCTTAGGTTGTCCCTTCCTTGAGGAATCTTACCTGTCATTGGCTAATTGATCAAGCATTGGGGGCCAGGCAGGGTGAAGTAAAAGGGGCAGAGGTACAATCCCTGCCAGGGAGGTAAGCTTTGTCTCCTTAATGGCTTATGGCTTGAAGGTCACTCACTCAGCCTTAGCCATGTGAGGGTTACAGCTTCTGAAACCAGGCAAGGCGGTTCCCAACAAAAATGTGCACTGAGCCCAGAAAGTGCTGTAGTTTTTAAAGATGGTGCTGCATTTGGAATGATATGATTTCTAAGGTTGATTCCTCTACAATATTTTATACTATAAATTACCTTCAGAATATGCCAATTCATTAATATGTTAAACCATCAATGCATTTCATTACATTGGTTCAAAAATAATGTCACCTCTTTGAATTCCTGAAGAAAAATCTTTAGCAATTTCACTGGGTCTCATTTCTTTCTGAACTCAGTTTTATTATTTTTCTTGTGTTTAACCTAGTTTTATCAACCACATTAAAATTATACTAATTCCAATTTTCTAATTTTCTAATAGAAAACAGAATCTAGATGCATTATATTCTTACTATCTTTTGGAAAAAATTTTTTGATATGTTTTTTGATTACTTTTTTTAATTCTGTAAACCTGTGTTTTTTATTGTTGTCTGTAGGTCATATTTTTCCCTCTTTTTCCTTCTAATAGCTTCTGAAATTATTTATTGTTGAAATGGTTTAATGTTCTGAAATAAAAGCATCACAGAAACCAGTATTTTGGAAAATAATTTGGGACCAGAGTAATTAAATATTGTGAAAAACATTGCAAACAATATTGTGCAACAAGATCAAACATGTACCACTATATTAATGTATAAAATGTACTTGTGCCACAAACAAAATTGAAAACTTAAAAGAATAAGATACACAAATTAACAATGTTTTGGCATAAAATTATTTTATTTTCAGATTAACTAGAATAACATTATGCATCACGTTGTTTTTTTAATTACTTTATTGTTGTACAATTATAGTTGTCTACATTTTCTCCCCACAAATCAACAAACGTGTTGGAGAAGATGCAGAGAAAAGGGAACCCTAATGCACTGTTGGTGGGAATGCAGACTGGTGCAGCCACTGTGGAAAACAATATGGAGTTTTCTCAGAAAACTAAAAATGGAACTGCTTTCTAACCCAGCAATTGCACTGCTAGGATTATATCCTAAGAACCCTGAAACACCAGTCCAAAAGAACCTATGCACCCCAATCTTCAAGCAGCACAATTTATAATAGCCAAGTACTGGGAACAACCTAAGGGCCCATCAGTAAATGAGTGGATCAAAAAACTATGGCACATTTACACAATGGAATACTACACAGCAGAAAGAAAGAAGGAGCTCCTACCTTTTGATGGAAGTTCACTGCACGGATGGAACTGCAGATCATTATGCTAAGTGAAATAAGCCAGGAGGTGAGGGACAAATACCATATGATCTCACCTTTAACTAGAACATAATCAACACAAGAAAAAAGCAAACAAAATATAACCAGAGTCATTGAAATTAAGAAAAATCTAACAATAGCCAGAGAGGAATGGGGAGGGGACAGTGGGAAGAAGGGTTTGAATCACATTGTTTTTAATTTAAGAAATTGATTCTGTGCTTTTTTCCCCTTTGTTTTACTGTCTTTTAAGAAATAATTAAAACACACAGAAGAGTTTTAATAATTAGTAGTATAAACTCCTGGATATTCACCACTTAAATCAAGAAATCATTAACATTTTGCCATTATTCTTTAGTGTATGTGTGTGAAAATACAACCATGGAAAAAAATGAAAATTATCAGAATGCCTCATTCTTATATAACTCAGGTTGCTTGTCTTATAACTGGGCACATTTTATCTTGTAATCCTAATGCTATTAGCCTAATTAATGAAATTAATGATAGTTCCCTAATTATATCTAGTATTGAATTAATATTAGGCATAATTATTGAATACTCAATAATATTGAATATTGACTACTCAATACTGAGTACTTAATATTAATATTGAGTAGTTGATACTAATATTATTGAGTATTCAATACTAATACTAATATTAGTATTGAATACTCAGATTTCCAAAACAGTTTCTGTATATTTTGTAGCTGTGTTTCAACATATCTATTGATTTAGCAACAAGATCTTTATTACATATCACTGCATGAGAATTCTCTGAGGTAAATATAAACATTTTCTGATGTAAATATAATTAAATGATAAGCAATCAAGTGTAAAGTATGCTATTTCTTTAACATATTTATTTCTTGATTTTTGACTTTTTTTTTCTGATCAATATGCTCTAATTTTATGTTAAGACCCCATTATATGTAGTCTTTTCTACCACTATGAGTAAAATTTAAAAACCTTACTTCCACTTAGATAATTTTCTCTACTTTTAAACATCACTGAATTTACTATCAAATGGTATTATAATATTTATTTCAATAATCAAGGCATTTGATTTATAAAACTTATGAGAAAGACACTCTATTATATGTTCTCCCATTTCTTCTTTTTACACTTTTTATCTTCCTTTTCAAGTTCTGAACTTTTAAAAAATAATTTTATTTCTGTTTACAGATCTTTCTTGCCATACTTACAGGTAGTTTACTGACAAATGTCTTTAAATTTTCTTTCTTCTGAGAACATCTTTATTTCCCCATCATTCCTGAAGGAGTGTTTCACTGTAGGTTTTCTTTTGGCACCTGTAAGATGGCATGCCACCTCATACTGGCTTCAATGGTTACAGATAAGAAATATGCTGTCATTTTAATTATAAGATTTTTTTGTCTTTAGTTTTCAGAAGTTCAATTATGATGTGTCTTTTCATTTTTGTTTCATACTTTTTGTGATTCACTCCATTTTATCATTTTGTAGATTTATACTTTTCACCAAATTTGTTGAGTTTTTAGACATTATTAATTCAAATACTCTACCAGTCCCACTTTCTTTTAACTCTGCTTCTGGAACTATGATACTAGTGTTAGACTTTGTTTTTTGCCTTACAAGTTCCTAAGACTCCTTTTTTTTTGTTTGTTTGTTTGTTTGTTTGTTTTTGTCTATTTTTTCTCTGCTGTTCATATTGGGTAAATTCTACTGATAGGTCCCAAAGTTCACTAAGTATATCCTGTTACCTCCATCAGACTCTTGAGTCAATGCAACACATTTTGTTATTGTTGATGTTGCAATTTTGTTCTTCAGTTCTATAATTACTATTTGATTATACAACTTCTGTTCATTTTGGCAAAATCATTTATTTTTGTGTTTCAAGACAATTTATAATTGCTAGCTGCAGCATTTTTCTAATTGTTTTTTTAAATCCTTGACAGATATTTGCAACACTTCATTCATCTCTACATTGGTGCCAGTTGATGGTTTTCTTATTCTTTTTGATTTCTCTGGTTTTTGCTCTAGCAGGTGATTTTCCATTGTATCCTAGACATTTTGTCTATTATTTAAGGAACCCTTACCCTTCATGACATCATGACTGGAACTGGAGACCATTATGCTAAGTGAAATAAGCCAGAAGGTGAAAGACAAATACTGTATGATCTCACCTATAAGTGGAACCTAATCAACAAAACAAACAAATGAGCAAAACAGAACCAGACACCTGGAAATAAAGAACAAAATGACAGTGACCAGAGGGGAGGGAGGAGGGGGGATGGGGAAAGAAGGGGAAGGGGCAAGCAAAGGAACAAGAATAGAGGACTCATGGATATGGACATGGGGGGGTGACTAACTGTGAGAGGCAGGGGAGCACAGTGGGCAAAAAGTGGACAACTGTTACAGAATAACTATAAATATAAATAAAAATAAAACATTAAGTATAAAAAAAGAAATTCTGAATCCTTGTTGTATTTTTGTTTTAGCAGTCATCTTCTTGAGTTTTAGACGCAGGTCCTGGCTTACTCTGGTGGACTATGAATTTATCGATGATTTTATTTTCATAGGCTTTATGATGTAGTTTTTTTGTTGTTATTGGTTTTGTTTTGTTTTGTTTTGTTTTGTTTATCTCACTCAGCTGGTACTCCCACTAGAGTCTACTGTTGCTGCCTGAGAGGTCAGAAGAAATTTCTACAGACAGGGCTGCCTTAAATCTTTCAGATTGAGGAAGACATTCTGTGGCCCACTAGGATAAAAAAAAGACATCCAGATCCTAGGTGCTTTTGTGCATTAATCTACCCGTTGGTGCTGCCTGTGAGCTATTGCCTTTCAATGAAAGAAGTAAGTTTCACATCTGTGGGACAAAGTGGCTTCCAAGACATTTGTTTTGGCCATATACTCTTGCCTCTGAGTGGTGGACATTTTAAAAAGATAATTATCTTGTGGTTTATCACATTACAGAGGATCTTGATTGAGCACAAATTCTCAATACAAATTTATTGAAAGAATTGATGTTTCTTAAGCTTATCTGATTTTTAGCAAAATATTAGTGTTGACTGGGCATTGACCATAAAATCTTAAGAGGAAGGCCCAAAGCCCACATAAAGAATTTTCAGTTTCTTTTTAACATTTCAACTATACTTCCTTTTCTGTTTCAAGCATCTAGACAGTATGTCCCAGAATACAACTGTTTCTTGTAACATAGTTATATCTCATTTTAATGTGTAAAGTGTTCATACTACTTCCTCTGTTAAAAAAAATAACAAAATGCATAGAAATAATGATAGAGCTTAGCTTTTACCATGACTATGCTTTGATAAATTTCTTGAAAAAAATTTCAAAGTATATACATATACATCCACTTTGTCCTCTTATACTAATTGATATATATTAAATATTTGTTGGATGGATAAATTTATTAATTTAAATATAATTCACACTTTGACATCAATTATAACATGCATTATCTTACTGTTAGATTTCAAATTTCAATTATAGTGACTTGGAAGCCAATAATTATTTTCATTTTGGAATTTGAGAAAATATAAATTTTTAAAAGTTTAGTGTAAAGTATACAACTATGTTCATTTATGCCAAAATATGGGCTTCATTGCTTTTTAAGGTATTTTAAATCATATATGTTTTGTGGTATTTTATTTAAACATGTAAACGTGTGCCATTAAGTCTAATAGCATAAATTAAGTCTATATATATTTTTAAAAGATAATACAAATTTGGCCACATAAACAAACTTCAAGAACTATTAAGATAAATTTTGATAAATTACATATAAGTATATGCTTGTGCTTGCAGATAATTTTTAAATATATTCTTAATATTAATATTTATATATGTTTTGAGGGATATTAGTTAAATTTCTGGTGGAAAATTATTTTTGTAACAGAAGATTAGATTTAAATTTCAGTCTGACCACAGACTGTAACCTCTCTACCACAATTTACTTAGAGCAAGTCCCAAAGTAAAAGTCTTAATGGAGAAAAATTATGTATGAGATTCTATTACACCAGAGAGAGCCAAGATTGCAAATCCTTTTACATCCACCCAAACACCAGCTTTAGTTTTCCCAAATATTTTTTGAATATCTATTCTGCTTAAGACATTATGATAGATGCAAATAAAACCTTGCTGTTTCCAAACCATAGCTTAATAGAGGGTGTGTAGAGAGAGGTAGACAGAGTATCTACAGTCCTACATCCTGTCGGCTACTCACTTACATCTAGCCAAAATTTCAGAATTTATGTTGTTATCCACAGAACCTCTCCTACATCTAACAGCACTCTCCACCATGGCTATTTTTCTGCAAATCCTTCTCTTCATCTCTAGGATTTTTGTAATTTAAGTGTTTAGAAACTCAAGCAATGACAATAATAACCACATCCCCAACCAGAGCTACCACAACAGCAATAACACACACACGTGTTGTGTGCACAAGCTTCTAAGGCTTTCCATTTGCCACTAGAAATTAAATTGCTTTAAAATCCTATTTAATTTAAAAGTAATTGTTTTCATATTTCAACGACAGAGGAATAGATTAAGAAAAAAGATAGGATATCAGGAGATGTTATATTTGGACACACAGAGACACCAAGGTTGTGTGAGATGCTCGGAAACAAAAAGGCCAGAAACAGCCTCCAATTTCAAAGAACACAAAGAACCCAGGAAGGATGTGCACTTGGTTGGAGTAGAGTTTGTAGCATCAGAAGGATGTAATATGCAGGCTTCATCTGGCAGCTCTGTACCTTGGAGAACAGGTACAGAGGAGAACAGGAGAGCTGTTCCTATATTGTTTTAACAGTCCAACCTCTCTGCACACAAAAGGCCTCTTAAAAAAATAAGAGAACTTGGTGTCCAAATGATAGATTTACAAAAAAAGCATTTTAGAAAAAACAATGTATAAATAAAATACAAATTATCACTATTTTATATGAAACTTTCATTTTCAAAGACTTCTTTGTCAGAAGAAAAATATATTTAATTATCCAGAAACATTCTGAACCATGAAAACAAACACATGCACACACATACACTTACAAATATAAAAAACATGGGAAAATATATATGTGTATAATTCTAAATATATTAAATATGTTAAAATAGTATTTTATTGTTTTCAAAAACACTCATTTTGTTTTTAAATTAATTTGTCAATTTTCTAATTGTTGATAAGTAGGATACAATGTGATTAGTTCCCTGGTAAAATTTTTACAAATAAAATAAAGTGGAAACATACATGTTCAATATTTATGACATGCTACATTCTAGCTATTCCTCATTATTGAGACTGTGAAAGACTTTATTTTCATTTCAGTGTTTTGTGTTCCACATTGTCATTTTTTTAGAGACCAAATCTAAAGTTCTGTTTCAAAGATTTTGAGATTTTCTTTTCCTGAGGAGCCACATATTGCATCTATTGCCATAAGGGTACATATTTTTAAAAAGTAGCAGCAGAGGTATAAACACAGAGTATGTAACACACATTTTCTAAACAAGGTAACCTGGCATGCAAAATGGGGATTATAATAAATCTTGAAAGATTTCTATTCAAACATGACATTTCTCATCAGTAATCACTATGGGACAGTGACAGTTAATGTGATGTCATATGAAGGATAGAAGAGCATATTGTGTATCCTTTCTAAAAGTCTAAATTTAACTCCCAGTATACAGAAAATATAGGAAATAAAGGGATAAATTTTATGAAACTACTGTTTCAGGCAAATTCACAATATGATTTCTTTTATAAGACAACAAACTGATTTGGTGCTTCAGAGTAATAAAATGAGAAAAAAAAGTAGGGGCACTGGTCTAGATTAAAAAACTAAAGAGACATGCTGACCATGTGTAATGATTAAAGTTGCAATAAATACTGGTGTTATAAATGCTATGAAGCAAAGTCTGGCTTCAAAATATGATATATCATAAGCAATTGATGGAATTTGAGTATGGGATGTTTATTAAATAGTATAAGATTAATCATTTTTAAGTGCGATAATAGTATAATGTGGGGTAGAATATTGTTTGGAATATTGAAAATTTAAATGAAGGGTTTAAGGACTTTTTTAGCTATTCTTTTGACTTTTTCATATGTTTGAAATGTCTTCCAAATTTTTCCAAGAAATCGAAAGGGATTTATTCCATATACCATGCTCTCACCTTTTTTCTTCTCTTCCTACTCTTCCTATTCTGGCTTTGTATATGTTTTTTCAACAAATATTTTAAAGTATTTACTTTGTGTTGACTAGTGTTCTTGTGTATCCTAGAGATATAAAATTAATCAACATCTATGTACTGGTTTTTAAAAGACAATGACATTGAAATAACAAGGCATGGCAAGTGTCCATGATTCTATGGTGTGATAGGGGGTGCAGTTTCAATGACAATGGTTTGGAGACACCTCACTAAGAAGATATAATGGTCAGTTATATGTTTGTATCAACTTGGTGAGGCTATTCCAGTTATTGAAACACTAATCTAAATGTTTCTGTGAAAGATTTTTTGTAGATGTGATCAAAGTCTATAATCAGTTTGGTCTAATTAAGGGAGTTTATTCTCTATAATGATGGTTTTGAGTCAATCTGTTGCAAGAACGTAAAAGCAGAACTGAGGCATCCCTGAAGAAGAAATTCCAACTATGAATTGGATCTTAAGCTCACATCCCTGGGTACCTTCCTGCCCTATACATTTTGAAGCTCCAACACTCATGTAAGCCAATTCCATGCAAAAAAAAAAAAAAGCAAGAAACAAACAAACAAGCAAAAGCACCTCTTCATATGTATATTTTATCACTTCCATTTCTTTCATGGAACTTTTACCAATAAAACAGTATTTCAGCAAAGCTTTGGGGAAAAAGAGGAACTGAGTCCTGTGTACGTGTGTGGGTTGGGGAGTGAGCGATGTATTCAGAGGGAACAGCGACTGGGCCAGCCCTTATAGGAGTTTCCCATCTGGGTTAGTATTTGGCAGAGAAGGCACCTCCACTGCTCCTATACCACCATGAGAAATCAGGATAATAGTGGGAAATAAAGTAACTAGCTATGCAAAGAAAGAGAAACAGAAATTATGTTGGCTACACCATTGAAGAGCTTTTGGTTTTTCTCTGAGTGATATGAGAAAACATGAGATGGCTCCAGGAAGGTTGGAGACATGATCCAAGTTTTTAAAATGCACACCTGGATGATGAGTATCAATTGTAATAAGACAAAAGAATTTGAGCTGGAGCCCTGATAGGGAGTTCTCTCCAAGAAGATGAGAATGATCACTGTCAGAGTTTCAAGAGTTAGTTGGAGTCTAAATATATTTTGAAAATAGAATGAACAGGATCTATTTATACATTAAGTGTGGGTTGAAAGGAAAGAAGAGTCAAAGCTGACCCCAAATGTTCATTTGGGCAATTAAGACAGTGAAGGAGTCTTTTATCGAGGTGAAAAACTGCCAGGAATGGGATTGTGAAAGATGATCATGAGACCCATTTTTTGGTGTATTACATCCTGAAATCATTAGTTGAGTCTGTTAGCAACAGCCTTTTTGCTTTCAGCTGATGCTATGTTGAGACTTCCATTGCTCAAATTAAAGTTTAGCCATATTACACTACTGGACAGTGTTCAGAGCAGGTATTGCAGGCCAAAGTACTAGTTTATGAAAGGGAAAGACAGCAGGAGCAGCCTGTCACATACAGAGAAGTACAGTTTATTCTGTGTAAATGAATTGAATGTTTTAGGAGAGAAGAGTTAGATGAAAAGGCAGGGGACATAATCTGAAAGTCATCCCTCTCCTTCAGTTCCTACCAATGTCCTCAAACCAAAATCTTGAAATTTGATACCTTTTCCAGTCCTCACATAAATCATTCGGCAGCAACTTGCCCACCTTTTCTAACTCTTGGGAGGATGATGGCATAATTTAGCTTCAACTGTGATCATTTTGCATTACAGATGGCTTTTTTCCCCTGAAGGTGCACAGACTGGCTGTTCCTGTGCTGAAATCACTTCTGCTGCAGCCAGGACTCCCATTTGACAATGTAATCCTACCCATTTCCAGAATTTATATTCTCATCTGAAAATGTACAGGAGCAAATAAATATGTGAGAAAGGAATTTGAGGTTGTTTTTTTCCCACTCACAAGAAAAGAAAAAAAAGGTACTTTTAAATGCATTCACCATGCCAAAAATATACGCTCATTATATTAGAAAAAGATGTAATATAACGTGTAGTCAAATTCTGGTAATAATAATAAAAATTTTGACAACTCCTTCCACCAAAAACTCTTTGTCATCAAGATTCAAGTTATAATTTGAAACTTAATGACCCATTAGGCTGACTCCCAAACTCAAAGATTTTAACATTGTCTCTTTGACCTAAAAGTGGACATACATTTCAAAAGCATTGTTTACTTATTTCTGCTCACAGCAGAAGTGCAGAAACAAGATACCAGATGAAATGAGGACAGGCCAGAGGAAGTTTTCGTTCATTTTCCATTCATGCTTCCTTAATATATGGTCAATTCCATTCCTAAATTTTATGTTAAAAACAAACATAGAAAAATCTTAATTCAGATAGCAGTAAATGTGCCTACAATGATGTATTTATTGTCCTGCCTATTTCAAGTAATATATTTCAAATGACATACTGTGGAATTGTTTAATTCTATATCCTACAATATAATATGTTTGGTAGAGTTTTGGAATACAGATTTTTATTTTTAAGTATATAATGTTCCCATTGTAGGGGCAAAAAGAGCTGAATTTTATCCACAGAGCTGAGACTGCCATCTAGCTTAGTTTGTATGAGATGGAAGGGAAGAATACCCATAGAAACCTTAAGCTGAATTGATTATATTATTGTTTTAAGTTTAAAGAGGTAAAGAAATAAAATGGTCTATTTTAATTTTATTTTAAATGAGTTTTAAGTACTCTATTAATAAAATGTTATACATTATGTCAAAATAAAATTTAATAAGTTGGCTTTGACCAACTTGAAGTTGAATAATGTAGCGTATGCATGGACTACTACTTTATGTCTTTTACTATTTCACATTACTGGACCTGGCATTTGGCTTCAGAAGGAATACAAGAGACCCTATTTCTTGAGTTGTAAAAGTCTAACCTGGGTTTGGCAATCATATTCTGTAAAGGGCCAGATAGTAAATATTTATAACTTTGTGGGCCATGTGGTCTCTGTCACAGCTATTCAACTCTGCTTTGTAGCAAGAAAGCAGTCATGAACAATATGCAAAAAAATCAGCTTGGCTGTGTTCCAGTCAAACTTTATATATGAAAATGGGTGGGTTCAGGTTTGGCTTGAGGGCCATAGTTTCATACCCCTGACCTAAACCAGAGATGTAGAAGCTCTAGCCTTCAGTTAACTTATTTTGCCAAAAACCCTGGGGCCAAGAACATCTAAAGAAAAAAATATATAAAACAGCTTCAGGCTTTTCCAATGACAGTTTCTCTTAAGAAGAAATGAAATCTGGTAAGATATTCCCTCAGAAATGAAACAGTGTTCTCCCTAAACTTACTTCTCACTAATACTGTGATGTGTCATTAACTGTAAACTTATTTTTGGCTTTTTTATACTCATTTTTGATTTCTTAAGAGAAAAATAGTTTACATAATATAGAATTATATATAGTATTTAGTATCTATTATGGAGCAATATAATATATAATTTTTAACTTTTGTGTTAATAATAAAATTAAAACAATATGCTGAGTTCAATTTTCTAGCCGTTAGTCTAAGAGCTATCCTTCAAGCATGAGGATAGTAGGTAAACTGTGAAAACAACATGTACACATGCATACAGACATCACCTTTTGATTATAAGTAATGTTAGTGGTTTTTAATTGAAAAAATGGTTAATGATAAAACAGAAAATTTGTTGATGCTTATTTATTTACAAGTGTATATTATTTTTAAGTAGGTAGGTGACCTTGGGAAGTTTACCCACACTCTCTTTGAAATGCAGGTCTCTGACTGATAATTAAAAGTGCTAGTGTAGCCAAAAGCATATTCTTATAACTTGTTCTGGACTAAAACATAAATTCGACTACTTATTAACTCTGTGACTTAAGGCAAGTTTACTTAATCACTCTTTTAGTTTCTTTAGCTACAGGAATAGGATTCTAATGGCTAAGTTACTTTCATTACTTCCCTGCCAGACTTGCCTACTCTAGAACCCTAGGATATTTCAACCTCTGCACTTTATAAATAAGTGACTATAAGAGAATTATACCCAAATTCTTAAGAACATTTTAGAGGTTAGGATAGAGATGTAGGGTAATCATAAGGTTAAAAAATATCAGGTCCTATTTTTAACACCTTGAATGCATACTAGATATTTTATAAAAGGAGAAAAAAATTGGGTAAGAGAGAGAGAAAGAAACATGAGGCAGGGTAATGGTGGAGAGAAAAGAAAGAGAAATAGCGACCATGTAAAATAAATAAATAAATAAATAAATAGAATAAATAAATAAATAAACAAATGAGTTTCTCTGAAGTCAAGCCACACCATGATATTGTTTAGCTTATATAATTCACACATGACAACATGACATAAAAATATTAAAACAAGAAGAATATTTCAAATGTACTGCCATAGAAGCAATATGAAATTTGAGAAAGACAAAAATATGTATACACATATTTATGTGAGAAATTTTCTACTAGTTAAAAAATCCATATATTTTTGTACTAGTTGTCTTTAGAAGCAAGAGTACAAAATTACTCCCAAAATTATTATCCATTAATGTGTTATGGCATATTAGTTAAAAATAGTGAGCTAAAGAACATAAATATATTGATAATAATTCTGCATAAGTAAGTTTTGATAATTCAGCATAGTAATTGTTATATTACATCTTTCTCATAAATCCAGTATCTAATTAGTAACTTCCCCTTATGTATAATTATAATGTCTACTTTAATATCCCATCCTTTGAAATTCAAATGAATTTAGTTCTAATCCCTTCCACATGCTATAACTGATCCATGCCAATACAACTTCTTTTCCTAGGATTCAGGGTGGTAAAAAAGGTTTCAAAGTGAGGCAGAGAGTTTTCTTATTCTGTGGTGGCTCTGCATTGAATTTTATGCTTCCATGGTCATTGCATGGACATTCTACTTGCTCTTCCATTTAAATCATACTATGGCACTCCACAGATAGAACACAGTTCTTTGTCTTAAATGCAACAAATGCAACATTAACTTTGTGTGAGAATTTTCTGATATTCTATGGTGACTAGGAGATTTTATATCTCCAGGTGGGTAATTTCATTCTCTCTTCAGTTACCTAAATTCCCAATATCTTGGTCCTCTCATCATGACCTCTTCCTGGAAATTCAATCTCCTTGGTTTTATTACTGTAAACAAAATTAATGCTTCCACCTTTCATTCATGTATTCTATTAAATAATTATAGATATGCAGTCAGCCCATCTTTTATTACTCAGGTGGAGGAGTGGGTAGGGGAAAGAACGGGGAAGGGAAAAAAGAAGAAGAACAAAAGAAGAGGAGGAGAAGGAAGAGGGGAAGAAAAAGAAGGAGGAGGAGGAAGAGAAGAGAGAGAATGGAGAGGAAGAGAAAGAGAAGTAAAGCAAATGTTTCAAAATTTCAGAACTTATCCTCTCTCTCAACACTATGTATTTCAAATAGGCCAATGGTGACTGCCTTCCTCAGTAATGTGAAAAATGACAGTGCCCTCAGAAGGCATGTGAATCTTCTGACAGTTGACATTTAGAGTTCAGCTATGGAGCATGGCTTTGTAGGAGTGTTATCTGCATGAAAATGTAATAATGCTATATAATCAAACCTAAATTCTGATGCCACATTAAATTTTCCAGTCATTATTTGAAAATGCAGCCCAATCTATCCGTGAAATAATATCTAAGGGAAACAAACTAGGTGGGCAGAAAGTTTTAAGAAAATTATACTAACAGTAGTTGTCTCTAGAGAGGGAAAGCAGAAAGCTTTCCTGAGCAGTGTTCAAGGTTGGATATAATTTTCAACCCTAATTCAAAATGGTGGTCACCAATGCAACCAATCACATAGAACTTGCCAAGAAGTGGAAATCAAAGCTATAGAAAATATTCTGCAGTATGTAGAAAAGGAAAAAAAAAACTAATAAAACTATAAAAAAATCCAACCTTTGCTTTTGTGACTTCTCTTTAGTAATACAGTTAATACCTATATATGTATATTACTTTCGCAAGAAAATACTAGCACTATTAGTACTCATGAACAATTGTTTTGTTTGATCACTAATTTAGAGGTCAAAGTCATGCCTGTTATTCAAAACTATGAAATAAGGAGCTGTAATAATATTTTTAAATCTTCTTATATTTTAACATCACCTATAAGTTCCAGCATTAGTAACAATGAAAATGGTTAGTCACTCCTCTAAATATAAAAAGTGTTTCACATTAGTGATTTAACTGTGTATTCATTCATTCTTTCTTTCCTAAATAAAAGTTGAGTAAAAATATTGATTAAACCTAAAAATTCTTTATTGCAACCTCATTTTTAACTATTGATGGCACAAGGTCAATGAAAATATTTAATGGATTTTGGATTCATCCATCATTGAAAAATTGATAAATTATTTCATCTAATTTGAGATGTACACTCATCACAAAGAAATTAAGTTAAACTGAACTTTGGCCATGAATTTGAGGGGACATCATGTGGCATAATTAAGTAAATACATAAATCTTGTTTTATAAGGTGACTATTATCCTATTGGGATATGCCAGTTTCTTGGTTTCCATCCAGGTTCCAGAATCTTGGCAGAGTCTTCCAGGGCAAATCCAACATCTTGTGAAAAATGCATTTAAATCTTTAATGTATACCTATATACTATGGCCTATCCTAAATACCTTGTGGGTTATTCTCTTAGTAATAATCACAGAATGATCTCAGTTCTATCTCCCTGCTTCTACTTCACATGATGTTGACACTATTTTAACGCTTTTAGCCATGCAATGTGGAGACTGACACACTGGGTGGAAGTCTAGCAGAAAACCTGCAGCCTGGGACTATAATGCAAGAGAAATTTTGAAGCAAGTCACTGTTATGTATTAAGGAGTAATTTCTAATTATGACCCTGATATTAATATAAACACTCTTATACATACACTATCAGAGTGTGTCCCCAAAATGTGTAAAGATGGAAGAGATAAAACCAAGTTTGGCCAGTGTTTTAGTGGTCTGGCTTAGAAAATAAAACTCTCCTGCTCCTTCTGATACTACTATTTTAAAACCTAAGTAGCTGTAACTTCCTACCTCATTGTTCTCTTACAGAAAGTAATATTAATATACTTTGCAGTGAAAGGGTAAATGAAACATTATACAATTTTGAAATTTGTCATAAATGCTAAATAAAGGATATGGAGAAATACAATAGTAATTTTTCATAAGGCTTTTGCTGATGGTGCAAGGGCAATAATGAAAAGGTCCGTGAAGCTGTACCTGCTCCACAGCTTCATTAAGATTCTTTCCAGTGTTAGAGTAGGTAAGGTATGTAATGATGCTTATATAAAAGCATGAATGTGAAATAACGCTGCAATCAGTTTTTTTGATTTAGTTTTTCTCCTTTTTCCTATTTTCTGTTTGCCAGCATATAACACATGAGAGTGTAACACTTCTCCTAAGTGGAATCTCTGCATCCAAGATTGAAATTATATATTACCTTTGTTGTTTTAGTAACTATCACTACATCTTTAATATCATTTAGAGTCTTATGTACTTATGTTGTTTAAATTGTTGATGATTGGTGTTAGCTTTGAAACTATGATCACATAGAAAGTGATGGACTTTATACTATAATATGAAAGGGTACCAATTTCTAATTACATTTTATTTGCAGTTATTGATCTTCAGTGTAATGTTATTTAGTCCCATAATAAAATATTTTCATGCAGAATATGAATTCTATCCAAAAAGAGCCCAACCATTTTTTCTTTTTTAAAAAATTGTATTTTTCAAGTACAGTTTACATTCAATATTATTTTTAATAGTGTCAGGTGTACAGCATAGTGGTTACACAATCATATACTATACATGGTTGCTATAATATTACTGATTATATTTTCTTTTTTATTATTGTTCAAGTACAGTTGTCTCCATTTTCATCCCACCACACCCCCTCCGCACCCATCCCCCATTTTTAATATATGAGAATGGTTTGCATGACATTAATGTAACCTGACAGCCAAGGATAGTGGACTGAAATATGCATACATGAACCATGATGACTTCACTGTACTAGTAACTGGGTGTGGTAGACACCACTGAGTGAGTGTGTGTAATGTGTTGCATTCGAAACAACTGAGCAAGTAGAGCAACAAATCTGCATCAGATTTGTATTAAGATTGAACATTCCTCTGTGGAAACTATTTAGATGATTCAGAAGGACACAGCTATGGGCAACTGGTGATTGGCAACTTCATCACAGCAATGCACCTGCTCATGCATCACATCTCATGCAGAGTGTTTTGGCAAAACATCAAATCACCCAGGTGACACAGCCCTTACAGACCAGATTTTGGTGTCCTGCAACTTCTGGCTTTTCCCAAAACTAAAATCACCTTTGAGAGGGAAGAGATTTCAGATCATTGATAAGATTCAGGGTAATATCACAGGGCAACTGATGGTGATTGGGAGAACTGTTGAGGTTCCAAGATGCCTACTTTGAAAGGGACTGAGGTGTCACTGTCAGATGTACAATGGTCCCAAGATACCTATTTTGAAGGGGACTGAAGTGTCACTGTCTTATGTACAATGATTCTTGTAATTAATCTTCAATTAATATCTCCATTTTTTGTAGTTCATGGATTGATATTTTATGGACAGACCTCATATTTGGAGAGTTTGTTGATGCAGTAATGATGAAGATGATAATGATGAGTGATGATTTACAGGTTAAAACAACAACATATTCTGAGCACTTAAACATTTTTTCATAATTTTTTGGAATTGCTTTTTAATATGTAATATGCAAAAAACAATTCAACATAACACTGAAATATTTATATATCTATAATTATGACAGAGCATATATATGCTTTGTCTTTTATTTTACCATATTGAAGATCAGGACTCATAAGAGAAAACAAACAACAATAATACAATCACTGTGCTTGTTTGTCTCCGAATTACTCCGCTATGTTAGGCTTTACCCTGAGTCTAATTCATATAAATAATATCAGCTTGTCTGAACTGTTAGATGGTGGGAACACTTTCAGGGGTATCCCACCTATGAGTCTCATATGGCTCAGGATGGCTATGGATGTGGCCTAACACAAAATGATAAATTTACTTAACCCTATGAGATTTTTTTTGTGATTGCATGTCACAATATATTTAATGTATGGCCCAAGACAACTCTTCTTCCAGTGTAGCACAGAGACACCAAAAGGTTGGGCATCCCTACTAAATGAGATCTACCCATGTGTATCTGGGCATCTGACTACTTCCTTTTTCTCATTATTTCTTACCGCCTCTATTTTCTGAACTTTTTTCTGTCCTAGCTGAAGATATATGACACCATTCAATGTTGACTCACCTCAGAGGATGAAACTTACAACCTCTAATCTTTACCTGTGTCTCCATCGTAGGTTTCTTTCTTTTTATATTGTTCAATTACAGTTGTCAAAATGTTCCCCCATTGTTCTCTCCTGTCCCACCCACCCCTGAACTGCTCCCACAGTCAGTCCCATCCTGTTGTCCATGCAACGGTTTCCTTGACTTGGCCCTTCCCTTTCTTTCCCTTGTTATTCCCCTCTAGCTCCCCTCTGGTTACTATCAGTTTGTTCTTTATTTCCATGTCTCCAGTTCTTTTTGTTTGTTTGTTTGTTTGTTTTGTTGATTAGGTTCCACTTAGAGGTGAGATCATATGATATTTGTCTTACACCAGCTGGCTTATTTCACTTAGTATAATGCATCTCCATCTACGCTGTTGTGAAAGGTAGCAGCTCCTTCTTTCCTTCTGCTGCATAGTATTCCACTGTGGAAATGTACCAGTTTTTGATCCACTCATTTACTCATGGGAACTTAGGTTGTTTCTAGCACTTGGCTATTATAAATAACTCTGCTATGAACATTGGGGTCCACAGGTTCTTTTACAGTGGTGTTTCAGGATTCTTAGTGTATAATCCCATGAGTGGCATCACTGGATCAAAAGGCAGTTCCATTATTAGTTTTCTGAGGAAATTCCATACTGTTTTCTCTAAAGAATCCATCATGGGTTTCTATAGTAGTTAATCCAACCAAACAAACTCTATCCAGTCTTGCCTTGACCAGCACAGTAGTCGAGCAAGGGAAGAAAGACCACAGAGGACTGAGAATTCAAACTTTCATTTACTAGTCTAATATTCTAAGAGTCTACATATATTCTGATCTTGTCATTAATTAGAAACTTGGCTGCTGTAGCTTTTTGAGGCAGTTGGGTCATTTAGTGAGCATGTCCTCCTCCAAGGTACTTACTTTAAAATGTAATAATGGTTGGTAAAGAAATAATATTTACTATAATCATTATTTTTCAACACATGATATCAGTTTTCATTTATTATTGCTCTCTAATACATTTATTCATATCAATTAGCTATTTTTTATTTAGTACCTAATATCCAGTAGCAATACTGGAAGGATAAAAATATATCAAGTTAATAATTGTCATCTAGGAGGCTGCCTACTGTTTGGAGGTACAAGATTTAAAAAAAAACATGGAGATTAAGAAACAATGCAACTGGATTGGGTGAAATGTCAAGGTGCTGATATCACAATGAGAACATAAGCAGAGTTTAAGAAGATTCAGTAAGTGAATCATATGTCATCTTTCAGTTTCTAACTTAATCTGAAAATGTTCATTTAGTAAGAGGACTTACCATTCTATTAAGCATTTCAGAATATAATAGCAATATTTCACTAGTTTATATTTCCTCATTACTATAGGACATTGATCTGTGTCAATTTGCATTATATGCTCACATTCTAGCGGGGCTGAATTTTATATAAAGAAGAGAATGAGATATTTTTTTCTCCTATCAATTGCATGCATTTCAGAAATATTTGCTTGACAAATGTTGATCTTTCTGAAATGGAGACATGCCACTCTTCTGAATTATTTGACCAGTGATGAAAGGGAAAATGATCTGTACTGTATACATATGTTTTAATCACTCTTTGCACTCATCAAAATGAACACTTAACAAGTTTCACCCAATGTATGACCCCCATAAATATTATATAAGTATTTCTATTCATAAACTGTAAAACATTATCTTTGGGCTGCATGTAAATTTATATAATAGGTTATTAGAGGTTATCAGGTTATAAATTATATATTGATATAATAGGTTATACATAGCTGAGATATTAATTTTGTTCACAAATTCTGATTAATGATGTAATATATACACAGTAATTTTGAAACATAAAGGTGGAATTTATTTACTTAATAAGTTAAGTTATTAAAATTAATGCCCTGGCTGGTGTAGCTCAGTGGATTGAGTACAGGCTTATGAACAAAAGGGTTTCTGGTTTGATTCCCAGTCAGGGCACATGTCTGGGTTGCAGGCCAAGTCTCCAGTAGGATGTGAATGAGAGGCAACCACACATGGATGTTTCTTTCCTTCTTTCTCTTTCCCTTCCCCTCTTTCTGAAAATAAATAAATAAAATCTTTAAAAAATTAAATACAAACTTTGTGCTTAATACCTTGTTTTGTGCTGTTCTCACACTGACAAGAAAGAATGAGGCAGTAACTTTATCTCACAGCTTTTGGTTTAAGTGAGAATTACTTTATGACTAAATATTTATTTGCTTGGCATTCACCAAAAATTACAATCTTGAAAATACTGATGTACAGATACTATTATTGACAAATTCAACAAACAAAATGTAAATATTACATAAAAATACTTATAGAAATATTTCATGGAATATATAATTTCTGTATACCCGGAATTAAGTTTACCCCAATGTCCTGTATTCAACCTGACAACTTTAATATACACCTCCTTTAATGGTTTGAATTTGGCCCTCAAAATTCATATGTTGAAGTCCTAACTCCCAATACCTTGGAATGTGACTTTTCTTTGGAAGTAGAATCATTACAGAGATAATTGTTTAAGATGAGATCACACAGAAAAAAGGGTGGGCCCCTATGGTACTTTAACTATTTTTTTTTGTAAAAAAGGAGAAAACTGGACACAGAGTTGGACAGAGAAAAAATGGTTTGTGAGGATGAAGGGAGAGGTTTGTGTGTCAAAGAATGCTAAAAGTTGCCTCCAGCTATCAGAAGCTAGAAGAGAGGCATGGCACAATGAAACAGATTCTCCTTCACAATTCCCAGAAGGAGCCAACTTTGTAGACACCTTGATATTGGGCTTCTGGACTCCAAAATTGTGAAGAAATAACATTTCTATTTCTTTAAATAGAAACATCAATCTCTTTATTGTACATTTATACGTGATCAATTCATTATACAATCTAGGTTGAAAATAATTTCCTTCAGAATTTTTATTTTTTTTAATTTAATTTTATTTTAATTGTTGTTCAAGTACAGTTTTTTTTCTTTTATTCCCATCCCAGCCCACCCACACAGCCCTCCCCACCTCCTTCCCATTTTCACCGCCCCCACTAGTTTTTGTTCATTTGTCCTTTATACTTATTCCTATAAACCTTTCCCCTTTTCAGGGGATTTCCCCCTGAAATTCCCTCCCCTCTCTATTTCTATTTTTATAATGCCTAGTTTCTAGTATTTTGATAGTGTCCACACCCATCCAGCAGACATGTATATCTCTGTTATGAGAAATAAACTAAAATAATTTTTCCACTAAAAAATATATGAAAGAAGTATTACTAAATATTTACATGGTACATATGTTATTTGATATGATTTTTTATTGCCTCATGATCATAGAGAAACTAGAAGTATGATGTTCCCCATTTATTTGTAGTAATAGCCTCCTAAGTGAAAGTACATTTTTAAAAAAAAATTCTGGCAACAATCAGGTGGAAAAGCTCATCCTATTCTAATTCCAGGTTTACTAAATTTGTTAACCTATTGTGCTTTCGTGAAAATATGTGTTTAATTATTACTTGCAGTTTTTTAAGAAAATAGTTTTCTTACTGAGAGACAAAACTATTACTTTTGAGGACTAATCCTTCCTTCCTCCCTTCCCCCTCTTTCTGCTCCTCCCTCTGTTCCATCTTTCCTTCCTTTCTTTCTAGCCGTTCCACATATCAATAAGAGCCTACTTTACACCTGCTGATATTTTCCATCCTACAGTACAGGCTTTTGTCTATAATTTCAGGCTTTTCATTTTTGCTATTTGAGGTTTTCCTATTAGTTCTTGAAATTTGGGACTTTTCAGGCCCTCTAAGTAGGTCATTTGTATCTATTTTAAAAAGTCGTTGTTCTCAGCTTGCGCCTCTGTATCTGCCTCTGTTCATTGGCCAATCTGCACCACCCCCCTTTCAAGGATCCCTACACCTGAGCCGGCTTCCTGCTTACTCTCAGCACTTTCAGTAATGGCTGTGCTTATTAAATTTTCTGCACATTCAACTGAATTCTTGGAATTTATGACTATCATGTTTGCTGCTTTATCATCCCTATTTTGCATGCTTCTTTTTTTTTAATACTAGGTTTTATTTCCTGTGAACTTTATTCCTACTTGCTTAGGTAGAGTGTTTGCGGCCATATGTTCAATGACCTTCTCTTGGGTATCCCCTTTCCATTTGTTCTGCCTTGTGGCATGTACAGTTTGATTTTTAAGATAGTTAAGGCTATTCCACTGAATAAGCATTTAGGATTTTCTTTATTTCCACTTCTTAAGTTATATTTTATTGTTTTTATTTGGTTTCAACAATAGGCAGAATAATGGGATATATATATATACATATATATACATACATATATATATATAATTGCAAATAATTAACACATTGGGCAAACATATGAAAATTGGGTCTCATGTAGTGTATGCCATTGACCAAGGTGGTCCTTGAAGTAATGGACATATTAAGGATGAATTCAAAAATGACATAGAATAACTGGAACTCACTAGCCTTACTTGTAGGCTAAAGATTTACATAATTGAGAATTTCATACATGTAACCCCCCTCCTTATAGTCACTGGGATAATCTTAACTATATCTAGCATTATATTAAATGATGATTTCCACCACTAGGGAATTGGGCTTTTGATGGCACTGGTGTTGTTATTATAGATGTGGCTCTGTGGGGGACCTGCCACAGTTGTCAGCCCAGATGCTGGTCTCCTGCTCTAATGAGACTATAACCAGTGTGTGTCTAGATACTTGAGCATCTTATATTTCCCTTAGCTAGAATGTGACCCTTGTTCTTCTACACGAGTTTCACTGTAATTGAGTACTCTCTTTCTAGCTTCTGCTAGCAACTTTTCTTTGACCACCTCTGTACTTGGACACTGCTTCCTGTACCTGGTTCGGTTTTTGATTCAACTCACATTTCTCTGGATATAGACATTATCAGCTCTCTTTCATCCACTAAAAATGTGCATGGCTTCTATTCTGTAAAACTGCCTAGCCCTCTGTGTTAGTGTGTGTTTATGTGTGTGTGTGTGTGTGTGTATGTATATATATATAAACACAGTAATATATATAGATTAGTATATATACTGTATACTAATATATATATTGGTATATTATATTGTCTGATTTTTATATATATTGCCCCAAACCAGCTCAAATTAGATAAGAAATTTCCAAGGCATTTCAAGTATTATGATTTAAACTTCTGGACACCTGCATTGTAGCATAATTTACAGATAAAATAGTCCACCCTATTTTTAAAAATACAAAAAAATACAACAATTACTATGACAATTACAATAATTACTAAGACAATTTAAAATTTCAAACATACAAAAGAGGGGTGTGTGGTATAATAATCCTTATGTACCCTCTAACCACCTCCAATACTTGTCTACTGTGAACTATTATTTTGTTTCCACATGACAAGGATAGGGATGCCCATATAGCTGGTGAAACATTATTTCCTGGAGTGTGTGTGATGGTGTTTTTGGAAAAGATTAGCATTTGAAACAGTTGACTGAGTAAAGAAGATCTCTTTCACCAATGCGGGTGGGCATCATCCAATCTACTGAGGGACTAAGAACAAATATGGAAAAATGTACTCTCTGCTTGAGCTGGGCTGTACACCATCTCCCTCCCTCAGACATGAGTGGCTCTTGTTCTTGGGCCTTTAGGCTCAGACCAGGTACACCATCTGCTCCCCCAGTGTTCAGACTTTTGAATTCAGATTAAATTATACCATTGGCATTTCTGTTTGTTCAACTTGCAGAGGGCAGATCATGGGACTTCTTGGCTTTTGTAATCACATGAGCCAATTCTTATAATAACTATCCTCCTACTTCCTTATCTATATCTATACCTCAGATACATGTTATTTCATCTTGATATAACTATGCATTGTAACTACAACTAATTCTTTAACATAACTATATCTCTGAAAATATTAAGAAAAAATATTTTGTATCATCATTTGTCCAGCTACTAATTCAAACTCCCCACTCTTCCATACTCCCATTAGTCCATTGTTTGAAAAGGAGTCAACCATAATACATTTTATAAATATATATATGCATTTGAATAATCACAAAAATAAGTTTTTAATTAATAGTAAAAAGTACAAAATAACAAGCCTGAAAAAAATTGAAAGCTGACATGTTGCTTTTAACTGTGCCATCTCTTTCTTGTGGCTGTATAAGCACAGGTCAGCAGGAAATTTGCCATTACTTTGAAAGAGAGCTCTTATGTACAATTATATATAACTTTTGTATTATCCAAATGTCTGTTTTTAATATAATCAAAGTGGTTTGTCTGAAGTTCCATCAAAAATGTAAGAGATTATTCATTCAGTAGGAAAAAAGAAAGCTGTGTGTGGATCATATAAGCCATTTTATGACATTGTGCAGGCACACCATATAAACAAATACACACAAATGGGTCAAGCAGCACTTTTTAAGACTGTTAAAAATGATCCTCCAACTAAAATACTCTGATAAACAAAATTTCATAACCTCAGTAAAAAGAGGCAAAAGGAGCTACAATTGTAAGGTTGGTTAGACTCATTGTACCTGAATAAATGTATTTTAACTTCCACCATGCCTTTTCTGAATTTTATTACTCTTTGCATTCTGACTACTAACTGAAAACAGGATTCCTTCAGATTCTTGGGCAGCGTGCCACTACTTTGGGCCAAGGGGCCAATAAAAATCATTAGCAATACATAAATTTTATCCATTGGGCTTTCCTGAACATGTGCAAGTGTTCATAAGGTCTGAACACTGAAATCCACATGTTGCATCTCATCATGTGCTCCTCATTTACTCACAATTGGTTAAACTCAAATCTGTTATGTGATTATATTTTAATTTATATCAAATTAGAATCAATATACCACTCAAATATACTGTAAGAATGGTGATTTGATAGACACTTTTATTAATAAAAGATAGTAGATAATACTTAACATAATTGTAGCTTTTTCAAAAGTTTGCAGTATACAATGTATACTCTGAATATCATTTATTCATTGCAGTTAGACTGATATGAATATATTCATAAGAAGAAAATATTAGAATGAAGTAGGCATGATCATGATTATCATGATGAGATGTATCAGCCACTTCATGAAAATGAAAATGTCTATCTACTTTTTTTCTGCACTTAAAATTCAAAATTGGCTGTTGAATTGGTTGGTTAAATTGCCACTTGTCCTTGTTTACATCTTATAATATTGTTGGAAGTGAAAAATATATTTTATGAAAAATGTATTTTCACTTAATGTTAAGTTAAAAGTAACATAAAAACACATTCACACATACACAGGCACACTTGAAAGACTGTGTAAAGTGTGTTTACACTGGTGTTTAAGTTAAAAGTGCCAATATCGTAGCAACTACCACACAATACTAAACACAGTATTTCTAGTAATAATACCTCTCTACTTCAACATTACTCCCAGGGCCTGCCTTGGCAACATTAGGCAGAAACAATGAAAATAAGAAGATTGAAAATAAGAAATAACCGCCCCCCCAAAAAAAGAGAGAATGAAGACTGGTGTAAGAAAAATAATTAAAGAAAAACAAACACACATAACAAAACTCTTTTTTGATGGTCTTGTAGGTAAATTGTTATCTATATAACATTAATATGATTTCCAATGATATGCTTCTTCCTAGTCAATAAACTTTTTGTCCTTGAACCTAGAAATCACAGTTAAACTGAATTTTTTTTTAAAAAAATGCAAAGGATAACTCACCCTTAATTTAAACCAGAAGGTGGCCTCCCTTAGACTAAAGTAATCTAGTGGGAAATACATTTTGGTTATAAACATCTAGTTAAAAACATTTTACAACAAACTAACACCTCTTTGTACACTAATAAATTAAATATAAATTAAAGCAAAAGGATTTTTAAAAATTTCACAGGATATCAAGAGCTTGTTTTAAAAAGCAGTTTAGAGAATCCAAAAGTTTAGAAATACATTCTACACCCTGGTAGAAAATTTAAGCTTGTACTATACCGATGGGCATCTATTTTTTAAAAGCTACAGGGAAGTTAGTGTCATATGTCTAGAGAGTCCATTCTAATACTCAGGTAATCCTGTAATACTTCAATTATCTTTCACATGTATGCTCAGATGCTTATTTAACCAAAGGAAGCAATAAGAAACAATTTTAAATAAATAGACACTGGGACAGGAATATAAAAAAAGGATGTATCTTATTTGAAAAAAGATTAAATAACCAATTAACATTTAGCAGTTTCAAAGTAAGTTTGTTATGCTTTTTAACCCCCCAAATTTATCTTTTAAAATATTCTTTCTATCAAATGGGCTTATTTATATTATAATACATCATAATTTATATATATAAATACTTTTATCTTTTATCATATGTTTCCATTACCATTTAATCCCCTTATACCTCCTCCCCCATACAATCACCGCATTGTTGTCCATCTTCAAGAGTCCATTTTCCTTTTTGCTCATCTCTCCACCCAATAACCTTGCCTTGCCCATGAACTCTTATCTTGCTCTCTATCTAGGTGTCTGTCTCTGTTTTGTTTGTTAGTTCAGTTTATTCATTGGATTCCACATAAAAGTGAAATCACACACTATTAGTCTTTCTCCGATTATCTGACTAGCTTATTTCACTTAACATAATGTTCTCCAGGTCCATCCATGCTGTCACAAAGTGTAAAATTTTCTTCTTTTTACAGCCAAGCAGTATCCATTGTATAAATGTCCCATAGATGTTTCTTCCACTCATCTACTGATGGACACTTGGGCTACTTCCATACATGGTGACTGTAAATAATGCTGCAATGAACATAAGGGTGCTTCTGTTCTTCTGAATTAGTGTTTTGGGTTTCTTAAAATGTATTCCTAGATGTGGAATCAATGGGTCAAAAGGCAGATCTATTTTTAATTTTTTGAGGTAAATCTATACTACTTTCCACAGTGGTTGCACCAGTCTGCATTCCCACCAACAGGTCAAAAGGGTTCCCCACATCTTAATTAACACTTGCTGTTTGTTGATTTATTGAAGATAGCCATTCTGACGGGTGTGAAGTGATATCTCATTGTGCTTTTAATTTGCATTTCTCTGATGATTATTAACATTTTTTCATGTCTATTGGCCTTCTGTATGTCCTCTTTAGAGAAGTGTCTATCCAGGTCCTATGTCAACTTTTAATTGGATTGTTTGTTTTTTTCAGTGTTGAGTTTTGTAGGTTTTTTTTTTATAATTTGGATATTAACCATTTATTAGATGTATTGGCAAATATGTTCTCTCATTCCATGAGTTGTCTTTTTACTTTGCCGATATCTCCTTTGCTGTGCAAAAACTTCTTAGTTTGATATAGTCCTATACATTTATTTTTTCACTTGTTTTCCTTGCCTGGGTAGACATATCAGATAAAATATTGCTAAAAGCAATGTCCAAGATTATTGCTTATGTTTTCTTTTAGGATTTTTACAGTTTGGGGTCTAACATTGAAGTCTTTACTATATTTTGAATTTATTTTTGTGTGTATTTAAGAAGGTGATCTAGTTTCCTTTTTATGAATGTATCCGTCCAATTTTCCCAACACCATTTATTGAATAAACTGTCTTTGGTACATTGTATGTACTTGCTACCTCTCTTGAATATCAACTGACCATAAAATTGTGGGTTTATTTCTGGGCTCCCTATTCTATTCTATTGATCTATGTGTCTGTTTTTATGGCAATACTATACTGTTTTTATTTCTATAGCTTTATATTACAGTTTGATATTAGGAAGCGTGATTCCTATAACTTTGTTCTTCTTTCTCAGGGTCACTGTCACACTGGGGCCTTCTGTGGTTCCATATAAATTTTTGAAATATTCATTCTAGTTCTGTGAAATACATCATTGGAATCCTTATAAGAATTGCATTAGATAAAAAAAACTATGGTATATTTACATGATGGAATTCTACGCAGCAGAAGGGAGCTTCTACACTTTGTGACAGCATGGATGGAACTGAAGAGCATTATACTAAGCGAAATAAGCCAGGCAATGAAAGACAAATACCATAGATCTCACCTTTAAGTGGAACCTAATCAACAAAACCAACAAGCAAGCAAAACAGAACCAGAGACATTGAAATTAAAAACAAACTGACAGTAATCAGAGAGGAGGTGGGAAAGGATAATGGGTGGGGGAAGGGGAAGGGTTTTCAGGAACATCTATAAAGGACACATGGACAAAACCAAAGCAAGGTAGGATCAAGGGTGGGAAGTGGGTATGGCTGGGGTGCAGAGGAGTAGTGGGGGGAAATGGAGACCACTGTAGTTAAATAACAATAAAAAAAGAATTTCATTGAATGTAGATTGCTTTGGGTAGCAAGGACATGTTAATGATGTTATTTCTTCCTATCTATTAACACAGTATGTACTTCTACTTGTGTTTTCTTTTAATTTCTTTCTTCAGTATCTTATAATTTTTCAAGTATAGGTCTTTTATATTTTTGGTTAGGTTTATTCCTAGGTTCTTTATTTTTTTTGAGGTGGTGGTGAATGGAATTGTTTTCTTAATTTCCCTTTCTGTTACTTCAATATTGGCATATAAAAATGCAATTGATTTCTGGATATGTTACTTTGCTGAATTCATTTATCAGTTCTGTTAGTTTCTTGGTGTAATCTTTGGGGTTCTCTATGTACAGTATCATATTATCTGCATATGAAAACTGTTTTACTTATGACTTTGCAATTTGGGTGCATTTTATTTCTTCTACTTGTCTGATTGTTGTGGTTAGGAGTTCCAGTGCTATGTTGGATAAGAAAGGTAAAAGTGGACATCCTTGTCCCAGATTTAAGGGGAGTGCTTGTAGTTTTTGTCCATTGACAGTGATGCTGGCAGTGGGTTTGTCATGTATGAACTTTATTACGTTTAGGTATGTTCCCTCTATTTACACTTTATTGAGAGTTTTTATGCAAAATGGTTGTTGTATTTTATTAAATGTGTTTTTTCCGCATCTATTGATATGATCACATAGTTTTTATTCTTCATTCTGTTCATGTGAAGAATAACATTTATTGATTTGTGAAATATAACCAACCTTACATTGTTAGAATAAATACCACTTCATCATATTGTATTATCTTTCTGATGTATTGCCATATTTGTTTTGCTAAAATTATCTTGATGATTTTAGCATCTATGTTCATCGGAGTTATTGGCCTATAACTTTCTTTTTTTTGTAGTATCTTTTTTGGTTTGTGAATTTGGATAACGTTGAACCATAAAATGAACTTGGGGTCTTCTCTTGAATCATTTGAGATTGTTTGAGAGGGAGAGGTGTTGGTTCTCAGAATGTTTGGTATAATTCCCTGTGAGACATCAGGTTCAGAAAATTTGTTGTTGGACATTTTTTCTTTACTGCTTCAATTTCACTAAATGTAACCTATTCAGATACTCTGATTCCTCCTGTTTTAGTTTTGGAAGTTTATAGGTTTCTAGGAATTTAGCCATCCCAGTTGTCCAGTTTGTTGGCATTTATTCATTCATAATATTTTCTTACAATCCATTGTATTTCTTTGGTGTCAGTTGTTATTTTATTTATTTATTTGGGTCCTCTACATTTTTTCTTGATCAGTCTGTTTAAAGGGTTGTCAGTCTTGTTTATCTTTTCAAAGAACCAGCTCTAGGATTCATTAATATTGTGTATCTTTTTTATACTTTATTTTGTTTATTTCTGTTCTGATCTTTTTTATTTCCTTTCTTCTATACACTTTGGGCTTTTCTTCTTTTTCAAGTTCCTTTCATTTTAAATTTAGTGGTTTATTTGAGCTTTTTCATGTTTCTTAATATAAGTCTGTAATGCAATGAATTTCTCTTGTAGGACTGCTTTCCCTGTGTCACACTGATTTTGGATTGCTGTGTTCACAGTTTCATTTATTTTAAGGTATCTTTTTATTTCTTCCTTGATCCTGTTGTTAACTCATTCATTGTTTAATAACATGCTATTTAGCTTCCATGTCTTTGTGTATATTTCAGTGTTCTTCTTGTGACTGATTTCTAGTTTCATAGCATTATGGTCAGAGAAGATACTTGATATGATTTTAGTCCTCTTGGGAGTAGTATAGTGTCCTAACATGTCATTTATCTTAGAAAAATCTCCATGTACACTTGGGAAGTACTTATAATCTGCCACTTTGGGTGAAATGCTCTGAAGATATCAATTAAATCTATTTGATTTCGTGTGACATTTCTTTAAAGACTTTTTTTTTTTAGAGAGGGGAAAAGGGGAGAGAAAGAGGAAGAGAAATATTGATATGTAGTTGCCTCCTACATGTCCCCTCTTGGGGACCTGGCCTGCAACCCAGGCATGTGTCCTGACTGGGAATTGAACCAAGATAGAGCAGAATTAAATGACATAAATACACACAAAAAAATTAAAAGGATCAACAAATCCAGGAGCTTTTTTTTGAAAAGATAAATAAAATCCCAAAGTTTTTGAACAGAATCATCAAGAGAAAAAGAGAGAAGACACTAATAAATAATATCAGAAATGAAAGAGGGGAAATTACAACCAATATTACAGAAATAAAAAAGATTGTAAGAAATTATGTGTCAAGAAATTTGACAATCAGGATGAAATGGATAGATTTCTAGAAAAATACAATCTTCCCAAAATTGAACAAGAAGAAGCAGAAAACCTGAATATACTGCTAACAAATAGTGAAATTGAAACAGTAATAAAAAAATCCCAGCCCACAAAAGTCCTGGACCAAACAGCTTCACAGGTGAATTTTACCAAACATTTAAAGAAGAAACAATTCCTATCCTTGTCATACTATTACAAAAAATTCAAGGAGAGGGAAAACTCCAAATCTCTTTTATGAGGCCAGCATTATCCTAGTTACAAAATCAAGTAAAGAAATAAGAAAGAAAACTACAGGCCACTATTGCTGATGAACATATATGCTAAAACCCTCAACAAAATGTTGGCAAACCAGATCCACTAACACATTAAAAAGATCATACACAATGATGAAGCAGGATTCATCCCTGGGATACATGGATGGTATAATTCACGAATCAATAAATGTAATACACCACATAAACAAAATGAAAAACAAAAATCACATGATCAGATCAATAGTTGTTGAAAGACATTTGATAAATCCAGCACCGATTTATGATAAAAACACTAAGCAATGTGGGAATAGAGAGAGCTTTCCTCAAGATAATAAAGGCCATACATGAAAATCCTACTGCTACATTATATTCAACAGGCAAAAACTAAGCTTTCCCCTTATGATCAAGAAGAAAAAAGCGTGTCCACTTTTACCACTTTTATTCAACATAGCATTGGACATTCTACCTCAGCGATCAGATAAGAAAAATAAATAAAAGGCATCCAAATGTGAAAGGAAGAAGTAAAACTGTCATTTGTAGATGACAAGATAGTGCACATAGAAAACCCTATAGCCTTTACCAAAAAACTGTTCAACTGAATATGTGAATGTGGCAAAATAGTGGGATACAAATCAATATTCAGATGTCAAAGGCATTTTTGTACACGAACAATGTAATATCAGAAACAAAAACTAGGGAAAATATCCCATTTACTGTAACAACAAGCAAAATAAAGTACCTAGGAATAAACTTAATGAAGGAGGTAAAAGACCTTTACCTGAAAAAGTATAGAACACTGAGAAAGAAATTAAGGAAGATACAAATAAATGGAATTATATACTGTGTTCTTGGATTAGAATATTAACATCATTAAAATGTCCATACTACCCAAATCAAACCATAGATTCAATGCAATACTTATTAAAATACCAATGGACTATTTCACAGATCTAGAACAAATATCTCAAAAATTTATATGGAACCAAAAATGACCCCAAATAGCCTCAACAATCATTTTTTGAAGATTTTATTTATTTTTTGAGAGAAGGGGAGGAAAGGAGAAAGAGAGGGAGTGAAACATCAGTGTGTGGTTGCTTCTTGCAAGCCCCCTACTGGGGACTTGGTCTGCAAGCCAGGCATGTGTCCTGACTGGGAATTGAACCAGCCACCTTTTGGTTCACAGGCTGGTGCTCAATCTACTGACTTACACCATCCAGGGAATCCTCAACAATCTTGACAAAGAAGAACAAAGTAGGAGGGATCAGAATACCTGATATCAAACTATACTACAAAGCCATTGTAAACAAAACTGTCTGGTACTGGCATAAGAATAGACACATAGATCAATGGAAGAGAATAGAGAGCCCAGAAATAAACCCATTCCTCTATGGTAAATTAGTATTTGACAAAGGTGGCAGGAGCACAAAATGGGGTAAAAATAGCCTCTTCAACAAATGATGTTGGGAGATCTGAACAAGTACATGCAAAAAAATTAAACTAGACCACCAATTTGCACCATACACCAGAATAAACTCAAGATGGATAAAATAATCTAATACACCATGACACTGTAAAAATCCTAGAGGAGAACATAGGCAGAAAAATTTCAGATATTCCACGCAGCAATATTTTCACCAATATATGTCCTAAGGCAAGGGAGATAAAGAAAAAATAAACAAATGGAACTATATCAAATTTAAAAGTTTCTGCCCAGTGAAAGAAACAGCATTAAAATGAAAAGGGATTCAACTGTATAGTAACACATATTTACCAATGATACCAATGACAATGATTTGATCTCCAAAATATATAAAGAACTCATGTGACTCCACACCAGAAAGACAAACAATCCAATTAAAAATTGGGCAGAGCTCTTGAACAAACACTTCTCCAAGAAGGACATACAAAAGGTCCATAGATTTATGAAAGGATGCTCAACATCACTAGCCAACAGAGAGATGCAAATTAAAACCACAAATAGATACCACCTCCCACTGGTCAGTATGGCCATCATTAACAAATCAACAAGGGCTGGTGAAGATGTGGAGAAAAAAAAGGACCCTAATTTACTTGGAAGGAATGCAGACTGGTGCAGCCACTAAAGAAAACAGTATGGAATTTCCTCAAAAAACTATAAATGTAACTACCTTCTTATCCAGTGATTCCACTGCTGGGATTATGCCCTAAGAATCTTGAAATACCAATTCAGAAGAACTTATGCACCCCTATGTTCATAGCAGCATTATTTACAATAACCAATTGCTGGAAATAGCCTAAATGCTTGTCAGTAAATGAGTGGGTCAAAAAATTGTGATACATGTACACAATGGAATACCACACAACAGAAACAAAAAAGACCTCCTACATTTTGCAATAGCATGGGTGGAACTGGAGAATATTATGCTTAGTGAAATAAGCCAAGCAGCAATAGACAAATACCATATGATCTCATCCATAAGAGGAACCTAATGAATAAAACAAAGGAGTAGAATACAACCAGAGGCATGGAAAGAAGGGACAGACTGACAGTGACCGGGATGGGCTGGGGAGGGAGATAAGAATGGAATGAAGGGAAAGGATTAGTCAAGGAACAATAATGAATGACCCAAGAATATGGACAACAAGGTGAGAATTGACTTTTGGAGTAGGGGATGGGTAGGCAGTAGAGAGCAACAGGGGAAAATTGTGAAAATTATAATAGAACAACAATAAAATATTCAATAAAATAAATAAACCTGTATGAACTATCAGAATTTAATGTACAATAAACAGTATCATACAACTACTAAAAAATAAAAAAAGAAAGAAATATATAGGTCATAAAAAGTGATCAAAATTATGCTTGTAGTCTTTTTTATTTTTCCTTTTTCCCTTATTTCTTTTTTTTTAAGGTTTAATGGTTTTAGAAATTGCACAATGTAAAATGGCAGAGAGAGGAACTGCGTTTCAGAGAAAGAATCAACAGTGAAGAAGAATCACAGAGTAGGAAATATTTTTGGTATATTTGAAGTCATATATAGTACAATTATCTAGAGTTTATTTTATAGATTTATAGGAGTTAAGTCAAAAAACTAAGTCACACCAACTTGTTTATTAATACTAAGGTAAGGAATTTTAGTTAGTTATAGAAGATTGAGTTAATGGAGTAGAAACAAAACTGTTTTGAAGACCCTTGTTTTATTATTTGACTATGATATAATGGAACCATTTTGTAATACAAAAAGTCAAATCAAAAATGAAAAAGATGCTCATAAAAATCAGTAACAAACTTAATGAAAGAACTTAGCTGTCTGCTGTGTGGATAACATATCTATAGGGATTAATAATTATTTAAAGTTACTTCAAGTGTAAAATCAAAGAAGTTGATTCAGTTTCAAATATCACTGAGAACTCCCCCCCTAAATTATGTATTTAACTGCTTTATAAATTAAGAATCAGTTGGAGGCCTCAAATCAATAACAATACAGCAAAAATGTGTGCTGTGCAATTGCCTACCACAAAGAACAAGGACTCCATCAAGAAAGGTTGTCTGGGGCAGTAAATATTTATGATGCTTTTAGGAAAAGTTGTGCCCCAAAGCAAATAAGGCGCCCCCCCCACAAAAGAAATCTATCAAGGTCCTGTGAGACAGACACTGGGGCTATCATGAAGAGAGTTCAATTAACAAAACAATGTGTAACTTGAGCATACTGTAACAACCACAATAATGACCATTGTAATCTATTGAAATTCATGGAGTCCCTAATACCAATAATTTCATAATGGGGCCAAAGAACTGACATTTTAATGTAATTCATCATTTATGTATATGCCCATGAAGGTGTGAAAAATAGCATTCTACATGATTAATAATATCCATGACCTGTAGCTTCTGTTTTCATTCCTCCCGCTTTTTTGATACTGTGTTACTAGCAGTTCTTGTTTTACTATGTGTACTTATTTTAGAGTGCTAGTTCCCCCACATGCTATTCCAGAGTTTGTGGTTTGTGGGGATCTTCCTCAACTTTCTTTTCAAGGACTCCCTTACAAGTGGGCACAACTTCTCTGTGTTTCACCAGCTTACCCTTAAACAGTTTTGATTGATAGCATAATGTGAGCTTACATCACTTCCTTCCATTCTATGGAATCATGCTCTATTACCCACATCTTCCATTTTAGCACCACCTACATCTCTTAAGCCCCTTACCACCATCCTTTCATTCCTTGTGCTGCGAAATGTGTCTAGACAGGACACCCATTCTTGCAAATCTACCCCTGTATCTTTATGCTGGTTCTATCTCTGTAGTTGTCTATCATTTGTACCCCTCCTGCTTTTGTTTGTTAGTCCTATTTCAGTTTCTTGTGGTTTTTTGTTTTTTTTTGCTTAAAAACAATCTGTTCTGTCACTAAATGCAAAAGCGAAGAATCCATTTTGCTATTTCTTTTCTTATATTTAACATGCTTTCTCAGTTACATAACTAGTAACACTATAAAATGAAAGCAACCTTTCTCTCCATTGATTGTATTAAAATTTAAATTATATTTTGTTCTTACAGAAGTTGTTTACATCCTCCATAAGACTTCCAAATTTCCAAGATTGAATGAAATTAGTTTTATATATTGCAATGTCATGATAAAAAATAGTAACATTTTTTCTTTATATTTATAATTCTTATTTTCTATACACCCTATCAATTCTTTTGTATACTTCAACTTATTGCAATTCAATTTGAGACAATTAATATGTGTATCACTATATACTATATGATACACACTAACAGGCTAAGTTTAGAGTACTTAACATTATCGTTACATTTTGCTTAGATTCACACTTACTTGAATTTTTTTTAAAGACAGGTAAAATTTCCTCAAATCGTAAAATTTTCCATGAAGATTCCTAATTTTTAATAGCCATACTGTCATATATGTGATTCCTGTACAAATAAATACAATTACTTAATTTCCCGGGGAAGAGTCTCAAACCTTAGGACTAAAAAGATTTCTTCCATTTCTACCTGAATCCTTATGCTTATAACTGAAGTACTCTCCTAAGCTGCTTGACTATGTCCTTTTGTAGACTCACTAACAGTGTCTTTGACCTTCTCTATGTTTGCTATTCCACATTGCCAGAATGAAAGGGCAAAACCCCAGAAGGCTAGAGGACAGGGAGATGTCAGCCATCCTGAAGTCCCATCTGCTCACTTAACATGTAAGGAAAATGTGGCCCAGAACACCTAAAGCAAAATACAACACACCTGTTTATCCAAACTGTCATTGCATTTCTCCTTCTCCTCCTCCCACATCCCTCCTCATACTCTTTTTTTTATCTCATGTTTTGAATGGATTGCATTTTCTGATAACTCCTCCAATAGACTATATTATTATTTCCTTGTATTTATGTCATTATCTCTTCAAGTATTCTTTTGAACTTTAACTTTTGTGGCCTTGTGTTACACTCATTCTCTCCCACCCTTCACCCTGTTTCTTTTTGTTTTATCTTCTCCTCTATTCCACCTATTGGGAAAAGAACTTTTTATGATCCTGCTATTCACTGTCCATTCATTCACTTTAATTATTCCTCCTCCTTTCCTCCTTCATCTGAGGACTGTAGACAAAGTTGTGTCCTCTGACATGTTTTTGTCTCCTTTTCTCAGCAAGATCCATCTCTGCCCTGCTAGTCTTCTGTATTTTATCTTCTTCCCATGTAATGGATGTTCCCCTTGTCTTTTTCCTCTCACTTCAGCCTGAAATCATTCTTTGTTTCTTCTCGTTTCTTCTTGAAATCCTCCTCACTTCTGCCTCTTCTCCTAGCCATCCTAGAATATTTGTTGCATTAATTCAGGAGAATGTTGCATAACCATTCTTCCCTCCAAACTTTTATTGAATCCTCAAATTGGTTCAGTTGTTGCACAGTTTGCATGAATAAAGTTTTCCTTTGCTTAATAAAAGTTGCACACATTTTACTGGACAATATGCCATGTCTTTTCCTCCACACCAAGCTTACATTTCCTGACTATATATTACTCCCAGATGAGTTTGAGTGCCTTATATAAAGTGTGTCTTTAATTGTCTTTTAATAATGACAGTCCTTCTTTGCTTCTATTGGAAAACACCTGGAAAGTAGCTAATCCCTTCCTATCCTTGCCACATTTCTGTTTCACACTTATGTTTCCTAGTTCAAATCCCAAACCTGTCTGCTGCATTTGCTGGAAATGTTTTACAGTGAAATACCATTTCATTTCCCAAACATTCACCATTTTATACTACTAATTGACAGCAACATCATTTACTTGTAGCAGTGCTGTTACTCTTCTTCAGTCAAGTTTAACGTAATAACAACAAATTAATACTACCAATAAAATATACTGAGTATATTTAACAAAAATAACTTTGTTTTGTGTTCTTGCCCATACCTACATATTCTACTCTAGCTGACTTTTGAGTTGCATCTGACTAGTTTTAAGATAAAATTATTCACACATTCATAGTTTATTTTATCCTGCTTTATTTTTGAAAATTTCATTTCATCACTACATTTTGCTCAACTGTGGCCAATTGGTATGTTCATTATTGCTTTTTAAGGTATGCAAACTAATGTAACATTTTTACATAAGATTTTAAACATATATATAGAATGACATTCATAAAAAACAAAATATTCAGGCTATAAAAAGCATTATTATATATTTTCTGGAAATATGTATTAATTAAAATCCTGCATAAATATAGTCCTTTCTACTATTACATATAAATGTTAAGTAGGCATATAAATGCAACTCAATGTATGGCTATACATTCTTGAAAATTAGGATAGTCTTTTGTATATTCAATTTCTGAAAAAAATAGAAAATTCATAATTAAAATACATATTAAATCGTTCATTATGTAAAAATATGTTTAATAGTTGGTAGAAAAACATCTACAATAAAAATTAGAAATTGTTCAATGAAATATTTTCTCTCCCAACAGTGTACTCTATAAATATAGATAGATCAATTAATATTAACATTTTATTTCTAAATTTTAGAGTGAGGTTTTCATACTAATTAGAGATTACACAGTATATTTGAAAATACTTCAGAAGTAAAAATTATTTTGTATATAAAACATCATGCATTGTTTTTAATTATTTATAAGAAAACCTCAATTTTACCACACAACAGGAAAACAAAGCATTTTTCAAGCAAAGGAAATGAATTGTTATTGTTCTGGAAATCTCTGGATAATACTAGTAAGTGTCTAAGTAGCATTAACTAATTAATTGCCATTCTTCTAAGTTTTAAGTGAAACTATTTCAATGGCTGAAGTGCAAAGCACTATGATTTTTTTTATTTTATTGTTGCTCAGTTGCAGTTGTCTGACCCTTTGTCTCACTGCTCCCCCTACCCTACTCCCCCCACTCTCAAAGTCACCCCCTCATGTACATGCCCATGAGTCCTCTATTCTTATTCTTCTGCTTGCCCCTTCCCCTTCTTCCCCCATTATTCTGTTCCCCTCACCCTTCTGGTCACTGTCAGTTTGTTCTTTATTTCCAAGTGTCTGGTTCTATTTTGCTCATTTGTTTGTTTTGTTGATTAAGTTCCACTTATAGGTGAGATCATATGATATTTGTCTTTCACTGCTTGGCTTATTTCACTTAACATAATAGTATTTTTAAAATTGTCTACAAACTAGCAATATCATCTAAGTTGCTAACACTGTCTTTGAAATTGTGTGAATTAATTCAAAGACAAAGACATTCAAAGACATTCAAAGACAAAGAATCCAATACACAAATGGAGCATGGAATCAATTATGCTGTATATTTGATCACTTTGTTATTGTTTGAATGTAGAAACATCCTAATTCACTGTATTGTAAACTCTCTAAAGGGTGTATTCATATTTCTTATGTATCTCCAGAGCATCTACTACTGTATTTTGTACACAAAGAAAGACATTAACTGATTGATCATAAAATATTTAATTTGGGGTGAAATATTATATAAGTTGTATCTACAATATGTTGATTTCCATTTATTCATACAGGCAAGTCAAATATTTTTATTGTTCAGTAACTTTTTGTTCATTGCACAAATTAAACTATTAAAGGACATCAAAGAGAAGCTTAAATATATTTGTGCCCTCAAGAATAATGGAGTTACTTTTGCATTCTTATTTTTTCTTATTTTTTCTCCATTTTTGCCCTACCACTCACCCCACTCCAGCCATCCCCACCTCCTACCTTCTTTCCTACCCCCCCTTTGGTTTTGTCCATGTGTCCTTTATAGATGTTCCTGAAAGCCCGTCCCCTTTTTCCCCCCATTATCACTTCCCACCTCCCCTCTGGTTACTGTCAGTTTGTTTTTAGTTTCAGTGTCTCTGGTTCTGTTTTGCTTGCTTGTTTGATTTGTTGATTAGGTTCCACTTATAGGTGAGATCATATGGTATGTGTCTTTCACTGCCTAGTTTATTTCACTTAGCATAATGCTCTCCAGTTCTATCCACACTGTAGCAAAGGGCAGGCACTCCTTCTTTCTTTCTGCTGTGTAGTATTCAATCTTGTAAATGTACCATAGTTTTTGATCCATTCATTTACTCATAGGCACTTAGGTTGCTTCCAGCACTTGGCTATTGTGAATTGTGCTGCCATGAACACTGGGGTGCATAGGTACTTTTCAATTGGTGTTTCAGCGATACCTATTAAGAAAACAAGAAGAATTAGAGAAAGTAAGATATGAAACATATAGTAACCATATAACATATTTGGCAATAAATTTCACCTTCTGTTTTTTGAATAGTAGCTGGGGGATGTAGAAGAGCAGAAAGGAAACAAATTAACTTTTGCTTTCTTTTGATAAAATAGAAAGCTAATTAATACAGTAGTTTTCAAGAAGCAGAACTATGTATTACATTACACTGGTGTATGCCTGTTAGAATTGCCACTCTTACATGTGGGGAATGCTTAGTTCATTTTTAAAGATATTCCATAAATTCAGCAACATATGTGTACTGACTAAGCATTTCCTATGCCTCCAGTATCCAGCATTGTCTCTTTCCTTTCTGCTCTTCTACATCCCCCAGCTACTATTCAAAAAACAGAAGGTGCAATTTATTGCCAAAACATGTTATATGATTACTATTTGTTTCATATCTTACTTTCTCCAATTCTTCCTGTTTTCTCAACAGGTATGGAAGGTGGTTCCACAGTTGAAAAGACAGGAACTGTAGAGGACCTTAATAGAATAATAACCTCATAAAATTCTCCTTCTGATTCCATCATTTAAATGCCCTTGTTTATGTTTCTTTGACTCTTTCATATTGAATAGCCTTCTGCCCACCTTGATCATTTCCCTGCAGCTCACCTCAATCTGTTTTCCTCTCTCTCCTGGCTTCTGGCCAGCTAATGAACCAGCAGCAGGGCTATTTATAACTGATGGGCCTCAAAGGAGAGTGCTTCATATAGGGTAAGTGCTCTTTTGTGTTGTTGTCACCACCCATCCCCAAAGGCTCCAAGGCTATATTGGTACACTTGCCCTCTCATGAACTAAATGTCAATATACTGTCAAACACTGAACCATAGTAAACTGTTATGTAGTTTCAGTGTAGTTTGAGCTGTCCCAAGTTCCTTGATGTGGCATATTGCATATTATGTACATTCACTATAGAAAATGATGTTTGTTCAACATTAGGCTGAACTAATGTAGAAATATTTCCAACTTGAAGGACTTTAAATTTTACAAGATAAGAAATACTAAATGTTAAACATTTTTCATTAGCTTGACTGAGTGCCAGATATGTACACAATCATTTTGTTCCCCAAATTTTGGAGCAAAAGAACAGAATCATATATTTTAAGTTAATAGGTCTTTTTTAGTTTTTAAAGGAAGTTGTGAAAATGAGAGGATTTTCCAATTTACAGGTGCCTGCTCTGGGCTCCCATGGCAATCAGTGTCACACAGAATGTTTCACAGTCTACTCTTAATTTTACCTGACCAGGCATTTTCTAAATGTTTTGGCAGCCACCTGTTTTTGTAAATAAAGTGTTTTTATTGAAACACAACTACACTCATTTATTCTCTGATGTGCATGCCTGTTTTCCTGTTACAAAGACAGAGTTGAATAGTTACCACAGTGTTAAGTAATTATCAAAAACACAGTATAGCCCACAGTGCTTAAAATACTTAATGGTTTTTTGCAGAAATCAAAGTTATCAACTTCTATTTTAGAATATTTATTTGCTAAAAGTATGTATTAATTTTTGATCTGATATGGCCATTTTACAATCATTTATTTTAGTTAGTCATTCATATATTTATTAGTTGAGATAGAATTCTCTATAGTCAGATAACCCTTGGTTCAAATCTAAGCTCCACTTCTGTATTAGTTTTAGGGAAAATTACAAAAATAAACTAAACCTTAGTTTGTTTACCTGTAAAATGAGGATACTGATTGTATCTGTCTAATCCATCTACTTTATTATTGAGAACTTATGAGTAAATCAAAACTAAAAAACAGTCTTACATTTGTGGAAATAGTCTTTAAGTTACTTCTAACACTGCTCCTCACTGTCCCCCAGGATTCTTCTTTTTATGATTTTTGCTTTTGTTATCAAAGAGTATGAGTGCATATAATCATGCTGAAGACATACAATTTGTCTGGCCAGAGTGATTATTTAGCAAATATTTGTAGAAGGGATGAATAATTGATGAATAAATGTCTCTACTCTTCCCATGTTATACATGAAGAGCCTGGATACAGTGGGACTGAAATGGAGTAGTGACTCAACTATAATTGATGATCAATAAATAATTCTTGAATGAACATAAAAAATGTAAGATGAAGAATACATTGTTCTATGATAGCATGATCAAAGACAGACTTCGTGGGTTCTAAAGTCTAAACTTGTTTTTCCAAGTCTAATATTGTCAGAACAGAAAAGCAAGATATTATGCCTGCTTAGATTGAGTTAGATTAATATATAAAAGAGAATAAAGAATATGTGAGGTACATAGGCCACAAAATTGGTACAGAAGATAATTTTATTCAAGTATGAAAAAACATTTGCTACTTGACAAACTTAACCACGGTTTCAAAAGCTAGTAGAAGTGAATTCATGTCTAGAAAGCACTTCCACCTCCATATTTTTGAGTTCAGTAAATTGAATGTGTGATTCTAAACAGTTTAAATTAGCATTCATTTTTTGAGGCTTATAACTTCCACTGTTATAAAATCCTTTGCTTGGGGAAAGGTTCTGGTCTTCAAGGAAAAGAAAAATTAGTAAGACAGTAAATGATATTAAGACAATGTCTGGTGTTAAGAAAGGACTAAGTGTATGTATTTATCTGTGTGTAAGGACAAGGTCATTGTATCCAGTCCTGTGGGAGCCATTATATTTATCTATTATATTATTATTTAGCTTTTATTGAAGAGGAACTAGAATTACATTAATTATGCTAAAGATGATTTAAAGGGACTTGGGAGCACAAGGTCACAGAAAAGCACAGTGCTGAAAACAAGTACTTGCCCTGTGGTTTACATTATCAACATACACCTACATCATAACGAGAACTGAATGTAGCATCATTTGGCATGCCACATATTTACAGCAATGAGAGAAATGGAAGACAAACTGGTCACAAGACACCTGTTGTCTCCCAGACATAACTGGGAGTTAAGGGAGGGATTAATCCAAATACACAAGTACAGTGTTAATGAGGTAAAGAAAACTATGTACTGATGTTAACATAACAAAATTTTTTTATATACTATGATGAGAACTGGAGACATTTAGGCTACATGTAAAAGGGAAAGAACAAATAGGGATGAGTATTTTCCTATTATAGTTATCAATGAAAAAATGTAGATTGTATACACACAGTACAGAAGTTTCAGAAAAAATAAAAATAGCAATTCATTAGAAGGAATCTAAAATAATGAATCATATAATTATATTATATTGCCTTAACAAAAGATTAAAATATCACCTTCTTAATTCAGAATACCCTCATTGATTTTAAATAATCAGTAAACTTATATCATGACTAATAGTAGCATACAATACATAAGAAAATGAAAAGAAAATATCTAGGACTGAGTACAATCCAGCAGGTAGTGAATTTATCACTGTTATTTTGAATAAACAAATTTTCCAAGAAGTACCAGAGTGTGGAAGTTAAAATCAAAGATTACTTTATCGAAATGAAAATGGTCTTTAAGGAAAATCCATTTTTTCCTATAGTTTCTAATGAAAGCACTTTAAAAATGACTTTTTCCCAAGAAATAACTTTCATATTTGTAATTCATGTTCAGAATGGTTTTATAGTGACCTAACTCTGGGAAGTGAAATGTACTTGAAAACTAAGAAAGAAAAGAATTACAATTTTAAATTGCCTATTTAAATATAATTTATATTTTATGCATTTATTAGTAACCTAAGGTGATTCAGGATCATGAGTCTTTATATACTCCTCCATTTCTAGGTTTGGAAAATTATCAATTGTTCACATACTGGCTGAGATCATGATACTGTTGTTCTCATCAACCAGTATCATAAAGATTTAAACTATTTAATAGCCATTTAGAATGGGGGTAAAAACCATTCTACTAATTTTATTATATTTTTAAAGTTGCCTACACATTTGTAAAAATATAGTAAAATTTCCCATGAGCTAGTCATTTCTCACTTTAACAAGACATTAGTGCCTAACATCCTCTCATACACTGGTCAGTTCAATTTCCTTAAGCCTTGTCTTTTTACACTTTGTTTTTCTTCACTGGATCCATCTGTGTTTTGATAGACAGTCTAAGCCTCACATCTTCCATGGCCCTCTGTTTTTCTCCCCCTCTCCCAGGAGCAGCTGTAAATTTCATAATAGGTGCTGTACCATCCAGCACTTCATAACACATACTTATTTGTTGTGCTGTGCTCTTTGTTGGCTACGTTTGTCAACCCAACTAAATTTCTTGGGGACAAAAATCATATCAATAAGTACCTGATAAAGATTTTTTTTTTTATTTAAAGAGTCCCTAAACTATGTGTTTTTCTACAAGGAATCTCTTTGTGACCATATTGCCAATTTTTAGAAAAAAAGGAGTCTGCACCTGAAAACTAAAGACTCTTTCTAATTGGCGGAGCTCTGTTTACAGTTTTTAACAATGTTTTATTCATGTTAATATTCATATAACACAAAAGTAATTTTGGCACTCACTCTTGGCCATAATTGTTTGAGTCAAATTGAGTATATACTTAATTTTATCTTTGAGAAACTGAAGATGACTGTTCTTGATGAGTTTCATATAAATAAGACAACACAGGAAAAAGACATTTTTTTATTTTTTAATTGACCATTATTTTAATTAATTTATGAGTTGCTTGTTGTAGAATTAATACATTTACTCTTGCAATCTCCAAGAAAAATAAGAGGTATGGAATATTTCTTCAAAATAAACAAAATGTTTGTATTTATTTATTTATTTTTAAATTTCACCCTCTATACAAAACATAACAGAATCACAAGATTATATGTACTTCATGGTTGAAATTTAGTTACATTGAAGTAGATTATCATCAATTCCCCTCAGTGACTGATGTCCTGAGCTATTCCCAGGCATTTTAGTATATATGGTAAGTTAAAAGAGATAATAACTTTAGAAACATTTAATAGGTAAACATGCTTTTTTCAAGATGATGCAAATTTGTTGTTGAAATTCTCTTTGAAGTAACTTTCAATGTCAATGAAAACAATCTGAATCATATCAAAATTGCCTCTTGATGGATTCTTCTGTTGAATTTCTACTAATAAATGCCTTAAGATAATAGCTTTTCATATAGTATGTAAGTTAAATTGAATAATGCCCTTTGTTTCTAAGATATCATTATATTTTGCTATGACTCATATATTATCTTCAGGAATTATTCTTGGAGAAATAATAGGTTATATGAGAAACCATTGCTAATAATCATGCTAATAATGATTAATACTTTTGAAATTTAAAAAAAGTTTTTCTTTGTTTTATGAGTTCCTAAAGATTTCAATATAGTTCTCTGCTCACAAACATTGAATGTACATCTGACTCATAGATTTTCCCAATCCCACTTAGAAGTATTTGGTCTTGCTTGCTCAATTTATAAATTTCAACAATTATCCTTGAAACATTTCTTTCCTTATACGGGTGAATACGTGAAGAAAGGTAGTTTAGGCTTTACCTCTGATATCTGGAAAGCATGTTAAAAGAGCATCTCACATAGAGAAAAATAGGGAAAGAAAAACTAGGGAGCTGACAAGACAAAGAAAAATTAGGAGAGAAAGAAAGAAGGAAAGTATAAGGGTATAGAGATAGAAAAGAGAGACCTGTTGTTAAAAATGAAAAAGAAAGGAGAAAACTGATTTTCACGAAATGCTTTCTAAATTTTGTAACTTGGCTTGTAACTAAAACTGAAGTTTCTGACAATATATTTGAAAATTTAGATACACTTTTTATAATTTTACTTGTTAAACTTCAATGTAAATTATTTCAGAGTAGTTATTACTCCAAACACAAAAACATTGAATTACTGGATTGATTTCTGAATAATACTTTAAACATCATTTTCTGTGCTTAGATTATGTTATAAATTAAATACTTTCAAATTTACTGTACTTAATCTCATGCCATTAACATGGAAACCACAAAAAATAAACTCCCCAAAATCCCAATTAAATTCTATGTTATATACATATAGATTATTCTTCAGCAGATGATTGGTTTCTAATAAATGAAATTTGTATATTATATATATTATATGGTGTTACAAGCTTTGAACACATTTTCCTTCCTTAATTGTTCCTTTGATTTTCTCTCACAGGATATCTGATGATTTCTGCTTTTCCTCAGTTTGATTGATAAACAAATACCTTTGACATTTTGAAAATACATCTAATACATCTTCATCTACCCAGCCCTTGCCTGGAGGCATAGAATCTTTATCTATTTGTAGATATGCCAATTGCTGCCCTCCCTACTGAGTCACATAAATTAAGCTCTGATTTTATAAGAGGCCATGGGTAGGAGTGGTGAGGAAAAAAAACACGCTGATGAATATCAGAAGGAAACATCAATAACACTTCCGATTCTCTAGTGCTTCCTTTTCTAATTAATGACAAACCATTCCCAAACAAGCCAGATTTTATGGATGTTTTAAACTGTGATACTTCTGGCAAAACCATCACTGCTTAAATCATATACAATAATCTTTCAACAAAAGTTAAAATGTCATCTTTAGTTAATGATGTCAAATAAGACTATTATTTAAGGCTACCTCAGTTTCATCTTCATTGGTTTAAATTCTGATGTATTTGAAGTCAATTATGGAAGAGTGAAGTATGCATTTTGATCTACCTTGAATGCCTGAGCAAATCATTTTGCTTGGCTTATAAAAGACAGCATGAAAATAATAGTTCATTTTGATAACAAGAAAATTTAGAGTTTGGCTCAACAATCTGGAAGAAAAAATTAATCTTGACATGGGTCTAAAAATAAGAACATCTGTTTGCAGCAGAAAATAGTTATGATTTATAATTCCGACATCATCCTGTGATGTGTTATTTCACTCTATGGTAATTTACAACATTTAATGTACTATATAAATTGACAGAAATTGAGGTAATGTTGACTCAAAATCCAATAAAAAGCATAAAAATATAGAATATAAATGTTTGGTTTCCTGTGTGAAAGTTTTGGTTTTAAAGTGGAGATTCATGTGGGAAGAAGAGAGTCATTCCAAACCAAAATTGTCTTCTAGGCAGTTTTGAAGTTTCACTGGTGTCAGCATCCTACAGACACATGAGATGCAGGACACTGGACTGCACAACCCATGGCAGATCTGTTGTGCCTTCACCATCTATTCACGAAATTTTATTTACGGTTTTAAAAGTATGGTCTTCCTACAAAGTTCTAAAGCCACCTGAACATCCCCATATCATACATATTTATTTTATTTATTTGGCTAATAACACAACCTTGTATTTTTCTGAAGTCTAGAAAATTATTTTATATAAAATTGTCCATCATCATAAAAAGAGATCTGACTGTGGATACACTGTGGAAGAATCCTTACAAACCTCTAAATCCGTAACATTTTATGCAAAATATGTTAAAACTGGAAAATTATGTTATGCTATCATGAGGCTACATGACTACCTTTCAAACAAAGAGTTCACAATATTAAACGTTGCATCTTCCACATTCCCCAGTTATATCTCTTATACTTACTGAGTGTAGTTCTTGGTAGGGACAGTGGGGAAATGTTGGGTAAGGACACAAGTGAGTTTTTTGTGGAATGAGGTTCAAAGAAACCTTGGGTACAAACTGCATTCTACTAAATAATTTATGGTAGTTCTTATAATGAACAATCAAGGTAATTGCCAGGGCAAGAATTCGTAATAGTAAAGTCATGCTAATATCAGAGAGTAAGTTATGTGGAAACTATACTATTTTAGAACTCAGTTTCCTTGTTGCATTCAGGGAAGGATGATTTTGATTCTCAGGTCCTTGTCCTATACACTAGAATTTATGAGCATTCAATTAAACCAATGATATAAAGGGTGGTGAGTACTTCCTTATGATGTATGTAAGCATGAAAAATGGCAAGCAATTTAGTTATAATAACACCTCTGGAGGATTGCTTAGAATTTTCTACATTTTACACCCTTATAAAACCCTACCAGTGCCCCAACCCCCATTAACATCAATGTGCTTTCATAGATGGTGATGCAACTAAGGCAAAGAGGAGTTAACTAAATTTTCTAAAAAAACAATAGCTACTGATTCAAAGTGTCAGAATCCAAAATCTTATCTGGCTGTTTTGGAACCCATATTCTCCACTGTTCTACTTTTAAACTACTAATCTAATTTCCAATGAGTTACTCTAGATAATACTTTTTTATTTAGATGACATCAGGATTTAATTCATTATTCTGGTGGGCCCTAAACTAAGGTAATCAACAGTAAGAAAATACTGAATAATATTATGAGTACTCTTAATCTTGAATCAACAAATCAAGTTTCCCCAAAAAAGGGGAGTTACATCTGGCGAAACAGGAAGACAAACCTTAATTCTACTTCTGACAATAACTTATAATGTATCCCCACTGAACATTTGTGTACTACATACTACCTCTAAAACATATTTTTTCTTTCTCTACCAAATTGTTATCACTCCCTTCCTTTAAGAGCCGTTTTCAATATACATCTTTTCAGGGCCTTACTTACATAACATCTTTTAAATCTGATATTTAAATCTTAGAAAATTGTTTAATATATGCCTATATCTGTGAATAGTTGCAATTATTGATTTTAGAGAGAGAGGAAAACAGGAGAGAGAGGGAGAGAGAGAGAAACATCGATGTGAGAGAGAAACATCCATCAGTTGTGTCCTACATGCACCCTGATCAGGGATGAAACCTGCAACTTAGGTATGTGCCCTGACTGGGAATCACACCCCCAACATTTTGATGTATGAAATGATATTCTAACCAACTGAGCCACCCAGCCAGATATGTATAGGTGATTTTTTAGAAATGTTTGTGTACATGTATTGTTTATGAAAGTAAGAATTAAATTCCTAAGCAGGGTGTCAAACTCATTTTCACCTGTGACCACATCAGCCTCATGGTTGCCTTCAAAGGGCCGAATGTAATTTTAGGACTGTATAAATGTAACTACTCCTTAACTAGGGGTAAGGAGCTTGGCACTGCTGGGTAGAAACAAAGTGCTGGATTGGATAAAACAAAGTAGAGGGCTGGATTTGGCCCTTGGGCCTTGTGTTTGCCACCTTTACCCTAAGGGATTCCCAACACAGCTTTGTTTTCTTCAATAGTTCTTCATGGAACAGGGTAGATTTTTTTCCTGCAAAAAAATATACGCAGTATGAGTATTGTTTTTCATTTTTTATCTTAACCTTTGGTAAATATTATCTTCTTAATTTTTATGAATGTAAATGTAAAAGAACCAATTAATACTCCAGGCATTTTCTTCATAGAGTCTCCTGCCTTGGATAAATGCTTAGCTATAAAAGAATTACAAGTTTTAAGTTGATAGGAAGTTAGTATACTTATTTTTACATTACTATTTATTTTGTAGACAGGAGCTTGTAATATAAGTTCATTCAGGCTACTACTTATTTCTCTTTCTTGGATGGCATTTAAAACTCGAATAAGGAAAGGCAAAAATCACTATTTTATTTTCACCCATTTTTTCCCATTTATTCCCAAGACTAATTCTGTGGTAATGATTCTACAGAAATAATCATTTTCTTTAGCCCTGCAGAGCTTTTCCTTTTGATGAGATCCCATTTATTTATTCTTTCCTTTATGTCCTTTGCTTTAGGGGACATATTGGTGAAAATATTGCTTCATGGGATATCTGAGATTTTCCTGCCTATGAACATAGTCCTCTAGGACTTTAATGGTGTCACAACTTATATTTAAGTCTTTTATACACCTTGAATTTATTTTTGTATATGGTGTAAGTTAATAATCAAGTTTCATTTTCTTGTATGTAGCCATCCAGATCTCCCAATATTATTTGGATCAAAAAATCGTGGTACATTTACACAATAGAATACTATGCAGCAGAAAGAAAGAGGGAGCTCCTATCCTTCACAAGAGTATGGGTGGAACTGGAGAGCATTATGGTAAGTGAAATAAACCAAGTAGTGAAAGAGAAATACTATATGATCTCACCTATAAGTGGATCCTAATCAACAAAACAAGCAAGCAAGCAAAATACAAACAGAGACACTGCAATAAAGAACAAACTAACAGCAACCAGAGAGAAGGGGGGAAGATGAATAATAGGGGATTATAGAGGAAGGGCCATCAAGAAACATGTATAAAGGACAAATGGAGAAAGCCAAAGGGGTAAGTTTGAGGGTGGGAGGCAGGGATGGGTGGGGATAGGAACATGATGGGGTGCAAATGGTGAACAACAATAAAAAAATAAGCATTTTCTACACATTCCGTATTACCATATAAATCTTTGTTTTTAAATTTTTGTTGTTTCATTTTCTACTTTTCTTCCTTCATAATTTACTTTCATCTGAAGTGATAGTTTTTCTTTTTTTTTAAACTGAGGTTTCTTGATATTGCCGTGATAGGACACAAAATTATTTTATGTGTCTAAGACATTTTCCTTTTTCTAAATGTATCTTTTTATGTTGCTTTACTATTTTATTAACTATAAATGTTGAAGAATATTTTTTAAGATTTTATTTATTTATTTATTTTTGGAGAGAAGGGAAAGGAGGGAGGAAGAGAGGGAGAGATACATTAATGTGTGGTTGCCTCTCTCCACCCCCTGCTGGGAATTTGGCCTAAAACCCACGCATGTGCCGTGACTGGGAATCAAACTGGCAGCATTTGGTTCACAGGCCAGCACTCAATCCACCGAGCCACATCAGCCAGGGCTGTTGAAAAAAAAATTAAATCACTTTAAAAACATTTACATATTATATTTTATAGGCAGCCAAAATAGCGAAGTGTTGAGGGCTATAGAACACTGCATTTTACTTGAACATCTGTCCAAATTGTCATACATGCAGCATAGAATGATTTTGAGTTAATACCAAATGTATGAATAAGCGTCAGTCCTCAAAAAGAAAAAAAACACACATTCTGTCATACTGACTGCTCTGTAGAGTTCATAGATTCTTATGCCAGTGACCTTAGCTGTAAGGAGAACATTAAAAAGAAGATTCTACTCAGGGATCATGGACTATCAATTCAAAGTCATTTGTAAAGTGCTTATTTTGGGATAGAGAAAATGTGGTTGTGCATTAAAAATGAATTAATGAGTGAAGGGGATATTGACTTTACTGACTATTAGAATTTAAGTGTTAGATTATAGGGCTCGACACATGTAAGTCATTAGATTTTGAATATCTATAAATACTTTTAGAGGAGTGATTTTTAAATTAGTCAACAGAAATATTGGCAAGAAACTCTATCCAAAGTTATAAAAGATAATTTGTTCATATCTAGAATTAGAAAAACCTGTAATTTTTCTTTCCTGTGGCAGTAGACAGCTCTTCCAACTGATCTAGCATACTTCAGTCTGGCATAAGTAAGGGAAAATCACTGTAGGTCAATCTTATTAAATTACTAGGGTACTGTGCAGGGTTATCTGTATTCTGGCCTCTGCTATGATGTTTTCTCCCCCACAAGTCCCTCTAGTGCAGAATATCCAAGGTACACAATATAACGACTTAAGTCTTCAGTCTCAAATCCCAAACAAACCTGGAATATTTTTTTAATCAGATAATTAGGACTACACTGATTTGACCCAAAATAGTTAAAATATCTCTAAGATCATGTGCAAATTGTAGATTAATTTGGGAGGCTGTAGAAAGGAAATGTGTATTGGGGCAGAAAGCCATTGAAGCCCAAGGATAAAGTAAATGATCTATTGTGTCTTAGTGTCTCGCTGCCTCTTAGCAAGAAAGACAAAGAGAATGTCCAAAGAGAAGTATAACAATTTTGCTCAGACTCTTTACATTATGGAATGATTAGAATGTTAAACACTAGGGCTATTTGAAGGAAGAGAAACCCAAAGACATAGAGAACATATTACTTTTGAATAATCTATTCTTAGATAGCTTGGCCTAATCAGACTCCTTAAGGTTCTTGGTTTTGCATACAAATCATTAAGAGTCAGGGGACAGGATTATAATGAAGGAGCCTTGACTTTCTCCTACAGGCAAAGCACTGTGACTAAATTTTTAGAGATAAAATCAGCTGTCAGATAAGTTGAAACAGGGTATATCCAGAGGGTCAATTACAATTAAATAGCACTGAAATCTAATTCCAATTATCTGCATGCAGGTTTTTTTCTATATTCAAAGATTTTCTATTTAAGGATGATACTATAGAAAAATACACAGATTGTAAACTCTACTATCTATTTCAAACTGAATACAATTAAAGATATACAATCTTAGGTTAAGTAATGAAACTTCACCAACACCCTAGAAACCCCCTTCTGACACAAGATCACTACTGATCCTTACCTATCAAAGCTTCTACTTTTCAAGCTTCTATCAATATAGGTTGGATTTGTCTGTTTTTCAAATTCATATAAACAGGATGATAAAGTAAGTAATCATTTGGACTTACATCTTTGCATGTATGTCATTTTATGTAGCAAGAGTTTATTTCCTTTCATTGCTATATAATCCCATTTTATGAATATACCACTGACTATTCTGCTCTTGATGGACTTTTGAGTTGTTTTAAATAAATCTTTGGCATTTATATACAGTTAATATTCCCAAGAAGAGATGTGTCTTTTGGCTTACTTGTATGTGATTTTATTGGCTGTTGAATTTATTATGAAATTACTTGCTCATGTTATGAATATTCTCCATATCAGTACATGTTTACCACTATGGTTATTGTTCTTGGTTGTCATACCAATTTGCATACCCATATCAGTGATAAGTTTTCCAAATGCAACATATTTTATATTGACCTTTTTTAAAATTTTGATATACTTTTTTAGTTAAACATGTACAATATATACATACTTTTTTCTAATCTGTTTCAGAGTAAATGGAACTGCTATTCATTAATATTTATCACTTTATTACTAAACACCTTTTTCACTAAATATTTCTGTGTGATTTGCTAAAACAAAGACATTCTCTACTTTTGTATGATTATCTAAATGGGAAACTGAAATTGATACATTGCTATTATTTTTCTAAGAATTGGCTCATTTTACATAAATTTTTATATTTTTTTAAAGTTTGTCACAATATTATATCATTATTTTTAAATAACTATAGAATTTGCAATGATGTCTTATTTTCTATTTCTAACTTGGGTATTTGTGTTTTCTCTTAAACCAGTAATTCCAGTTCTTTTTGAAGAGCATCCCAGTTGTTGATACTTTCAAATAAAGAAAACAATAACTTTTATTTTCTAATTTGCTATGATTTTAATCATAAATAGATTTTAATTTGTGCAATAATTTTCTATTCTACTGAGTTCTTTATTATTATTTTTCTATCTACTTTGGTTAACTTGTTGTCCTGTTTTTAACTTCTTGATTTTAATTGATTTATTCTGCATTTTTCTCAGTCACATGCATTCAATGCTATAAAAATTTCTTTTAAAACAAACTTTGTATGTTTCAAGTTTTGAAATCTAACTTAAACAATATTTAATTTGAAATATTTTTAATTTCTTTCAACATCCTTTTTTTGGTTTCCTGGATTGTTGAAAAGCATAGTATAAAATTTCCAAACTGGTAGTACTTTTTAAGATAGTTTTTGATTATTTTATTTTAATTATATATTACTATTGTGTATTCTGTACAATTTTAATTTGTGGGAATGGATAACCATTCAATAAATTATTTAGAAAAAACACTATCAAGTGCAGTACTATTGACATTCTGAATAATATAATTCTTTGTTGTGGGGTGGTCCTCTGCATGGTGATAGGTTTAGTGGTATCCCTGGCTTCTACCTACTAGATGGCAGAAGTACACTATTCCCTATAAAGGCATGCCAATCAAAATGTCTTCAGATTGTGATAATGTCCCCTAGTGAGGAAAAAAATCCAGTGATTGAAGTAAAGACCAATATTTTAGACAAGAGTGATTTAGGGGAGTAATTATTTCACATGGACTCAAAACAAGTTAAAAACATTTTCATTCCCAGATTTATATACTATTGTTAGACCATATATTGATAATATGTATACTTTAAAAATCTCATTTTGATTTTTTTATTAGAACATTCAATGTTATTTTGTAAATACAAGTGGGATCCCCAAAAACCTAGAATTTATTTATAAAAGTGTATGTCTATTCTTACATGTTTCAACTTCTATCACCTTCAAAATACTCTCCATTTCATATAATACTTCTGAGACATTTTTTCCATGGCCTAAAACAGTTATCCATTGCTCAAAACAATTTTTTAATTGTCAATTTTGATGTCTTTTAGTGCTTCCGCTGTTTTTTGTTTTGCCTCTTCCACATTGACAAGATGTTTCCCTTTAAGGACACTTTTTTCCTCTGGGGGAAGAAACAAAAAATGTTGCTTGGGACAAGATTGGGTGAATATGGAGGGGAGTGCACAGGATCATGAATTTTTTGGTCAAAAACTTCTGAACATTCAGCTCGGTGTGGGTAGGTACACTTGTAAGTCACCCATCATGGAAAGGGGCAATACATTGAAAGAGTCTTAAAAAAATTCACTGATGCCAAATGCAGCCTCTCATGATAATGCCAAGCTGACACACTGAAACAGATGGGTTCCTAGAACAATCACCTAGTGGAAGAAGCCTGTACTACAGGGGTCCTGACCTCTAGTAGATATCCTGTTTATTGGGGGCTCCTCATTATATATTTATATGTTTACATTTTGCTTTCTTCCTTACTTTATATTTGAGTTTCCATATGAGGTCATTAAAATTTTTTTGTATAGTCTTTTTGTATAGATCTGCTGATAACAATTTCTCTCAATTTTGTTTACATAGATATTTTTAAAGTATATTTTAAATGGGCATGGAATTCTAGGTTGATAATCTTTTCTGTTTTTTTTTTTTTTTTGGAAGGCTTGAAAATAAAATTGCATTATCTTGTAACTTTCTTTAATTTAGTTTAGAAATCCGATCATGGTGTTACTGGGTTCTAATGGATATCATATGCTTTAATTTTTATGAATGCTTTTAAGAACTGCCATAATCTGCCGCATAATAGCACACAATACAAGTCCCAACAAATTAAAGAAAATTGAAATCATATCAAGAATTTTCTCTGACTGCAAGAAGTGAAACTAGAAACCAACCACAAGGAAAAAAAAAAACAAAATACTCAAACTCATAGATTGAATAGCATGCTATTAAACAATGAATGGGTCAAGAATGAAATTAAGGAAAAAATCAAAAAGTTTCTGGAAACAAATGAAAATGAACTCACAACAACCCAAAACTTATGGGACACAGTGAAGGCAGTCCTGGGAGGGAAGTTCATAGCAATACAGGCCTACCTAAAAAAGAGAAACATTTCAAATAAACAAACTAACCCTATGCCTACAAGAACTTGAGGAATAACAACAAAGACAGCCTGGAGCAAGTAGAAGGAAGGAAATAACGAGGATCAGAGCAGAATTAAATGACACAGAGACTAAAAGCACAATTCTAAGCATCAATGAATCCAGGAGCTGGTTCTTTGAAAAGATGAACAAAATCCACGAGTCTTTAAGCAGGCTCATCAAGAAAAAAAAGAGAGAAGACCCAAATAAACACAATCAGAAATGGAAGAAGAGAGATTACAACTGATACCACAGAAATACAAAGGATTGTAAGAAATTACTATGAAGAACTGTATGCCAAGAAATATGAAAACCTGGGTGAAATGGACAAATTCCTAGAAAAATATAATGTTCCAAAACTCAATGAAGAGGAAGCAGAAAGCCTGAACAGACCAATAACAGCAGATGAAATTGAAGCAGTAATCGAAAAGCTTCCCACATACAAAATCTCTGGACCAGATGGTTTCACAGGAGAATTTCACAAAGCATTCCAGGATGAGCTAACCCCTATCCTTCACAGATTATTTCAAACATTTCAAGAATAGGAAGACTTCCAAACACTCTTTATGAAGCCAGCATCATCCTAATTCCAAAACCAGATAAAGACATAACAAAGAAGGAAAACTTCAGGCCAATATTGCTGATGAACACAGACACTAAAATCCTCAACAAAGTGTTGGCAAACGGCATCCAGCAATATGTTAACAAGATCATATACCATGATCAAGTGGGATTCATCCCAGGGATGCAAGGATGTTACAATATTCACAAATCAGTAAATGTAATACATGACATAAACACAAGCAAAGACAAAAATCACATGATCATAAAAATAGATGCAGGAAAAGCATTTGATAAGCTACAGCATCCATTTATGATAAACACACTTAGCAAAGTGGGAATAGAGAGAGCATTCCTCCACATAATAAAATTCATATATGACAGACCTACAGCCAACATCATAGTTGATGGGCAAAAACATAGAGCTTTCCCACTAAGACCAGGAACAAGATAAGGATGCCTGCTTTCACCACTCCTAGTCAATATAATATTGGGAGTTCTAGCCACAGCAATCAGACAAGAAAAATAAATAAAAGGCATCCAAATTGGAAAGGAAGAAGCAAAATTGTCATTGTTTCCAGATGACATGATAGTGTACACAGAAAATCCTATAGACTCCACCAAAAAACTACTCAACCTAATAAGTGAATTAGACAAAACAGTGGGATGGATACAAAGTCAATATTCAGAAATCAAAGGCATTTTTGTATACCAACAATGAAAATATCAGAAATAGAAATCAGGAAAAAAATTCCATTTGATATAGCAACAGGAAAAATAAAATGCCTAAGAACAGACTTAACCAAGGAGGTAAAAGACCTGTACTCAGAAAACTACACAACACGGAAGAAAAAAATTAAGGAAGACACAAACAAATGGAAGCATGTACGATGTTCATGGGCTGGAAGAATTAACATCATCAAAATGTCCATACTACCCAAAGCAATTTATAAATTCAATGCAATCCCTATTAAAATACCAATGACATATTTCACAGATATAGAACAAACATTTCAGAAATTTATATGGAACCATAAATGACTCAAAATTACTGCAGCAATTTTGAAAAAGAAGAACAAAGTAGCAGGAATCACAACACCTGATATCAATATGTCTTACAAGGCCACTGTAATCAAAACAGCCTGATATTGGCATAAGAAGAGATACATAGACCAATGAAACAGAACAGAGTCCAGAACTAAACCCAAGTCTCTGCAGTCATTAATATTTGAGAAAGTTTGCAGGATCATAAAATGGAGTAAAAATAGCCTCTTCAACAAATGGTTGCGGGAGATCTGGACAGCTACATTCAAAAAAATGAAACTCAGTCACCAACTTACACCATACACAAAAATAAATTCAAGGTAAATAAAAGACTTAAATGTAAGTTGTGACACCATGAAAGTCCTAGAGGAAAACATTGGCAGGAAAATCTCAGACATTCCATGCAGCAATGTCTTCATTGATATGTCCCTTAAAGCAAGGGTCATAAAGGAAAGAATAAATAAATGAGACATCATCAAAATAAAAAGCTTCTGCACAGCTAAAGAAAACAATATTAAAATAAAACGAGAACCCACTATATGAGAAAACATATTTGTCAGTGATACCTCGGAGAAGGGTTTGATATCTAAAACATATAAAGAATGCACATGACTCCAGGAAGACAAAAAACCCAATTAAAGAATGGGCAAAAGACTTGAACATACACTTCTCCAAGGAGGACATACAGAGGGCCCAGAGACATATGAAAAGATTCTCAGCATCACTAGCCATCAGAGAGATGAAAATTAAAACCACAATGAGATACCACTTCACACTGGCCAGAATGGCCATCATAAACAAAACAACAAACAAATGTTGGAGAGGTTGTGGAGAAAACGGAACCCTACTGCACTGTTGGAGGGAATGCAGACTGGTGCAAACACTGTGGAAAACAGTGTGGAATTTCCTCAGAACACTAAAAATGGGACTGCCTTCTGACCCAGCAATTCCACTGCTAGGATTATATCCTAAGAACCTTGAAACACAAATCCAAAAGAACCTATGCATCCCAATGTTCATAGCAGCACAATTTATAATAGCCAAGTGCTAGAAGCAACCTAAGGGCCCATCAGTAAATGAGTGGATCAAAAAACTATGGTACATTTACACAATGGAATACTGCATAGCAGAGAGAAAGAAGGAGCTCCTACCCTTTGCAACAGCATGGATGGAACTCTAGAGCATTATGCTAAGTGAAATAAGCCAGGTGGTGAGGGACAAATACCATATGTTCACACCTTTAAGTGTTACATAATCAGCAAAAGAAAAAAGCAAACAAAATATAACCAGAGGCATTGAAATTAAGAACAATCTAACAGTAAGGGGGGTGGGGGTTAATGGGGGTAAGAGTTTTTAGGAACTACTATAAAGGACACATAGACAAAACCAAGGGGGAGGTTGGAAGCAAGTGAGGGAGGTGGGTTTGCCTGGAGTGGGCTGGTGTGGTGGGAGTTAAATTCAGACAACTGTAATTAAACAACCATAAAATAATTTAAAATAAAGAAGTTGTCATAATGCTTGCTTTTTATCAGTTTTACTATGATGTATTCTCTGTGTGTATTTGTGCATTTGCATTCTTCTAGGAGATTGTAAAGCTTTTAAATTAGTGTCTTAACCATCTTCATTAGTTTTAAAACTTTTCTATCATTTTTGAAATACACTTTTTATTTTTTCTTGCATTAAATAATTCAAATTATATGTGCAATTAAACTTTCCTATTGTATTCCTATGTCTCTAGAATCTCTTTATACCTTCTATGTTTTAGTCTGTCTGTTATTTTTGCAGGAGATATATTTGTCAGATATTCCAGTTTACTCATCCTCTCTTTAATTGTGTCTATTCCACTGCTACTTGCATTTATTATATTATTAATTGCACATATTTTATTATTCCACTATATATTTTCTTTCAGTTCCTTTTTAATTTTTTATTTTTAGTTACAGTTGACCTACAATATTTTATTAGCTTCAAGTGTATACCTCAGTGTTTAATCATTATACAGCTTGCTAAGTGATCATCCCAATAAATCTCATACCCATCTGACACTATATAGTTATTAGAATATTATTGACTATACTCCCCATGCTGTACTTTATTGACGTCATGATTATTTTGTAAAAATCTACTTGTACTTCATAATGCTTTCATCCATTTTACACATGTCCCATCCCATCTGGCAACCATCAAAATGTTCTCTGCATCTATGAATCTGTTTGTATTCTGCTTGTCTATTCATTTTGCTTTTTAGGTTCAATTATCATTTTCTTTTTATGTAGCTTCTAGGTGTATATGGAAATTCTTAATTAATTTCATTTGTTGAAAATATTAAACAAGTTACTTAAAATATAAACATTTTAATTGCTCTTTTTCATTGTCCTTAAAAATTTGTTTTTGTCCCTTTGCCTTGTCGAGTAGATTGTCAATAAAAAAACATGAAAAGTATTTTAAGCTATAAGAAAATGTTTTATTTTCTGTCAAAATGTATTTTTTCTGTCAGGACCCTAGGGATAAAAGCAATTCAATGTTATTTCAGCAATAGCTGGTCTCATTCACCACTAGGGCTGCTCTGTGTCTTGTCCCCCTTACTTTTGTAGTAGAGCTTCTTTGGAATCCCAGACTAAATTTAGGTTGTTTTGTCAGATTGCCTCCAGTTTTCATGCATCCTGACCTTATGTACTCTCTCTCACAACACCAGATGACTGTTTTAACTCGACTGGTCTTCTCAAAGTCTCTACATTATTCTCCAGGATCACCAGTTTCTCCTGGAGAATTAAAGTTTCCATATCAATTCAGTTATGTTGGATCTTGGAAGCTTCTTAAAATATTCCTTCAGATTAAAAAAAAATACGAAATGCTTCTTATGATTTTCAGTAGGATAACACTTCTCAATAATCTATTCTGCACTTTCCAAGAGCTAGAGTTGATTCTCTAGAACCAAATGTGAAATTATAAATTATGAAGAATAGTCTATTTCTATCTGCTAGGAAAAACAGCTCTAATCTACCATAACTAAGAGAATAAAAGTACCATTTACCAACAAAGAGAATAGCAACTGGTATGAAGGCATCTTTGCACACACAAAATCCTCAAAGATGCCCTTTCTCAAGTGGGAACTGTAGCAGCTGTTGTTATTCTGTCATGAAATCCAGCACAAGTGTGAAGTGTCCTAGATAGCATACAGCTTAGCCACAACTAAAACTCTGAGTATTAAAATGGCCTAAACTCCAGAGACAGAGGTAAGCTGAAGGGAGCTTAATACATTGTTCTCATTTTAACTAAATAATATTCAATAGGCTATAAATTCTTGACAATGGGTTTATGACATTTCTAGGTTTTAAAATTTTATCATAAGAAATGAGAATTTTGTTTTGATGTAATATTGAATATTAAATTGACAAGGTGAATATTCATTTCTTTTCCAAGAATATAATAATATGAAGTTCTTGAAAATAGTTCCTTCGTTACCAAGGCAGCAGTTCAACATTAACCTGAGAATGAGCTTTCAGATATTACACAAAGGGGACATATTTGAATGTTCTTATTTAAAAAGAATTTTATTAAGCATATGAAAAGAACAGCCATAACCACTCTTCATAAAGCAGACTGCAGACATGAAAACTAACAATGAATCCACTGCTACAAATTGAATACTTTCCTCCACACAATGTATGTAATTGTCACTTTACCAATTACCCTCTAATTATATTCTGTATATGTGTGTATGTATGTGTTAAAGAAAGTAGCAAAGGACACATAAAAAATTAAGAAAGGACAAACAAATAATATGCCTATGCAGTTGATATTTTGGTATTTAGGGAGGCTCTTCTTAACTTTCAAATTGATTATATATGATTGATCTTTTTGAGAGATTTCCTAATTTTTTGTTTAATTGAATAAAATAAGTTTACATAATTATTCAGTTAATACATTGTATTAATGTTTAGAAAGAGGTTGTTTTTACTGTCACTTTCTCTAAGAATATAAAGCTGATACTTAAGCTATAAAGAGCACCCAATGGCCCCTGCAGTGTAGAATAGCTGGCCAGCTGGTAAGAAAATTTCAACAATTGCCACAACACAGGAAGCTAACATATTTACCAGATACTTAAGATGAAAAAATGGTATCCATGGGAACTTTTCACCCTATGCCATCTGGTCCTGAGGTGACTATTACATCTATTATTGACTCATTAAAGTCAATGAGTTGAATGATACAAAGTTATTTACTTGCCATGTAGCAATTAATTCCATTAACATTGAAGCATAACTTCCAGTTTCAATACCACTAGGCAGCACAAACTCAGGACAATACTAAGTGATACCCAAAATTAATCTCAGTTATAAATCTGAAAATTATTGTGCAATTAAATTTACATGAAATTTTGAGCCTAATGTTTAACACACAAATGCCACATAACAGTCACATTGAACATTGTTCTTATAATAAAAATTATAAAACACAAATAAATGGCCAGTGGGGACCAAATGCAGGACACATATTCCTGTACTCCAGTAGTCATTCAGCAGCAGATGGCTTGCACATTTTCAAATAGCTTGCAGAAAATATGGATCCACTTGTGCAGGTAAGGCTATAAGAGAAAAAGTTATCAGAATAGAAAAGCTTATTTTTAGAAAGCAGTGTAATAAGTTGTCATTAGGTAGGGTCTGAATTATAGACATAAATGGTTGTGGTGAAATAAAGACATTATTCTTATTATTTTAATTTGTCCCAAATATCCCATAATAAATTTAAAGCAAAAGTGTCTTTTGATTTAGTATTGGACCTAAGAAAAACACTGTAACAAAATGTTTAATACTTTATAAATATGTATGTAGTTATATAGTGACCCAGTATTTAAGTAATTCTAAGTAACACTTGAAATAAGACAAAATGTGCATTTTCAATTTTATTTATTTAGTTAGAGCAAGTAACATCATTTGTTCATTATACACATTGGAGTCCAAATAAATTAATGAAATGCCAGGTTTAAAATTAAGGCTTCCTAAATAACTGTGGAGTGGTTTCAGAAATAAGTGTGGACTTCACCACTTGCAATATAATCATATATGCATTCAATTAGTAAATGATGAGAGAGAGAGAGACAGAGAGAGATATTTAACCACAGTGGATTAGGCATAATGTTTTCGGAAAAATTCTTGAAGCTCAAATAATTTTAGGTTATTGTTTCAAACTTTGTGAGCATATGCAGCAGTTGCTACATTAGTCTTTATGTTTAAAGAAGTATTAATTCAGCTTAAAAATGAATTCCTCCTCTTTGTTATAAAATTTCTACCAACTAGGATCCATGTAAAATTCTTTAACTTTGTGGAGAGTCGTATTGAAATAAGATGGTGTCAGTCCTGTCAACTAAGAAGCCTTATTTAGAGCATGTGCAGTAGAGCAATGACTCAGAGGGATGATGCAACCCCTCGAGTTTGTGCAGTACAGGCTGGTAGATAATGCATGCTGATCTGAAGGGTCACCACCCTCTCAGAGCATGCTCAGTAGAGCAAAATAGACCACCTTCTCAGGGCATGCACAATAAAGAGATATAATCAACCTGTGTTTATTGAGGTGGCACAAAATGACCTGTGTTAATCAAAGGCTGGTGCAACATTGCATCATACCAGAGTATGAAAGCAAAAACCTTTGAACTGAAGCTGAGACAGCCAGAGGGGCTGAAATGGTGGAGAGACACTCCACTGCTCTGATTCAACCTGCTCCACCTGACTCTGAAGCCTCCATAGACTGTACCTTGCCAGAGACTGACCGGTTGCCTTCCAGATCTGATCTGGACTCTTGGGACTCAAGCTTGTTATCTCCCAATTCTCTTGTGTGAGGTTATTGCTGGTTGTTTCTGTGTGATTATTGTGTTTATTGGGTTATTATTGATATGGATTGAACTTGCATTAATAAAAGCTGAGTGAATAGCACAGTCATCTGTGTTGACTGACTATTATTCCATGGTGCTGGCATTGCCTGTAGGGCTCATGGCCTCTGGTCCATGGCAAATGCTGGAGGATAGCTTATAGGAAAGACTATAGGGTGGATACACATAAGGTTAAAGTATTGCTTGCAACAATAATGACAAAAATTCTTATTTTATGAATATATATTTTACCAAACATAGAATATAGTGAAGCATTTATGAAAAATATCTCAAGCAAATGAACACAAAACAGCTTGGAGTGCTTTTCTTTGATAGAAAGACATCCAGAAACATTAGCTGTTAAGCTTCAATAAAAAGCACACTGAAAGATACATTCTGAAAGGCCACATACCCTGTAAATATTTTCTTTAACCTGAGCAATTAAATTTAGGATTCCAAATAAGCCAGACGGTCAATTTCAAATCACTCTGTTATTATGATAGAAATTTCATGCTCTTCATGGTAAAAAATATATATGTATATATATATGACATACTATGGGATGATGAAAAACTACACTTGAATAATTAAATGATTAAAATGGTTGTTTTTATAAAACCCTACTAATATATCACAAGGACTTAATTTAATGACAATAGAGTTGTTTCTTCCTTCTAATATATGAAGAAGATATTTGGTGAATTATGATAAGTAAAAATAATGCCAACTTTGAAATTCCATGCATTTCTATGATCACAGGTTTATCACATTAAATATAAAATACATCTTTTAATATTTTAACAATATTAGACATATTTAAAGGATTTAACTTTTTAGTGTTGAAGTAGTCATTATTTTAGAATACCACAGAACATCAACTACTATTTACAATATAAGATGTATTTTTGAGAAACAATTGTGATGTTTCTAATCATACATAGATTAAGGGCAAATGTTAACTGGTATGCATGTTGAGCTTCCTGGTAATTTTTGAGTAGGAAAAATGTTTTCCTATAGAAAGTGTATCTCTAATATCACTTCAAAGAAAACACTACATAAAAATTAGATTAATTTCAATTTGGCTCAACTTCATGACTATCTAATACATTTGAACATACAATGTAGACTTTACATAAAAAATGCTTTTTTGCAAGTAGAATTTAAATTATATAAAAATAAATATGCATTCAAAATTTCTACAAATTCTGGATGCTATATAATGAAAAAAGATTTGAGAAGACACTTCAGAAAATATTTCTACATTACATGAAATTCTCCATATCTCTCTACATAGAAAAAAATTGTATAAACTCAAGCTATTAATTGTCAGATCAAATAACCTTCTTAAGAAGGGAAATTGATCTTCAAATGGACCCTTGAGATGAGATGGTGGTAACCAATCCATATGGACCAGAGAAAGTAAATACAGGATTAAGTATTTCATTTTGGAAAAATGAGGAAAGGAAGAAAATTTGAGATAATGAAGAACAGTTTAATGCATCATATATATATTTAATCAAGAGCACAACTGATTTAACTGTCAGAAAATACAGAAAGACTTTTAAAATATAGCATTTTTAAACTAAACTATCTTTTTTTGTTTTATAATACTAGCACTATTTTTACCTATTATGAATATTACTCAGTAGAAAAAGGATTTTAATGGAAGCAGTGAAATATAAAATGCATGGTAATTTTCTTTTACCTTATGTAGAAAAATAAATTTATTCACTATGTGAAAAAATAAATTTAAAATGATTACTGAGCACTTTTCAAATACAGTGCAGTAAAATGCTTAATAATATGGAGCAAGTTGTAATGCATTCACATATGGAAACATAAAACTAGACAAGTAACAGCACCAACAGTAATGCAAAATAATACTTTTAGAACTTTGTACTGTGATGAAAACTCAAGAGCGCTGTAAAATGTGCTCTGAATTACACATTCTCTGTCTCTCATCAAGGGCTTCAGCATTTTTACTTATGGTGAGCATGTCACCAGCACCTTGCTGTCCCTCTGCCTTTTGGGGAACAGAGAATGAATTTCGACTTGTTTAAAACATGTCAAAAAGTGAACTCTCCAGCTTTTTACTTTTGGAAACTCAAAAGTTCCTGAGGTTTGTTTTGTTTTGTTTTTGTAATACACGAAAGCATTATCAAAAAGTCTCGGTAGTCTTAGTGGATATCAAATCACCTTAAAAGTTTGATGTTTTGTTGATATAAGCATAAATGGATGATATAAGCATCAACCACATGGATTAAATTTCTGCTAAAATACACAAGGTTGTAAAAATCAGGGGCAAAATCATTCTAAAAGGTGCATTCAGAACTTTGACTTCAAATGTTTGAAAGCAGTTAAAGATGTTGAATGAAGCCAATTTGAAGATAGAACACACCATTAAGGTTGTCTTTTGTTGCAGGACAAGGAGGATTTATGCTGTTAAGATAGAATTTTAGAGATACTTAATGGCTTGATCAAATTAGATAGATAATCATGTAAAGATATGGAAATGAAGAGATGTGATGCAAAATAATGTATGTCTTGCTATAAAAAGGCGTATCAAAGGTGGGAAATGGGGATGGCTGGGGTGAGGGGAGTTGAGAGGGGAAAATGGAGAAAACTGTACTTGAACAACAATAACAAAATGTGAAAAAAGGCTGTTTTTAACTTACCATTTTGAAATTGTTAGAAAGTTATTAATTATGCTTTACCTGGAATCTTCCAACTAACTACATTTCAGATTATTGTATAGACACCTGTCCTTGAGAAACCTAAAATATAAAAGAGAAAGGGAAAGCTGTTTTACCTTTGGGAAAAAAAATAAAGAATATAGTCCATTTACCTCTGGAATCCCCTTTTTATTATACCTTCATTGAACTGCAATTTACAAATCCACAATTTAGCAATTTGTGTATAATTCAATGGTTTTAGTATATTCACAGTGTTGTGCAACCATCACCATAATCAATTTTAGAATATTTTCATCACCCCCCAAAATAACACCCCTTCTCATTAGCAGTCATTGACCATTTGTACAGACAGTTTCCACTCCAGCCCTATGCAACTATTAATCTACTTCCTGTCATTATGAATTTGCCTATTCTTCACATTGTAAATAAATAAAATCATACTATACAATGATTTTTGGTGACTGACTTCTTTCAGTAATTTGTTCAAGGTCTATCCAGACTGTAGCATATATCAATACATTTTTAAGTTGCCAAATAATATATTGTTGTATGGATTTATCATATTATCCATTTACCATTTGATGAACATTTGGGTCAATTTTTACTTTTTGGCTGCTATGAATAATGCCTACATTTTTTGGGGATATGGGTTCACATTCCTTTTGGGTATAAATCTATAAGTAAAATTTATGAATCATGGGATTATTCTGTGCTTACTGGTTTTCAAAAAGAACAATCAGACTGTGTTCTACAACAGCTGCACTATTTTAATTTTCCACGAGCAGTATAGGAGAGGTCCCTTTTCTTAGTTCTTTACCAATACTGGATATTGTCTGTCTTTTTATTTCTAGCCAACCTAATGCTTGTGATGTGGTATCTTTGAGGTTTTTAATAATGTCTCCCTGCTGTCTACAATATAGACTTGTCCCTGTGCTCTAGATATGTTTATTCTAGAGTAGTGAGCTAGCTGATATGGACCAATAGGTAGTAATTAATTTCAGATAATCAGAGGGACAGTAAAATAACATATGAAATTGATTAATGTCATATATAGTAACCAGAATGGAGGAGACTATTTTTAGATATTAGCAGGGTGCTTTCTGGTTAGGTGATGTTGAGTAACTTAAATAAAAATGAAAAATAAACCTTTGTGAAGAATTCAGAAGAGATATTGTTTCAAGAAGAAAGACTAACAAGTGCAAAGTCCCTGAGGCAGAAAGAAGAAGACTGGAACTTTCTAAGAACCTATAACAGCCTGAAGTCATGTAGGCATAGAATGTGAAGAGAGGAGATGCATGATGTATGATTAAATGAGTAATTTAATGTGAGTGTAAATTAAGTAATTTAATATACAATGGAATGATAAATTCACCTAAAATGTTTTGAAAAGTTCCTAATATATATCAAATGCTGGATAAATTCTGGTTATTAATGACACTATTTGACTATTGTTAAGTGTGTTAGAAAGTATGATGATAAAATATTAAAATACAGATATAATTTCTGTGGAGAAAATATTCTTCAAATTTATTATTACTTTTAAATGATTAATTTATCATTGTGGTCAGGTTGCATAATGGAAAGATCAGAAGGTTTAGAAACCCTGAGTTAAATACCAAGTCCACCATTTTTATAGCAAATATTCGGGAAGTCTGGTCAAGGGGAAATTTTGAACTTTGACCTGGTTGCATTTTGTTTCAAATTAGCCAGACAGGGGATTTTCCTTTCTCTCTACCAGTAAGACTCCAGATGTGCAGGGTGCAACTGTGTTCTGTGCACCCTCCATTATCCAGGATTTATGAAATAGCTGTCCACACTGTGAGGCTCAAGTAAATGTTAAATATAGACTTGTGGAGCAGTTGAGTAGAATCCTTCTTCTGAAGGATAATGATTGGTTGGCATGTTAGCTGCTATTAATGGCCCACCCCCAGAGTATAATTACAAACAAAGGCATATGGTAGATGTCTGCCCTGCTCAGGGAAACATCAGTTCTCTTCTTAATGGGTGTTTCCAAGTACTTGGTACACACAATGACTCCTGGGCCTAGTGTCACATATTCTTTGCCTAAACTTGGCTCTCTCCCAGCTATTGTCTCACTCTCCCCTCCTGTCACCCACCTCAGCTTATGGAACATGAAGGAAGGAAGGAAGGAAGGAAGGAAGGAAGGAGGAGGGAAGGAAGGAGGAGGGAAGGAAGGGAAGAAGGGAGGAAGGAAGGAAGAAAAAGGAAAGGATGGAAGGAGGGAATGGAGAGAAAGGAAAGAAAGAGGAACATGTGTCCATCAAAACTTCTCTGACTTACACTTAGAATTATGAATTTAAAAGGAAAGTGTACTGGTGCCTTTCTCCTGTTCTACCTGCCTGGGCAATCTTTAGGGGTTCGTTGATGAAGGTAGTGGTAGGAAGGACACCACAGTGGTTATTACTTTGCTGGTGTATCATGCTGCCAGTTAACTTTTGTAATTCCTTCAGCTAGGAGATGACAATGATACTATTCTTCAAAGAACTGTGGTCATTAAGTGAACATAATGTAAACTATTCTACTATGCAAATTTTGATGCTTAAAACTCTGTCATTCCTATAAAAGAATTAATCTAGAGTTCAGTCATATTCTGCATTTTTATTTATATTTTGATTTTATATACAGTGCTGTGAAGATTTAGTATTAGGATAACTTCCTTTCTCTGACTAAATGCCCTTGTTGATGTTCACTCTGGCTGGTTTATGAGCCTCCCTGTCCTACCCTTTCTCTCTTCCAGACACACCAGCTACTTTGTTGCCTCTCAAGCATCAGCTCACTTCAGTGCTTTGCACTTGCTGTTCCATCTGAAAGGAATTCATTTCAAATTTTGACCTAATGGTTGCCCTCTCATTTCCTACACATCTCCACACATGACTTTGGCATGACCTATACCCATTAAATGTTTTATTTTTCTTAAAAGTACTGAATACCATCTGAAAGAGTATATGTCTGTTTCCCTCAGCTACAGTGAAAGATCATGAAGGTAAGAACTTTTTTTTCCTTTCTGTACCTCTCCATCCACAGTTATAAAAATGCCTAATCTTGACAATAAATAATGGTTCAGAATTTTTGAATTAGGTGTTTATTTTGGATAAAACATCACATAAAATGTCATTTTCAAAACACATGAAATCATATAATTTCATTTTTATAGTGTTTTCAATATCTTTTTTGGCTTTTACATTCTCTACCCAAATGATGACTTTGTGTTTTTAATGTTCTCTTTCAAGTCAGTGCTTCCTACCTGCTATATAATCTAAATTCTCTGCCCACTCTTACCTATATCTTATTCTCCAAAGAACCAGTTTTGTAGCAGAGTGCTTCCAGAATAAAAACCAGCCAGAAATTATGGTGATTATAAATATATATGTGATTTTTCTTAGCCATTAAGAGTATTGCAAGATCACAAAAAATATTTTCAGTTACTATGAGCCCTGTCACTGTATTCTCTCTTGAGAGAAAGACACTTATATTGATAAATGTCTCCAAAATAATAGATTAGGACAAGACCTGTCTGTATTATACATGAGCAAAAAAGGAAGTAGGCAATGGATTTTATTTTTGTTACAATTTCTGCTCCAAACCCATAGTAAAAGGGTGATAATGATATTCTCAGATCATGCCAGTCAATCCCAAGAATAGTGGCAGCTTCCATGTTCACCTTGGATACACATGATAAAAAAAAATACCTAATTTGAGAAAGAGTACTGAAAACATCATCAGTTTATTTCAGTTCTAACTGGCTCAACATGTAACAGGAAACAAAGTTCATAGAGAACCCAGTATTTGATTTGTCACTTATCTTGACATCACATTTCATTGGGATGAAAATGATTAGAACACAGGTATCCCAGAAGAGTTGTCATCGTTAAACTAAAAAGAAAAAAAACAAAAGTACAACAAAGAAACACAAAAGCAAAACCAAAAGATAGAAATAGTCTTCACTTGCTGCACAATAATTTTTTCACAGATCTTTCTAATCATTGTTTTTTTTCAAGTAAGAATTTCCTAGCAAAATCAGCACATCCTTTGAGAAGTTAAATCCTTGCTACTCCAAAAACGGTCCTTTGTTGCTGCAATCATCAGCATCACCTGGAATTCCTAGAAATTAATACTCTTACCCTACCCGAGAACTTCAGAACCAGAATCTGCAATTTTAACAAGATCTGGTGATTTTCACACACATTAGTATTTGAAATGGGCTGGGCTAAATTATGTGTATTACTCAAATGCATTCAGGGAAAAGGCAGATAATATAAAGAGTACAGTGAAGGAAAAATGAGTGGGTTAGATTCAGGCAAACCTGACAGTGAAAGCATGACACTGCAAAGGTTTCAGTTTAATGTAAGGAAAAAAATAATGCAGTGTGCTGGGAAAGAAAAAAAGAAAAAAAAACTCTGGCCATATTTTCCAACTCTTGGTTGAAACTGCATGATGTATCATAAGTTAATTCAAAATGCCATTTTAATCAGATGACTATCAAAAGGAAGCCAACCTTCATAAATGAGAATAGAATTGGAGGCAAGGCTATTTAGGAGAAGAGCGTATTTTAAGACAGGAGTGTCAGAATTTAAAAGGAGGGCAATATTGCTCCAAGGAAAAGAGTATAGAAAGAGGAAGTTAAAATGAAACTTTGCGATTTTCCTTTCTAATCCAAGAAACCAGATTTCCTTGAAGAGAATAAGGACTGTGTCCAAGATAATGTTGTTAAGACAGTGGTGTAACTGAGAAAATCTGCATTAACTCTGCATAATCCCACAACCCAGACATCTCTAGTGTTGTAATCAAGGGCAGCAGTGAACAATTTACTTCTATTGGATTAATGTGTCAGTGCTAATTTTCTAAACTGATGCCACGTACATCTGAATCTTTTTGCCTTTGATCAAGTTATTCTGTATATAGTATCCTCATAACTATCCTTTTATAGTCTTTATTTGAGACCTGTGAAAGATTAAAACATCAGTCAGCATTTATATAAATTTTGGATGAGAGGAGCATTTTATTCTTTCTTCATGGAAGTTAACTTTTCCTTGTGCCATAATTTTTCTGATGTCATCAACATTAATACTGTTATGTGTATCCTACTTTTGTCTTAAATCCAACTTGCATGGATGGCTTCAAGTCTCATTTTTATAGCATATGTTCTTTTTTTTGATTCATCCAAAAGCCATATATGACAATATAATTTAACAGTACTTTATAGGTGATATTCTGCTTCATTCTTTATACACCATATTTTCCCAACATTCTGGTAAACATATTAATTTTTCTTTATCTGTCAACTTCTGAAAATAAAATTGCTTCTAGCTACTCTATTGTTTGTTTGGTTTTGTTAGAGTTATCTGTATTTATTCTGCCTGTCCCTTAAATTCATATTCTTAGACCAACTCACTAAGAACTAATTTGAACTCTCATAGAAGAAACTGTATTAAATTTATTAGAGTAACATTGTTTGATAAAATTATATAAATTTCAAGTGTACGATTTTATAATAGATCTTTACTCTGCTATGTGCTTACCACTCAAAATCTAGTGTCCTTCCATCACCTTGTATTTAACCCTGTTTACCCTCTTCAGTCCCCCATACTCCATCCCCTCTAATAACAATGATTCTGCTGTCCAAGTTTGTGTTTGTTTCTATGTTTTTTGTTTGTTCATTTGTTGCTTTTTGCTTTATATCCCACATATGAGTGAAATACAGTCCCTGTACTTTTCTGTCTGCCTTATTTCATTAAGCATAATATGTTCAAGATCCACCCATGCTGACACAAAAGGCAATATGCCATTTTTTTATGGCTGAGAATATTTCAATCTATATATGTACATCTTTTTTATCCAGTTATTTGTTGAAGGGCACTTAGGCTGTTTCTATGTCTTGACTATTGTGAATACCCATATCACTCTATTGCAATTTCTCATCCTCAGCAATATTAATGTCTGAGGCTGGATAACTCTTTGTTGTGAGAGCTATACTGTGTATTGTAAGATGTTTTGCAGCATCTTTGCACACTACCAACAAGACAACAGTAGAATCCAGGTCATGACAATCAAACAGTATCTAAGTATTGCCAAGTGTTCTGTGGGTCACATGATCACTCCTAGTTAAGAATCACTGCTCTGTTAAGACTGGTCTTCCTGAAGTCACTAAAGAAAGACATGACAGCCCATTTTTAGTGTGTTTTCCTTTGTTGCTGGGAGCTGGAAGCTGCTGAAATCTTCCTTCTCCCTGAGTTCTTCCTTCTAACATTCTTCTCACTTTTGACATGTTCCTCTTTCTTTGCCTTGCTTCTCAGAATGCACTTCTGAGTTCTCAATTCTTCTCACCCTTTGGTACAAATGCGTCATAACAATTGCTCTCATGACTTCCATTCACCTTTTACATTTGGATAAGTGCTGTGACTTCACTTGTAGATCCCTGCGACTGTCCTGAGTGCCAGGCCTTCAGTATATTGAATGTTGGCTGCCTTGTCAGCTTAAATGTTTAGTTTGTCCACTGCACATTCTTACCTCCTTCAACACCTCTATTTATCATATATCTCCTTTATTATTTTATGCCCTCATTACTCACCAAGTCTGCCTCCCATTTCAAATTAAATTTATTACCACACCCTGTTTATTACAAACACATATATACTGAATCCAATTTATCTCCACAACAATTTCCTGAAGCTAAAGAAATACTGTGGTTTCCCCACCTCTTGTCTCCACTGTTTTACAACATTCAAAACTGGTTGTCTGGCTGCTTGATATCCTAGATATTGGTCCATTGTTTGCATTGCTGGCAAATTTTCTGCTCTAATAAATAAGTTGGAACATGTAATTCCATTGATTAAAAGATATCTGTTGTCATGCACTGATTTCTGAATATAATTCAAACACTTTAATATGGTGTTTAAAAACATTTATAATCTGGACCAACACATCTCTCTAGAATCATCTTTCTGGCAACCATATCATGCACTATGTGGTCATCTCCTTCCATGACTGCATTGAACATTTTGCTCTGTCCCTATACTGAATGGCCTGCCCCACTTCTTGGCTGATAATCTGTAATTGATTCTTTCTGAAGAAGGACAAATACTCCTCCTCTCAAAAGGGAACTCTAAGTCATAGTGAGGCAGAATTAGGCACTGTCATACTATTATCATTTATTACAAAGTATTGCTTTAGAGGTTCATTTTCCTCTAATGAGCTGTAATACAATATAATGGGAGTTATATGCCTAACTCCCATTGTTGATGCCTAACACAATGATTGTTTGTTAAAACAAAAAAAAAACAAAACTAATTAACTTGAAAGGGATCAATTGATTCAAGTGTATATTTCAAAGTAAAATTGGTACATAAAAGCAAAGAGGTAGAAATATATATACATATATGTCTATATATACACACACAAACATGCATACATGTATGTATATACATAAAAAGTATTGCCTGTCCATAAAGTATACAGTCACAAACCATGAAAAATAGAGACACTTATTGAAGAAGATACAAGATACAGGAAATAGTGTACATAGGACAATGATTCTTCAGTCTCCTTCAAAGTAGGCACCTTGGAACCTCACATAGTTCTTCCAGTCACCATTGGCTGCCTCATCATATTTTCCTGAATCTCATTGACAATATGAAATTTCTTCCCTTTCAAAGGTGATTTTAGTTTTGGGAAAAGCCAGAAGTAACAGGGTGCCAAATCTGCACTGTAGTGGGGCTGAGTCACCTGAGTGATTGGATGTTTTGGCAAAAAACTCTGCAGGAGACATGATGCATAAGCAAGCACGTTGTTATAATGAAACTGCCCATCACCATAGCTGAGGCCTTCTGAATCATCCAAATAGTTTCCATGGAAGAACATTCAAGCTTAATGCAAAATTGGATGCAGTTTCATTGCTCTGCTCACTCAGTCATTTTGAATGTGATGGCCACAGGATACACATGCTCACTCAATGGCATCTACTGCCCCCACTGACTAGTACAGTGAATTCATCATTGTTCATGCATATGCATTCCAGTGTACTCTCCTTGGCTGCCAGGTTACATTAATGGCATGCAAACTGTTCTCATATTAACAGTTTCTGGACTTTTTCCAGACAGACCTCTTATATATAGGCACGTGTATGTGTACCTACATGTGTATGTGTATATGGGGAAAAAGGAGACAGAGAGAAAAAAAGAGAAGGTTTTTAAAACTGAATTATTAAAGTAGTTATATTTTAAAACTATATTTCTAAGTCTTATATTAACTAAATTATGCAAACATTGGAAAATTCTACTACAATTATAGGAAAAATAGTATTTTGCATGTAAATATAAATGAAAGTGTCATAGAGAGAAAAATAATGCAAGTATACCATTAGGTAAAAGCTTTTATATTTTAATCAAATTAACCTTTAATAAATTTCATATCTCTTAGAAATAGGAATATAGAAATATATTTTGAAATATAATAAAAAGAGAATGCATATTTGTATTGGATTTTACATTTTCAAATGCCAAAAGTCCTCATTAAAGAACTTACAAGCTGAATAAATTTTTGTATAATGTTTAAATGCAAACACATTTTTCTGGAACTTTAGCCAATTAATTCCATCATCTGAGCAGTACCAGATACACTTCAGATTTTAACTCTTTTCATTCTGGGCTGAAGTCTTTGAATTATGGCTCAAAACTGATCAATCTTGAAAATGAAAGTCCAGTATTTTATCTGCTAATCTTCATAACATTGACTTCATGTCCATGGATGTTCATCATTGTTAAGGGACAGATCAGTGGGACTGTCTTAATGGAGTTTGATCAGTGAATGCAGCCATGTATGTTCAGAGGGCCTGACGAGTAACTGAGTCAATGTGTTCAAACCCATCTTCTGTCACAGCAACTTCATTAGAAAAATACATATTTGCTCATTATTTCTAATTGTTTTAAGAGTTAATCCTGCTAATAATTTACCACACTGACTTGCAAATGTTAGGAATTCTTTGTGATATCTTTGATCAAAAAAATTTTTAAAGGACAGATGTAAGAATCAACTATAAAAGGCAAATAATTTTATTTGTCTGGGTAAAGTTGAGTATTTAAAACCGGTTAATATTTATATGATCTTTAAAATGTCTTCTGTAAGCCTACATATCATTCATTAACAGTGTCATGCTACTTGCAGTGAAAAATATTATTTGTAAACATTTTTGTTCCATATTATAGATAGGAATATAAAATTCAAATTCTAGAGAGATCTTTCTATTAGCACTTGTTTCTTGTGGGCAGAACATAGGTCTAGAATATTATGCTTTATGTTCATCCACTAATGCCACTTTTTGTTTGAAGAGCAGAACCATGTGCAGCTGCTGCTCTATCAGGTTGACTAGAAAGTGATTCCATAGCTTCATCCTTATTTAGATCAATAAAAGCTAATTCCTATGAGAGTATAAATAAGACTTACCAATTATATACATAATTTAGGCAGAAGTAGTACTATTTCCAGAGAGTGAAACTATTATGACTATTCCTTTATTTTTCTGCAACATATATTTTCCTGGATCATTGAGCTGCAGCTGTAACCTTAGATATGTGACAGGGGAGAGGTGTGGAGAATAGAAGGAGTGGTCACCTGTTGACACTTACAGCTGCCTTGAGGCTTGTGGATTGATTAAAGAAGAGAAAAAAATGGTTTTGCCAAAGGGCACATGATTGTATAATAATTGTTATATAAGCTCCTGTAAGTGGGGGAAACTGTAAAACAGGGGTGTCAAACTCATTTTCACCACGGGCCACATCAACCTCAAGGTTGCCTTAAAAGGGCCAAATATAATTTTAGGATTGTATAAATGTAACTACCCCTTACCAGTTAAGCAAGAACTCGGCACTGCCGCCAGGTAGAAACAAGGTGCTGGGTGGGATAAAACATGGTGGAGGGCTAGATTTGGCCTGTGAGCCTTGTGTTTGCCACCTGTTCCTTAAAACAATTATTGAGTACCTGTATTCAGGTGACTTCAAATCACTCCACTGGACAATTCTAAAAAAGGTTAAGACACAACCCAGAGCAGAGCTGTGACTGTTATACAGGTGACAATTGGTTCAATTCTCCATCATCGATAATAATGAAAGAGCCTTTGCCCAAAGCACCAGCTTTAACTGTCTACAAGGGAAATAAATGTCCACTGCCAACACAGTCACTTTCTATTGATCAGGAATTGATTTGGTCCTTTGCTTTACTCTCAATGGAGAATCACCAATTACAAGGTAGTTATTGCCATCAGTGGTGGATGCAAACTGCCTACACTTCCATAATAAATGAAAATCAAGAAAGAAAATTGTGTTTTGTGTTCTGACAAAATACACAAATTGAGAGATCTTGCCACTTGACTTACTTTTTTTGAAGAATGTCCAAATATAAAATTGATTTTAGCTTTCCAGTCTCTTGACTCTTCTTTTCAACATCTATTTTATAATAAAGTGATATAACTATGTCTGATAATTTAATATTATATGTGAGTAGTGTACATTTACACATTGCATTTATCAAAATGCATGAAAACAAAGAACTTTTGAATAAAATGTCATTTTAAAAGTCATGTGACTATATTTTAATTATGGTGTTTAAAATAATATTTACATTTAATTAATAAACTAGAAGTATTAACTTTCATTTTAAACAAGATAATAATCACAATTTCTATTACTGTATAGGCTTAGGTTAGTTTTGCATGTGGATTTTAAAATCACCACCAATGAATCATTAGTAACTATGGTTATGCTAATTTGTACAACCAGTCCTACAAGCAAAATCTCTCTCTATTGCTGCCCTTCAAAGTGCAGCTTCTGAGTAATCTCTGTGCTGTCTGAGACACATGACCTGTTTCTTTCTATGTAGAACTATAAGGCAGCTAGCTGACAGAGCACTATTTCAATTTTACAAAATTGCTAGTATGATGTTTATTTTGTATATACATTTTATATAACTTGCTTACCCAAGATAGTATATGCATTTTTGGGAACTGTATCACCTGTGCTTTGAGAAAAAAGAAAGCATTATGTATTTAAGGATACAAATATATTAAAAAAGAAGTAGAAATATCTGCCTGGAACAATAGATGCTCATTTGCTGTTTGAAATTCTTCTATTTATTTATCAGGGCTATGAAGAAAAGAATCATAGCACTGGTGGTGTGCATAGGTTACTAATTTTAAGAAAGTCATACTCTCCTTCAGAACAATGAGCTATTTTTGTGCCTCACAGGCAGCCAGGAATAGCACAAAGAGCACAGCTAAGCATCAGATCAACGCTCCAGCCTTCTGATCACAATTTCTGAGGAGTTACTTCACCGGGCTAAGCTCTCTCTGTAACCTGGAGAGTTCTGGATCTAACAATAATGATCCTTTCCTCTTTTGATGGGTGACAGAGGCTAACATCAATGAAGGAAGAAATAAAAGGAAAGACAGGATTATATAGTCTCTGAAGTGATGTTGAACCAAAATTATAAGAAAATCATAATAACCAAACCTTTGCTTTCAAATAGACATCTACCTAGAACAGCATATATGTGTTGGCATCTATTGCTCATTTTTGACACCAGATTTTATCCCATTTCATGCATTCACATTTACAATAGTTGGGTGATGACTGATCAAGCAGCTGTGGTTTGGGGGTTTGACATGCTTAAACCCTCAGAGGACACTTAAATTCTCCTGAAGAAATGGCTATTTCATCATTTAATCAGATATCTGCATGTAATTGCATTTTGGATACACATCCATTCACACACTTACACAACTATATTTAAATTTCAAAGAGAAATATTCTAAAAGGCATTTGTTTCTTTGGAAATAAAATAAGAATGAGCTACATTCAAAGAGTGAGGAAAGCTATACACAGCAGACCTCAATTTTATTGTGGTTTAGCTCATGGAGCAAATATGTTTAGTGGTTTTGGTCTACTTCCTTAGAAAAATGTCCACATTAAAAATGACCACCCAGGTGAGCACAGTCTGGCATAATGCTAACATCCTAGCAGACAGAAGCCTCTATCCAGGGCCAATGTCCACTTCCAACTCTTACTAAATTTCTTTTCCTGTGGGAAAAGTTTTAAGTAGAATCAAGAGAAGTTAATCTATGGGTTTAAAAAAAATAGTAAATCATAAACATTAAACACATAAATACTAAATCAATATAATTTATTAGCCACCATTTTTAACCATAAATGGACACCATCTACGATGGGATCAACCCAGAATGAACTATTCTCTAGTTGGTTGCAAAATTTATTTGGATATTACAGAATTTTGAGCTGGTAACTTGCCCAGTCTTAGAGAGATTGAACATTACAAATGAGAAGGCTGTTGGGCTATATGAAATTCTTTCCTAAAACAATATAACATTATCAAATTTTTTATAATTATGAATCCATGCCATAATCCTATACAATCAATTGTTAACCTCATTCATTTTTGTTTTACCTTGTATTCCCTCATCTTAGCAAATGGCTGACTCCTGAATAAACCTAGACTCCTGTACTTTAGGAAGGAGACTTATACAGTCCTTGTACTAGACTGCGAGTTCCATACAGAGTACAATGTTGGGTTTCAGTTTCAAAGACCGCATATTTTCCTGGTGCAATATGATTGAATATACAGCTTCCTTAAAACATTTCCCACAGTAATATGGAGTGGAAGAATATATGTAATTGGCATAAAAATAAATACAAACATTCTAAAAGCAATTATTTCAAACTAGAATAGTTTCTTATTTTGAATGAGTTGAAATTCTGAAAATATTAAGCAATAGTCCTTGCCTGTATAGTACCTGACCTCCACCATTGAGATTTATTTGGAATGTTCCAAATAACATAAGTAAAGGGTTGATTTTGCCTCTGAAATGAATTAAATTGGAGAAATTATTAGGTAACTATAAATGATGTCAGCATTGTTTGTGGGTTTTTCCTTTGTTACCTTAATACTTACTTTAACCTCATCCAAACAACCTTTAATTTAATTATTTCTAATTAAGCATTATGGAAATGTGATTTTCTAAAAATTAGCTATGCTTGCTTGCTTTTTCTTTAGCAATTCTTGAAAATGTTTTTCAAGAATGTTGCTTTAAAAAGCAGAAGTCAGATAGTTTCATATGCTATAACAGCTGGACAACAAGTCTCTGACTTATACTTGGTAAAATTTAAATGATAATTCTATGTAAAAAAAAGAACTATAATATCTAAACCAGGGTTACCTGTGTTAAAACAAGAGCAAGAATGATGCATTAATACAGTGCAGCACTCAAGGCAATTTTGTGACATCTCCATCTTAGATCAGTATATTTTAGCTTTGAGTAAAGAATCCATTTCCTACCTTGTTTGAAATTCACCAAGTGGAGAAAGATGCATATGCTTATTTGCTTTCATAAAAGTTTCCTGTAAGATGAAAGGAACATATAAAAAAAAGTTTGTGTGTTAGTACAGAGTATTCATTATATGTTCCAGTGAAATACCAGGCTAGGAAAATATTGGATCAAAATAATTCAATACAAACAAACATGACAAATTCTAAAACATAATGAATAGCATATTGTACCACTCTCTACTCTCCCTGAGTCTCTTACAGCCAATTTAAAGGATTTCTGTTCCTCCTAATTGATAAAATATCCTCACTCAGTACTCCTTCACCTTGGCACCAATTAAAGGTTCTTGACTTTATACCTTCAGAAAATTACCTAAGATCAAATTTTCTTAAAAGTAATAATGATGGCAAGGAATTGGCTATAAAGGCATAGGACATAATGACAGGCCAGTGAGAAATTGTGAATTCCTTAACATAGAGCCTGACTAATCTTTTTAGACCCAGTACTTATTACAGTGCTTGGCATCAAACGGAAATCAATACTTGTTTTTGAACTATTGTATTAACTCTGTTCATCTTGTGGTGGAATTCTTATTTTAGTTGCAGATTTATCTTGTCAACTAAAACCAACTGATGGTTTAGGGTTTTTTAATGATCTAGTCAACAACTTAATTGCTGCTGTATTTGACTCTCAAGTAATCTATATAAAAGTGGCAATAGTATTTGTATATGCTTGTCATTAATCAATCAAGGTTATTTGCAAAAATTACATTATATTACAATGCAGATAGTTCTATAATTCAGTGATTAACATGAAACAAACTATAATTTATTTTAGTGAAGAAATTTTACTATTATTCCAGTTTTACTGACATTTGAAAGGAAATACATAGTCCCAATGAGTAATATTTTTAGTACCATTATTAACACAATTCTCTACTATTTTTTCTTTTTGTTTCTCTTTGAGTTGAATAGAACAACTTCTGTTTCATTATGGTCTTTTCAATTAAAACTAACTCATGTGCATATGCAAATATTTGTATTGTTACAATATTGGATTAATCACACTCATAGCAACAGCAATTAAATCTCCAATTTCCAACATTTAATATATCCAACTTTAATCAGTATAGAAGTATGATAGAGATATTTCCTCTATCATAAGAGCAATTTAAAAAGTCTGTTTTTTCTTTATATTTATTTTGAATAGATTGCCTTTCTTATTAAACATCTAATTTTGGTTGTATATTGCTTTTTTTAGGAAATACTAGAAAAATTAGCAACTGAGCATGTTGTGTTTTATTTTTTAAGGCAAAAAAATGAAAAACTACAAATGTAGTAAATCTTATTAACAATACATTATAATTTTCTTTGATGATAAAATTTATAATTTTCCCTTATCACTACTCACACAATAACCATTTGTAAAGTTTAGAAATCCATCATGAAAATTAAGTTACATATTAATATAATAATCATGTGCATATTCACATGTGAATCTGTACACACCTGTTTTCACATAAACTTATTATAATGGGGTGCACCCAGGGGCCCCCAAAAGAAGAATTTGAAATGGGGTCCAGAACTTGGGGGGTCCAGAAAATATAAAAGTATAGGATATCCCCAGTCCCATAAGTCTGAACTGCAGGATGGGATACATGGAGCAGGGTCATTGAGAATTATTTTGCATATCAACAGTTAGCCAGCTTCATACCTGATATGCCAAAAAATGGTTATTTTACATATCTATATAGCTGGCTAGCTTCCTAGATATGTTAAGTAGCTTTGGATTGCTTTGAGCCAAGGAGATGGGTGTGACTTTACCCCGTGTGGTAAGTGGGAGGCAGCTCCCTTTTACAGTTCTTGTGTGAGAGTTTAGAGATGGTTCACTCCACACCAATGGGCCACACCTACCCATACTAACTATGGTAGCCAACAAAGGCTGGAAAAATATGGGAGGGCTGGCAGATGTGGGAAAAGTCAGAAATGGGGTTGCAGAAGAAGATTTACACATAGATTTAAATCTAGGTGCAGCAGCCATGCAGGGCTAACTATGCAGGGCTAACTATTCAGCAGCCATGCAGGGTTAACATATGTGGTTGGCGGGGTTCTAACCATGTGGATCAGGAAGAAAGGAAGATTTAGCAAACATGCAGAGCTCTCTTAGTGGTTTGGAAGAATGAAGGAGAGACAGTCCAAGAAAAAAAGGGGTGAAAGACTTTTGCTGGTGGGCCATGAGAAGGTGCCACATGGGTTTGGATTAAGAACTGGAGATCCCAGTGACATATCTGATGGTGCTGGGAACTGAGGGAGGTATGCCAGCTGAGCATGAATTACTGGGAAGAACCAGGAGCTACCCGATCACAGACTTCTATTTTTTCCTGAGATATGGCACCCTTGACTGGCTTGACTGGGAAAAGTGGGGAAGGAAGGACTGTGTGTGTTTGTTGGTGTTTTAAGGGACTGGGTATTTAACAGTTACATTCTGCCATTATTCTAAACCTGTATAACTTTTAAATAAATAGTTCCTTTCTTTTTTACCAAACTCTGGCACTGAGAGCCATAATTCCAGTTCCCTGGTGGTGGACAAAGAATCCACAGTGACAGAGGAACCTTGTAACCCATGAGTCCATTTGTAACATTATTTCTTAGCTAGTTTATAGAATATATTTATCACAGAAATACCTTAATGCAGTTTGGTTCAACTCTATGATAACTATTTTTGTTATGTTTGCTTCTCTAATTAGTTTCTCTACCAAATACTACTTTACTTAAACATAACTAAAATAATTATGTTCTATTATTTCCTCTATCATAAAAGTTAATTTTGAAGATCATGTATTGTGTTCTTTTCATGTTGTCCTGCAGTTATCTTAACCTCTCTTCACTCTTTTTGAGTCTTTTTTCCATTTCTTGCTCTTTTGGGGAATTTTGCTCTACCTTGTCCTGCAGCTCACTGATTCAGTCCTCTGCCTCATATAGCCTATTTTTGATTCCTACTACTGTGTTCCTCAACTCAGAAATTGTATTCTTTATTTCCTCCTGACTGTTGTTGATAGTTTATACTTCCTTTTTCCTGCTGATGAAGTTTGCATAAGTTCCTTGTATCTTCCCTGTAGTTTTTGGCAATTCTCACTGAGCTCATTAAACATCCTTAAAACCTTTGTTTTCAACTCAATATCTGATAGTTTGCTTGCCACTGTTTCATTTTGCATTCTTTCTGGTGATTCCTCTTTACCTTCCCATTTAGGGTTGTTTCTTTGTCTTCCCATTTTGGGGGAGACTCTTCTTGTTTGCTTCAGCTTCTTAAATCGATGTGTTTTGATTACCTGTCTCTGTAGTGTGAACCTCTATGGTAGTAGACCTGTGTAATTCAGTGGTGCACTCTCCTTGATCTCCTGTACTTGATGCTCTTGGGATGCCTTTTATGCCATTTTTGTTGGTTCTCTGGATGTAATTTGGTTTTGATTGCCGTTGGGTCATTCTTTCATGGGCATTTCCCTCCAGCTGGTTGACTGAGAGTCACAACACCCACCATGTCTCGTATGCTGTTGTATAGATGCTGCCAGAACAAAACCACAAATTCCAGGAAACAAACCAACACTCACAAAAATAACTCCCACTTGCAATTCCACTATCAACAGCAAATGAACAAGTATTAATAAGAGTGTAAAGAGATTAAGACTACTATAGGAAAGGAGAGTGAATATGAGATGACCTACTGAAAGAAAAATGATTTTGAGAGGATAGAGAGAGGAGTACTAATAAGAGTTGGTAATCAGAGCAATGCAAAGAGAAAGTAAAATTTGCATTATAAAAAAGGGAATGAAGCTTTGGCTGGTGTGGCTCAGAGGACTGAGTGCTGGCCTGCAAACCAATGGGCTGCTGATTCGATTCCCAGTCAGGGCACATGCCTGGGGTGTGGGCCAAGTTCCCAAATGGGGGCACATTGCAGGCAACCACATATTGATGTTTCTCTTCCACCTTCCCTCTCCTCCCCTCTCTCTAAAAAAAAAATAAATAAATAAAATCTTTAAAAAATGACAAGAAGAAAGCAGAATGGAGTAACTAAGGGAAGTGTATATTAGGCTTAAACAGAAATTAAAATAAAATAATACAATAAAATAGAGAATGAAAAAGGAAAAAAATGAATATAAATAATTAAAAATAGGAACAAAAATGGAAAGATCCATCATAACACTATCAACAACAAATAAGATTAATATAGGTGTGGTGGAAATAAAAGGGAAGAAAAAAAGAAGAAAGAAAAGCTTAAGAGATGTCTACAGGAAAGGGAAGTGATTTTGAGATGTTAGGGGGAAAGGGAATATTAAGAGGAACAAAAACCAAGCTAAGACAGGGAAAATTATAATTTGAGATTAAAAAGGAGTATGAGAGGGTAACAGTAAAAATTGAGATTTGAAATACAATATTAGTAAAGATCTACAGATAAAATTGAAAAAAATTAACAATAAATACCCTATCCACAATCAATGAGCAAAGATAGCTGCAGGTGGAGAGAGACTGTGGGTATTGTAAGAGCAGGGAAAAGAATGTAAGATGATCATTGACAAGAAAATTGGTTTTGAGAGACTGGATAGGGGATAAATAGTAAGAGTGCAGAATGGATACAAGTTGTAGCAAGAGAAGAAAAACAATTTAAAATGAAAATAATAAGAGGAAAGAAAAAGGTAAAATGGGTTAAGAGAAGGGACAGATAAAATATGTGAGTTGAAATAAACTATAGTATAAAATCTAGTGACTTAGAAGGAAGATGGCGTCCGGGTAGGAGGGAGCAGATTCCACTTCCCCCTATGGACAGGAAAAATCCTAGCAATCTACGGAGTAAAAGAACAAACAACCAACATACCTCAACATATATGAAAATAAGGGACAAAAATTGTAGCAGAACTGAAAAACCAGACGGTAAGAAGAGTACTTTAGGACAACAAGGTTCTAGGGACCAGCACGGGGTCTAGGGGGGCTGCAGCCCCAGGCCCGGAGCCCACTGCTGGGTTTATCACAGAGTCCTTGGGAGAGAGCCAGGGCAACTGCTCCCTCCCCAGCCAAATAAGGTCTGAGCAGCACCAGGAGAAACCTGGTTGCCAGCAAACACACAGGGGCTGTGAGCACCCTCAGAGTCTGTGGACACAGGCAGAGTTGAGAGTCGCGCAGCAGCCCCTGACCCCCATAGTCACAGGTCTGGCTGGAGTATTGGGCTGCAGGAAAGGCCAGGCCACTCTATGGAGCGGCAGGCTTGAGTAGGAGTATGAGATGTTAAAGAGACTTATCTAAGAAAAAGAAGATAAAAAATGTGTAGTAAAATGGCACCAAACTCACAATTATTAACAACCACACCTGAAACAAAAGACAAGAAGAAACTAAGCAAACAATTAGAACTGGAACAGAACCACAGAAATGGAGATCACATGGAGGGTTAGCAACAGGTGAGTGGGAGGAGGAGAGAGGGGGGAAAGATATGAAGAATAAGTAGCATGGATGGTAGGTAGAAAATAGACAGGGGGAGGGCAAGAATAGTAGGGGAAATGTAGAAGCTAAAGAACTTATGACACATGGACATGAACTAAAGGGGGGAATGTGGGTGGGGTAGGGTGTTCAGGATGGAGGGGAATGAAGGGGGATAATAGGACAACTGTAATAGCATAATCAATAAAATATATTAAAAAAAAGAAAAAGTGAAAAGACAGACACTGTTTGGGGAATTCTCCTACAGCAATCGCTCAGACCTCCCTGCCACCCAGCAGGGCAGTGATCCCAAGGTTGCATGGAAGATTGTGCTTATGCGGAAGACCCTGCACACCCCCATAACATTGGGAAGGGTGAGGCAGCCTGGCCAAGGGCACATGTGGGAGCGCACCCCCCATTTCCCAGCCCACAGCGGTAACCCTGGGGAAAGGCCTGGTTCCCACACCCAAGGCGCAGGGGAGAAGTGCCACAATAGCTCCCCAGATAGTGCTCACTGGCTGACTGAGTGCAGATCTGGAAGGAAGGAAAGCCATACCAGTCACCCCTCAGCCTGCTGCAGCCAGGAGGACCAGAAAAACCGGTTTGGCCACTTTGAAACCAAGAGGCTTTTAAATTTTATTCTGCTTTTTAAACAATTTTAAATTTTTATTATTTTTTCTCTTTCAGTTTCTTTTTCTTCTCTTTCCTTCTTTCTTGTTTTATTCCTTCTTCCTTTCTTTCCTCCAATTTTATCTCTTCTTCCTTCCTTCACCTGCCTTTTTTTTTAAATAACCTACCAGTGAGACAAAAAACAAACAAACCTGGAACTGTGAAAAGACCAGAGTTGAAACCAAAGAAGGGGCATCACAACAGCTGAGACAGTGAGAAAAATTTCACTCTGCTATTACAGAGAACCTGCAAGTTATTGCATATTTGTATTATGATTATTTTTTCCATTATTCTTACATCTTTTATTTTAATAGTATTTTTGTATTCCTCTTCTTTCTGTATAGTCTGCTTTCCTAGGCTGGTTATATTGCATCACTTTACAGGTTTCCCCTGATATCTCTTTCATAGCATATTCCTAATTTACTGTCCTTCACTTAACTTGTGTTGCATCAGCACACTACTCAAGGTTCTATACTCCCTATTCTTGTTATCTAGATCACATACATTCTGTCATATGGTTGTTGCTCTAATATTATTGTAAATAATTGTTGTTCCATGCAATTATAAATACTTCACAACACCCCTCCCAGATCTTAGCCCACTTCACAGTTTCCTGAACTCTATTACTGTAGTGGTTAACTCTATTCTCTCACACACTACACCTATTTACTATCCTTTACTCTCACCTTACCTCAGAATCTGACCTCCCACAACCTCACTGTTTTCTACATCCAACTCAAAATCCTGCCTTCCCCAACAAGAGTCTTATCTTCTTTCTATCCTTTCTACAAATCAGCTATTTGGGTGTAAGATCACGATTAACACTACACATAGCCAAAGGATTTCCTATGTCTTCTCTACTGGTTGTTACTGTGAATATCATAGAATACTCTTTTGCTGTCTTAAACCATTTTGCCTTCCCCCTCCAACTGATCACAAAAAAGAGTAGGTGGCAGCACTGAACACCTTGTTACCCACTGGAAGAGGAAACCCAACAACATAGGAACCACTAACAGATAACAACAGAAGAAGATGAAGGGGGGAGTGGAAACCACACAAACCTCAATCCAGAACCTAATCTAGAAATACAACTGAAGAGTGGAGACTCTATCCAGTACAAACAACTGAACAAGAGCAAGAGAGAATCCTCAAAACCCTACATACACGGAAGAACCAGTTTCAGCACAACCTGCCCTTGCCAGCACATCAAAATACAAGAGGTGATGGACAGCGTGACCCTCATTTAACCAGCTGGTGAGAAGGAACGACAACAGAAAGACCCAACAACAATCAAAACCCAAGACAAACACAGAGACAACTTAAATGACAGTCCAAGACCAGTGAGCTAGGAAGATCAAGGAGCCTGCACCATTGAATCACACAGGTATTCTACCATAGAAGTTCACACCAAAAACCCAGGGAGCCAGGACAGATCAATTTAAGAAGCTGAGGCTAGCAAGAAGAGTCTCACAAACAATGGGAAGACAAAGAAACAATCCGAAAATGAAAGGAAAGGAGGAAGCCCCAGAAAGAATGCTAAATGAAATAGAGGTAAGTCAACTATCAGATATTGAGTTCAAAGCAATGGTTATCAGAAAGCTCAATGAGCTCACAATGAGCTACCAGAAACTACAGGGAACCTACAATGAACTCACTGCAAACTATATCAACATGAAAAAGGAAGTAGAAACTATCAACAAGGGCCAAGAGGAAATGAAGAATACAATTTCTGAGCTGAAAAACACAGTAGAAGGAACGAAAAGCAGATTTGATGAAGCAGAAGATTGGATTTGAGAGCTAGAGGACAAAGTAGAAAAAAACACTCGGAAAGAGCAGGAAAAGGAAAAGAGGCTCAGAAACAATGAAGAGGGATTAAGAGAAATGCAAGACAATATGAAACGTAATAATATCCATATAATAGGGATACCAGAAGGAGAAGAAGAAGAGCAAGGGATAGAAAACCTATTTGAAAAAGTAATGATGGAAAACTTCACTAATTTGATGAGAGAAAAAGTCACACAAATTCCAGGACACACAGAAAGTCCCAACAATGAGGAACCCAAAGGGGCCCACTTCAAGACATATCATAATTAAATGGCAAAATCCAAGACAAAGAGAAAATCTTAAAAGCAGCAAGGGAGAACCATGAAGTAACATACAAGGGAGCCCCAATACAGTTAGCAGCTGACTTCTCAATGAAGATACTACCAGCCAGAAGAGAATGGCAAGAGATATTCCAAGTGATGAGAACCAGATGCCTGCAACCGAGGCTACTTTACTCAGCAAGGCTCTCAATCAAGATAGAAGGCCAAATAAGAAGCTTCCCAGATAAAAGAACCCCAAAAGAATACACCTCCGCCAAACGAACTCTGCAAGAGATGCTAAAGGGACTGCTTTAAGGAAAGAAAGGAAAAGACAGAGAGAGAGAGGAACACAGGTATGAAAATGGCAATGAATAAGTACCTATCAATAATAACTTTAAACATAAATGGGTTAAATGCTCCAATCAAAAGACATCAAGTAGCTGAATGTATAAGAAAGCATGAACCACATATATGCTGCCTTCAAGAGACCCACTCAGAACAAAATACATACACAGGCTGAAAGTGAAGGGCTGGAAACAAATTTTCCAAGCAAACAGACAGGAAAAAAAAGCCGGGGTAGCAATACTCATATCAGACAAAATAGATTTCTGAAAAAGGGCCATAAAGAGAGACCCAGAAGGTTACTTCATAATACTCAAGGGAAAAATCCACCAAGAAGACATGAACATTGTAAATATATATGCACCCAACATAGGAGCACCCAAATACATAAAGAAAATCTTAGAGGACTTCAAGAAAGATATTGACAGCAATACAATTATAGTAGGGGATTTTAGCATCCCACTGTCAAAAATGTACAGATCTTCCAAATAAAATATCAACGAAGATATTGTGGCATTGAACAATGCCCTAGAAGAAATGGACTTAACTGATATATATAGAGCCCTTCATCACAAAAAAGCTAAATACGCATTCATTTCAAATGCACATGGAATATTTTCAAAGATAGACCACATGATAGGACACAAAGCAAGCCTCCACAAATTCAAGAAAATTGAAATTATACCAAGCATTTTCTCTGACCACAAGGGACTGAAACGAGAAACCAACCACAAGGGATAAAACCTGAAACACTCAAATTCATGGATTGAATAGCATGCTACTAAACAATGAATGGGTAAAGACTGAAATAAGGGAAGAAATCAAAAAGTTTCTTGAAACAAATGAAAATGAACTCACAACAACCCAAAACTTATTGGACACAGCGAAGGCAGTTCTGAGAGGGAAGTTT